>OX155979.1:13102036-13477292 GCA_944548615.1 Micropterix aruncella
TCAACTATAATGGGCGAACCTCAAGAAGTTTTACCGATATTTAAATCGTTCTGTCTTCCGTGGTGTGCGTAGAAGACTTAAGAGATGAAACAGTCCACTGTCTAGTTACGCCATTCGCCCGTAAGAGACCGATGCCTTACCGCGGGAAGCCAGGTATGCAACCAGCAGGCTTACACTCGCACCCTTACTTCCAGTTACGGCCAGATTTCTCCAGTCTCCGGACTGGTTACGGTTCGAGGTCGCTTACGCGGTCATCTCCCTTGCGTAGCGGTGATTCAGTGTCTGCCGAATCTATCACGGACCACAGCGTCCTTTGCCCGGCTTTTCACCTGGGTATCGGGTAGCCGATTGGTCGTTTTAAGAGCGGTTGCCGTAAGATAGAGAACCACCCCCGCTCTATAAGAAACAAAGCCATTTCCTGACTCCCCCGGAATGCACAGTCGATTGGCTGACGCCGCAGAGTGTGTAAACCGTCCAGGAGCGCTCGAAGTACAATTTCCAGAGGAACTCGCCTGCGGGCATACAGTCGTAGCCGGGCTCGCACTTCTGAGTGGAAGCTGGCGGATGGGTGCTGACCTGAGAGTTGAGCTTACCTAACACATGGGTCATAATGGCCCAACTGCACTGGGCCTATTAGCTCCCCAAATCTAGTTAGACAGTGGATTGTCTGCTAAGTCTTTCACGTTCCTTCCATGGGAAACAGAACGACCTGATGCCGTTATAACTCCCTGGATTGACAGGTTCGCCCATTGTGTTTGACACCCCTCAGTTGACATTGGCCGGATTCTCCTTTATGTGCCGGCCGGCCATGTAGTCGCTCAGATCGCATTGGCAAAAATAGTCCACAGTTGCGTTGGCGAGTCCCAAGGGTCACGAGTCAAACTCCACATGACCAGTGGTTTTGTTTCAGATTGATCAATTCGGAACTCAGGATCAGGATACCAAACAGCCCAGTTTAACTTCCTGGCTTTTGGATCCGTGGATTCGCCAGCCTTTAGCCGTTCTCGTGCCGTTGGAATCGGAGACTCTTCAAAAAGTGACCGACCTTTGGATGCAGACCGAAGACGAAGCCGAAGCCATGGTCAACCGCATAGACATCTTATTGGTGGCCTATGATAGCGCAGGTAAGGTTTTAATTAAATTGCCGACATAACGGAAAATGTGTCCAGGCCCACATTTTTTGTAAATAAACCTAATCCCCCTTCTGCTACGTAATGACCAAATTTGGTTGCACATCAGAACACTGTTGACTACGTAATGACCAATATTAGAGGCTTGCTCCCGAAGCGCACAGTAATATTTTTTTCTAATTCGAACGCATCCTAAAATCCATACCATAGATACATTTCATTATTTCATTCCAGACATATTTCATTATTACCATAGATACATAGACGGCCGCTATCTAAATATTTTTGTATGTAAATAGGCAAAACGAAATTTTATCTTTGGTAGAGAATCTAATATAGATCACGACAGTATTTACAATTTCTAAATAGGGTTCCGTATTTTTCCGTGATCTTACGGAATTGTACTTGTCCAAGTACAAGTTAGAAATGCCCAGTTTTTTTTCACTTTTTCGACTTTCTCATATTTATTTATAATTATCTAATTGTTTTACAAAATGAGATTTCAATATTCTATATACGAAATTTCAATGCGATCATTGCACAGTTATTCTTTTTATGATTGCTATAGTAGTTCCATAGTTATAGTACTTTTTGTCGAGCGCGGTGATATTGCAAGAAATTCCAATAAACGGCCGCGGTCTGCCATGAAATTATGCCGCTACTCAAAGGGTTAAATAAATTTATTCTCTACCAGACAAAATGCTTAAGTCCTGAAAATCATCTCCTTCTACTTGAACAAAAAATCTCATTTTACCTATTAGTACAGTCATTTGATAGTTTTACCTGTAAAGTTTTCCAGGAGTTTTGAAAATGGGTAATTTTATAGATTTTGGTGCTCTTTCCGAATTTCATATTTTCCGCTCGCGCCGCCATATTGGAAAAATGTCGCCTTAAAGCAGTTTTTTGAAAATATCTCCTTTCCAACTCATTTCATGATAAAAACATTTATAAAAAATGAAACCAGAGAAAATTTCCTGCAATTTATATCTAAACCTTTTTTTTATAAAATCAATAGGTTTGGCGTACGAGCGCGGCAAAGTGTAGTTCGACACGCGTTTGGCAAAAAAAACTCGAATATGTTTTAAAACAATTTTATATATTTATATATACATACATCGGAATTCGCATTGGAGGTCTCAGAATCAACAACCTAAGATTCGCCGACGACACAACCATCATAGGTGCCGATGAAAATGAGTTGGCGACCCTATTACGCAGGGTGGAGAAGGAAAGCAAGGAGTATGGACTGCACATGAACCGCAGCAAGACCAAACTCATGTTTGTGGACCGGGCTGGAACCATGCAACGCACCAACGAGCTGAGTGACCTTCGAGCTGTGAAACACTTTGTCTATCTGGGCTCCATGATATGCAACGACGGAAACTGTGAAAAGGAAGTCTCACGCAGAAGCCAGATGGCAAGATAGGCCATGAGCAAGCTAGAAAGGCTGTGGAAGAATCGGGGTATAAGCAAGAGGACTAAGGTCAGGCTGGTTCGAGCTCTAGTTTTCTCGATCTTTCTCTATGCATCGGAGACATGGAGCCTGAAGGCTCGTATACGCACCAAAATCGATGAACTGGAGATGTGGTGTTGGCGTAAAATGCTAGGAATCCCATGGAGAGCACGCCGCACCAACAAATCTGTCCTGGAAGAATTCGGCATCCAAGTGATATTCTCCACAAATGTGCAGGTTCTGCCAAGGGGCAAAGGAAACTCCCCTGGCACCTCATGTGCGAGTGTGGCCCGCTGATGCTTAAAAGATACATACACTTGGGTGGTCATTACCTCCAACCTGAGGAGGTAAACCAATCTGGCGCCAAAAGCCTGCTGCGGTTCTTAAATGACACGAGGCTTAGCGCAGAACTGTAGTAGGTGGCGAACACAATAGATCAGCAATGGTCGCAGTGTTACAAGGCTCATAAAGACCTTAGAAAAGCCCCACTCAACAAATAATAAAATAACCTTAGAAAAGCCCCACACAACAAATTAAAAATTTAAAAAACGCCTGATAAGTAATTTTGTTACGGTCTTATGAGGCAGACTATACTTCCAGACCCCAGTAACCTCGCTCGTTGGAGCTTTGCCGAGGATAGTTCTTGTCCCCTCTGTAGCAATACCCCTTGCACAGCTAGACACATTCTAGCTGGCAGCAAGGTGGCCTTAGATCAAGGACGGTACACTTACCGCCATGACAAAGTTCTCGCTGTTATTCGCGAGGTAATTAGTCTCTCAGTGGCTCGTGCCAACAAGGGTTTGACAGTATCCTCCAAACCCCCAATACAGTTTGTGCGGGATGGCTCTAAAGGCAAAAAACATTTAACTACAAAACCTTTCTCAATAACCGAGAAAGCTACAGATTGGATTCTGGAGGTTGATTCGGTCTCTAAGCAGTATAAATTCCCTGAAAGTCTCGGATGCACAGCCCTCCGTCCAGATATAACTCTTTACTCTCTATCTCGGAAGGTGGCTCTTATTGTAGAATTAACCGTTCCATGGGAATCAAATATCCCAAAAGACCACGAGTACAAATTAAATAAATACCATGATCTCGCAAATGCCGTAACCCGGAACGGCTTCACTGTTCACCTTCACGCGGTGGAAGTTGGCGCTCGTGGCCTGCCAGCTAAATCTCTATTTCACCTCTTTAAAGATCTTGGCCTTTCCAGAAAAATAATCAACTCTTTCTTAGAAAAATTATCTAAAACTGCGATTTGCGCATCTCAAATTCTATGGCTTCGAAGGGGGAGTGAATGGGTGGCAAGGTGAACGCTCACATGTGGCAAGACAGCTGTCCTAAACCTACCACAGCCGGTTCGTAAGTCCGGAATCCACTGCTCACCCCCCAGAAGTGTAAAAAAAAAAATTGTATTATGATGGGCCCGACTCCGGTCGGTGAATTCCATGGCAGCTCCGTTTGTATTTATTATACTCATAGTTGTATCATACAATGTATAATTGCTGTTATTAGCTATAACATAACCTGTGCGTTAAGTTATCCCAGTAAATATAAGGAAGAAGAAGAAGAAAGGTATCAACTATAAACGTTGCTATGCACTCAATTACATTTATTTGATATTTGACCGCGAATGTACTTAGAACGAGTTTAAAGTGGTTTTTCCTTTGCTATACAAACCAAGAAATGGCATTGAAAATGCACAGAGTCGTATTCAAACAAAGTCACTATTTCAAGAACAAGAAAAGAGCTGAGATTCAATGGAAAAAGAGGGGAAATGTATCAAAATGTGGTAAATTCACATTTCGCGGACGCAGAACAGAATACTATGAGCACAGTATACAAGTCAAACCAGTGTCCAAGGAATGAGCGTTTTTTTTTTTTTTTTTTTAAATTTTCCCTAGGGCGCATTCCGTTCTCACTTGCCCCCTTTCCTTCACATCCCCCCTCCTCCCCTTTGACTGGGAATTTATCTTGAACTTGAAAATGACAATGTAAACGGTTTATTTCAGTAAAAATGGATTTTGTACCCAGTCGATGTCATTGTCAGTGTCTGGGAAGCATTGCAACAAGGTTTAGAGCCTGGTTTCATATTTCTCTTTAAACTTTAACCCTTGGAGTAAATGGGTATTTTCATGGATGCATGATTTTCTGTCTTTTGCAGGATTTTCGGCGACATCGACTTAAAGTACTATAACTACGAAACTACTACACCAATCATAAAAAGAACAACTGCACAATGATTGCATTGAAATTTCGAATATAGAATATTGAAATATCATTTTGTAAAACAATTAGATAATTATGAATAAATATGAGAACGTCAAAGAAGTGAATAAACGCGCGACCAGATCTGGTCGTATCATACTCAACGGATAATTGTTTCACAACCAGATTTGGTCGTATCATACTCAACGGGTTAAGTTAAAATCTGATTATGAATCTCTTATATAATTTGATTTCACATTTGGAAGATAAAAATATTTTAGTAGTAGTAAAAAGGACTATTTTTGAGATATCGAAATGCAAATGTTTCTCCCACTGCAGAAATTACGGTATCTGCTTGCGCTGATAATAAGGAGCGTAATTTTGCCTGAATTAAAAAAAAATTACTAAGATAATATTTTTTACATATTTAATCAACGGTAAAACGTCAAACGTCAAGGCAACAGCTGTTCTTTGTGTCTCCTATGTTATTCATTTAAATCTTGCGCTAAAGTAAATATTTTGCCACATAAAAGGTGTTAAATTAAAGCCAAAAAAAACTGAGTGCAGTGTTATGTGTGATTTCTATGGATTTGTGTCAAAAACTGTGAAAACTGCGTAAATGTGTAACTTGTAATTGAAAATCACCGCCCAAAATACCCTGCGTATTTCTGACCGTGGCGTGATTATTTAATTGACATAATTGTTCAGTCATCTTCCTTCCCATATAAGTATTATACCAATACTTGTCGCTGCTTTCTTGCGTGCTCTGTGGCCTACTGGTTAATACTCCAAACTAACACAGTCGGACCCGTGGTTCAAATCCTCATCCAGCGAAAGTTTTTTCTTCTGACGTACGAGATTTAAGAAGTAATAGAAATCACTAACAGAGGGCGATAGCAATAATAAAAATAATTGCATTTCAATCGTTCACACCGACTGAGGTCAAAGTAGAGCTGCCAACCGAAGTACAACAAAACAAAAAAAAAGAAGAAAATAAACCCTCGACGGTTGAGAGTGACATCGATATAAAATATAATCGACATAAAATATAATCGATAAATTGATATAAAAAAAAATAAACATCATGGCACCTATCCTAGTATGCAAAGGATGTAGTTTTGAAATAGTGGATATGTCAGACCTCATCAAGTGTATCACTTGCAAAGCAACCTATCATATACATCATACCAAATGCACATTGATCAAAAAGGTTACAAAAGCTATCAAGTTTTCTTGGCAGTGTCAAAAATGTAAAGATGGTATCCCGATAGCTATTTCACCATCTGTGAGCGCAACCAACCAATGCAGTAGTGATCCTGACATCGCAATTCGCCATAATACACCAACCTTGAAGCCATCAACTTACGCTACGGAAGACATCCTTACAAAGAAAATGAACGAGTTGAAAATGTCGATTGCGGGCATGTTAGAGGACAGATTCTTCGACATGCAAAGAAAGATAAAGGACCAAAATGACTCACTCCTAGAGTCAATTGAATTTATGAGCAATAAATACGATGAGTGCTGTAAGAAAATAGAAGCGATCCATAATGACAACGAAGAATTGAAAAAAGAAAACCATCACCTAAATAAACGTATCGCCTATCTTGAAGAAAAATTTGACCAACTGGACCAACAGAAGTTAGAAAATGATATCGAAATACGTGGAATTCCGGAAACAGAGAACGAAAACCTACAAGATACTCTTGCGTTCATTGGAAAAACGATTAGTCACCAAATGGAGGGAGCAGGAATACAGCTAATAACCAGGAAGAACGTAACAAATTACTCAAGAAAAAATCCTCGCTCTGTCGTCGTAAAATTCTTCAATAATCTACAACGTAATGCATTTCTTCGTTCAGCTATGCAATTTAACCGGAATTGTAAAAGTAACTCGGATAAATTAAACACGCATCACTTGAATCTAGCAGATGAGCCAAAACCAATCTTTATATCAGAACATCTTACGCAAAAAGCTAAGTATTTATTAATGCAAGCAAAGAAATTTTCCAAAATCAATAAATTTCAATACTGTTGGGTTAAAAGTGGAAAAATATTTCTTAAAAAACAGGAAAAATCCAAAGTATTCACAATTACAAGTGAGGATGTTTTGTCCAAGATTATCGCAAACAATGACAGTATATGAGATAATTTTACTACTAAATTGTAATATATTACTATGGTCGCATACAAAAAACCAATCTAAAACTTATATACATACTGATATATTATGCTATTATATATTTATTTTATTTTATTTACTATTATTATTATTTATTATTTTATTTTATTTTATATACTATATGTATTATATATATTATACTACTCTACATATTATATATTTAATTATATATAAACTGAACTATAACTGTCTTATTATAGCATTTAAAACGTATTTTATTTTATATATAAATAAATATATTGTAACCATTAATGCAACGTTTATTGCAATATACAGCGGAAACAATCTTTTTATTTTACTAATCCTTATCTATAACTATTGTGCAAATGCTACTTTACCCGCTATATATACCTTCCTCGTATTATTGCAACATTTCAAGAGAGAATTATTTTATACTATTTTAGACCTAAAACAATACCAATGCCGTATTTATTTGCATTTACTTAATATCAAAAATGAATGATTTGTATAATTTTATAGACGAAAAATATATACCATGTGAAGAATTTGATAACTCCAATGAATGCAAAGATTACATAATGAGAGGGAAAAGCCTGAAGCTATTTTCGCTTAACATTCGTAGTGTCAATAAAAATTTTGATGACTGCCTTATACTGCTTAAGCAGTTTGATTACCAATTTGACATTATTATTTTGACTGAATGCTGGATTAGTAACATCTATACCGCGAGAGTACTGCCAGGGTTTGACTCTTACCATACCAAAAATATAAGACTTCAGAATGATGGCGTTGTAATTTACCTGAAATCCGATCTAAAAGCTTTCGTTACAGAAAAGAAAATTGATGATGCCAACTGCTTACATATGTTAATTGAGGACGATATCAATATATTTGCCATTTATAAAACACCAAGTAAAACCAATATTAATACCTTCGTTCAATCGCTAAACGGCTTGCTTTCGCAATACTCGAACGAACCCAATATAATACTAACGGGGGATATTAATATTAACATAATAAATAATCGACATCCACAGGCTGAAGACTACCTCAATATGTTAACCCAAAATAGACTGAAAATCGCCATCGACAAAGCGACAAGAACAGATAGCGAACAATCTAGTTGTATAGACCACATAATGGTCAAATCAAGAATGCCAATTAAGTCATTTATCTATAAGACTACTATCACTGACCACTACGCGGTTGGACTATGTATCACGAAAAATATGAAAAAAATATCTCAGCGTATCCAGTCTAAAACCTTCACAGACAATAAGAAACTTTTAAACTTGTTTCGCGAGGCAACATGGGATAAAGTCTATGAAGCCAAGGACGTGAATAAAGCATCCGACCTCTTCCTAAAAATATTTTTGGATTGCATAAACAACGCCTCAACTGAAAAGAAAATTAATCTTTCTCGTTCACAAGCTAAAATCAATCCGTGGATAACGGACGGTCTATTATTCTGCATAAGAAAGCGAGACAAGCTCCACAAAGAAGTAAGAAGAAATCCTAATGATGTACAACTCCAAAGTTTTTATAAAAAATATAGAAATACCTGCAAAACAATCATTAAGAAAACCAAAGAGTCATATTATAGCGAAAAATTTAAGCAAGCAAATGGAGATATGAAGAAAACATGGGAGTTAATTAATGACATAGGACACACAAATAAGAATAAACCCTCAATCAAGGCACTAAAGGTTGGCAATAAAATAAAAAGCGTGGACAAGGATCTTCGAGAACTAACCAACTATGCCAACGAATATTTTGTGTCTGTTGGACAAAAACTTGCAAACTCCATTTTAGTGGATATGAAATATACTGAATCTGCGTTGACTAACCAAATAAATACCTTTCCTAAAACTAAAAAGCAGTTTGCGCTGGGTCTTGTTAACACATCGGAAATTGCAAACACCATAAAAAATCTGAAAGATGATTCTTCACCTGGGTTAGATGGTATACGCACAAATCACTTCAAACTTGTAGCTGAGTTTATTTCCGAACCTCTCGCATACTTAGTGAATTTAAGTTTCAAATCGGGCAACTTTCCCCAGTCACTTAAGACGTCAAAGGTTATACCAATATTTAAGAATGGAAACAAAGAAGATATTGGAAACTATCGACCGATATCTCTACAAAGTATAATTTCAAAAGTAATTGAAAAAATTGTAAAAAAGAGGCTTATCAAACACGTCGAGGATGAGGGGCTCCTTTCAACTAACCAATTCGGCTTCAGAGAAGGTCGAGGAACGCAAGATGCAATTAACGCTGTTACCCAATATATATCAGTAAATATTGATAAGGGGAGAAAAGTCATGGCAGCGTTCCTCGACCTGTCAAAAGCATTTGACACGGTGTCTCACCCGATTCTCTGTAAAAAACTGGAGAGCTTTGGAGTTAAAGGGGTATCCATGGAATGGTTTAAAAGTTACTTAGATGACAGATCTCAGGTAACAGCAATAAATGGACAGATCAGTGATAAACTAAATATAAGATATGGCGTTCCACAAGGAAGTGTGCTTGGGCCACTCCTATTTTTAATATATATTAATGAATTATCTGAACTCCAACTCAATGCGAAAGTCATCTCATTCGCAGACGATACGGTCTTGTTAACGGAAGCGACTAATTCGGCAGAAGTCACACTTAAATTACAAAATACTCTGGATACCGTTAGTGAGTGGCTAAATCAACATATTTTAACAATTAATTCGTCGAAAACCAAAATAATGAACTTTAGCCTAAGATCAGTTCATATCTCCAGCTTCTTAAAAATCCACTCTCACAATTGCCTTAAAGACTGCACATGCTCATGTGAACGACTAAGTGTCGTAGATAACATAAAATACCTTGGAATAAATGTGGATTCTAAGCTGAATTGGTCTAGCCACATAATTCAACTCTCTGATCGATTACGGAAATTAATATATGTTTTTCGTGAACTGCGCAATGTACTATCTCGGAAAACAATTAAAATCACCTACATAGCTCTATGCCAAAGTCTTATGATTTATGGGATTGTAGGGTGGGGTGCTTGCACGAAACAGGCCTTGGATCCACTAATAAAGACGCAAAAACTGTTGTTACGGATTATTTATAGGAAACCTAATGACTACCCGTCAGAGCGTCTTTTCAACGTGGCGAAAGTTCTGGACGTCAAGCAATTGTTTATTAAATATGTGATAATATTTTTTCATAAACACAAAGATAGACATGATCAAAGTCAGCAAAACTGCAATACTCGGAGTTCACGGAAACAAAATTTCCTTATTCCTCGAGTACAAACAACATTTGCGCAACGACAATCTTTTTTCATTGGTCCCAAATTATATAATGGCATAGAGGAAAAATGGAAACACTTAAAGAACAATCAAGAGTTTAAAGACAATATTAATAAATGGTTATTTGAATTAGGAAGGTTTAAATCTGAAAACTTGATTTGTAAAGCGTATGTATAACGGTTAATTTAAAAATATTATTGTATATTTATATAAATTATTATGTATATATTAATAGTATATCATATCATATTTTTATTTATTTTATTTCATATTTTTTAGCAGTGATTTTATAATTGTATTTATATATTTTATAAAATTATAAATATGTTTATACCATATATCATTTATCATTTATTGATATCGTATTTACGTATATTTGTATTTGCCATATTGTATTACCTACAATGTATTATTCGTACAAATTTAGTGTTTGGATTTGTATTATAATGTTATTTATTTATAATTATATATTATTCAATCTTAAAATAATAATTTTTAAAAAAAACAATTAAGTACATTCATTTATTATAAAAATAAAAAGTTTTTTCAAGTTAATTAGGCTAATTGTTACATAAGTTGTATTACTTATTTTAATTACTCTGACCCGCCTAGATACGGGACAGTTTAGTCCTAGTTAGGTGGGCAATGAGCATTAGCTGCATTTCGGTGTTCAATTTTTCCGAGTTACTTATAACATTGATAACAATGGGGCTAAATGTACAAAAATAAAATGAATAAAGTATTAAAAATTAAAAAAAAAAAAAAAAATTGTAGAGGAACTTAAAAAATAACAAAAATTTAATTTTTATAGTTTTTCCAAGATTTAACCCCTTGAGCGGCAAACAGGACAATTGTCCCATAATTGAAATTACCGTAGAGCGGCAAAGGGGACATCTGTCCCAGCCGATATCGGCGCCGATGTTTTCCAATTATTTACCCTTGATACCTCACATAAATCATACGGCCTGTGGTATGTGCGAAAAGAGGAGAAGATTCTCTGTTGTTTACTCGTTGGTTCATTATTTTTCATAGTCGCCATTTTTTAGTCTATGATTGAACCAAACCAAACCAAAAACTTCAATATTCATGTTGATTTTCAACACCGAATATTTTTTTATTTTTGTATGGGTATAAGTAAAACGAAGTCATATGAAGCATATTATAATTATTATAAAAGTATTCACAATTTCTTGCATAGGGTGATTTATTTCCAAAAAAACATAGAAATGTTGGACAAGGCAGTTTTTTTCTGTACCACAACTTTGACAGATAATTCTGAATAATGCTTATTGATTTAGAAAACGACGTTACACGTATCTAATAGCAAATTTCAACAGTAACATAAAACAGGTCTTCTTTATAAGATCCGTATAGTAGTTTCGGAGTAATCATCGTTTTCCTGAAACGCTATATTTTTGTTGTGATGTAATCTTCTTCTTCGCGTTCTCTAAGAGAAACTACAATTCAAACGTCAGCGCTCGAGGGGTTAAGTTGAAATCTGATTATGAGTCTCTTATATAATTTGATTTCACATTTGGAAGATAAAAATATTTTTTGTCGTAGTAAAAAAGACTATTTTTGAGATATCGAAACGCAAATGTTTCTCCCACTGCAGAAATTACGGTATCTGCTTGCGCTGATAGATAATAAGGAGCGTAATTTTGCCTGAAATAAAAAAAAAATACTAAGATAATATTTTTTACATATTTAATTTGTAGAGAAACTTAAAAAAAACCAAAAATTTAATTTTTATAGTTTTTCCAAGATTTAAAGATTTAAAATCGATTTTCACCCCAAAATTCTCGATCATGAGAAAGTCTATGCAAATGTACAAATTTCGAGAAGTTTGCCAACGCAAAATGCCAACCAAAGGCATTCTTTTTTTTCATCTGCGAATTATTAGTTAACCCTTCGAGTAGCAGCATAATTTCATGGCAGAACGCGGCAATTTATTGGAATTTCTTGCAATATCACTGCGCTCGACAAAAAGTACTATCACTATGGAGCTACTATAGCAATCATAAAAAGAATAACTGTGCAATGATCGCATTGAAATTTCCTACATAGAATATTGAAATCTCATTTTGTAAAACAATTAGATATCTATGAATAAATATGAGAAAGTCGAAAAAGTGAAAAACTCGCCATTTCTAACTTGTACTTGTCTTACGGAAAAATACGGAACCCTATTTAGAAATTGTAAATACTATCGTGATCTTTATTATTTTATTTATTTTTATTTTTATTTTATTTTATTCTGGAACCAAACAGAACTACATACAATGCAATAAAAACCTATTTAAAAGTGACAAAAATCCATTAATGTGATTCCGAATATAAAGTATACAAAATGAACGCAATATAATTTTATATTGTTTCCGCTTGAGAATGGGGGGAATCAGGATGGGAAGTGAGGTGAAAGGGAGAGACAACATAGATAAAAATATATTATGTATGTATATAAATATATTTATATTTAATTTTAGGTATGATATATAGTTATTATAATGAACGTACTTAAGATAAAATTATGTCCTTGAACTAAATTAAATGAAATATAATGTATTGTGATCATCTAGATAGACTCTAGATTTTTTTTATTGAGTTCTTATAAGAGGTTTTTGATGAGTGTAATATGTATTAGATTCTCTATCAAATGTAATATTTCGTTTTGCTTATTTACATACAAAAAAATTTAAATAATAGCTCATTAAAAAAAAAAAAAAAATTTGATTTCTCAAAAAAAAAAAATGTTTTTTATGAATACGCCGAAATTAAATTACATACGCCAAAAACTTCAGAAATTCCAGCGAAAAAGAAAATAATTTGTATTTTGTCAACGAATTAGGCAGACATTTTGCATTTTTAGAGTTATTTATCGCAAATAAAAAACAATAATTAGTAATGATGCCATAGCGATAAACCGCATCCAATTTTTCAAATCAAAATCACTGATATTTTAGCAAAAACAAACAACGGAAAGACAAATAAATTGCTGATTCTTAAACATGAATAACATGGCCCTGAATTCAACTATATTTGAATTTGAAATTCCAACTCAAAACGGCCAGTGTGATTAAAACAGCAATAATTACATAGGTAAGGACCCAATATTATGTTGACTCACAATAGATTCACTCTGTATTGTTATCTATATAATTTAAAATAAACACAATTAAATCATTTTAAAAAAATAAGTACGGCCCTGTATAAAATCTGCTTATAGCATAAACGGACAGCTTAAGCATGGTTAATGTCGATATTTTACAGAGGTCAAACTGTAAAAAACGTTGAGTATGGTCACTTAATGAATACAATAATTTTATCCTTATGTTATTATTATGTGGGATAAATTAGCATGATTAGCGTGGATGTGTTAGTGATGGAACTAAAGTGTGTAATTTGCTAACGCTAATGATTAAAGGACGTTATATACGTCTTCTTCATCTTCTTTCTAGACCCTTTCCCATTTACTTGGGGTCGGCCTTCCTTGTCATTCTCCGCACGCTCTTGTGCTATGTCGGCGTTGAGTTGAGATTGTGTAATTTCATGGACAAGGAGTAATAATTGGCTATGATGTTACGGCCGGTTGCCACCTGACTATGAGCGCTGCCGTTGAACCCCTAGGGTCTCTTCCGCCACCGGCTCTATTGCACCGCCATACCTGACAGTACAGCTCTAACATGACCTAGGCACCAACTAGGGTTGTCGACTACAGCGGGCGAGCCCGTCACCTCCCTGGAGTGAACGCAGAAGACTTGGACAAAAACAGTCCACCGTCTAGCTCCGCCACAAACCCGTAAGAGGCCAACGCCATAACCGCGAGATAGCCAGGAGTGTTACCCAGCGGGCTTACACTCACGCCCTTACTTCCAATTGCGACCAGATTACTCCAGTCTCTCGATTGGTTACGAGTTCGAGGGGTCGCTTGCGCGGTCCTCTCCCTTACGAAGCGGTGAAACGGTGTACATCGAATCTATCGCATTACAAGTTGGTTTGGGCGCCAGAGTTGGCTTGATTTTCCCCAACCGGAAAAAACCCACTGGGTTAAATTGGGTAAACCCCACCTGAAAAAACCCGAGGGTTTTTGAAAAATTCTTGTTTATAATAATTAAATCAATGAACGGATATAGCATTTATATTATATTTTATCAAATAGAAAACAAATGTATTTGTGACACACCCAGTCTGTTCCGTAATTTACTCCAGACCATTCCAAATGTTAAGAAGTCTTTCAATTGATGCAGAACTGGCCGGACAAGTGTAATGCCGACTACTTTTGGCATGATTTTTAAGATGACTTATGGATAATATTGTTACGTGGATAGGCAGCAGAAGATGCAAAAACACGGTAGAACACTCAACTTGATTTATTACAAAACTATTACAATACTCTTCAAGCGACAAAGACCCTTATACACACTTCAATATACACTATTTAGTTCTAAAATCGGTTGCAATACTACTCAATACTTTCGCGCCGAAACGCTGCCAGCACTACTACTCAATACTTTCGCGCCGAAACAGTGCCACAAGCAGTTGTTAGTGTTAACTCTTATCCTGTTGTGAAAATAAAGGGGATCTCCCCGACAACTGACAATAACGATTTTCGGGGGAATTCCCTTCATGTTACAACTTTATTGAGTAGTAAATAGATTTGGATTGAGAGAAAAAATGCAATAAAATGGTAATAAAATAAAATTAAATATAAAATTAAAATATATTAATTTAAAATTCTCTTGAAAAAACTTGAAAATCCCGGAAAAAACCCGAAATAACCCAGTGGGCAGATATTTTTTGATAAAACCGGGGTTTTTACCAACCCTGGTTGGCGCGCGGGGAAGAGGGTTGACTACTTTCCGGGAAAGTCTTAAAGTGACCAACTGCTATTTTTGGAAGATTTATACATAAATCTTGACATCATAAATCATTATACATTTATTTATTTATTTTTATTCATTTAAGTAATTCAAGAATAATTTAAAACAATTTTATCTTAGGAACTATGCATAGAAATATTTTAAACATTGAATAAATAGCAGAATACATTGCAAAGTCCAGTGACAACGCCACCTAACTAGGCCGGGACCTGTTCTAAGGTGAACGTTTAATGTTGTGCGTGCTTATTCAATATTGTGATTATTACAAAAACAAATATACATTTCGTATTTATAGGCGGAATTTTGATTATTCCTTGATTTTGATTTTTTCTTTATTTTTTATATTATTGGTGAATTATTTTTTCTAATTGTCTTCTACTGTTAGTTCTACTTATCCGGTCTGTTTAGATTTTTTCATGTTAAACCAGTGAAATAATTACATTTTTTAATAAGATATTATAATTAGCAGATAAGTCAATTTAGCAGATAAGTAAATTTGTCAATCTGTTTTAATAACAGGTAATTGTGAGATACATAGTTTTAAGCATTATCACCATAAATGTACCACCACAATTTCGGACAATAAAAATATTTCTATTTCTATTTCAAAATATTTTTGTAACAAAAAAAATAAAAATAAAAAATTAAATTGTAATAAAATAATTATTTGATCACAAAAGAATAAACATGCAACAACTACCTTAAAAACTATTAAATACTTAAAATTAGAAATAGAAAATAAACATGTAACTATTTTTTTTTATAAGATTAAGAATATATATACACATATGTATATACATACATACATACACATACACATATATTTAAAAATAATAATATTAAATACAATAATAAAAAGTAAATTTAATATGATATAAAATATAGTATAACATAAAATTCTAAATATTAATGTGTTCGAATTAGTATATTAATATATAATGTCCAATATTTTTCTGATGTTTTGTCGTCCCTCTTTTATAAGCCAATTTGTAAGTAGCCTTTTAAAGTGGGTCTTATATATGGACATAAATCTTGATAATCCAATGACAATGTAAACAAGCCAATACAATGATTTATTTTCAGGCATACAACTGGTTTTCCGACACGGCGGCGCGAGTGCAAGAAAGGGACAGAGGAGCATTTCATCCATTCTAGCAAAACTGAAACCGAGTGAGGTAAGTGGTTGTGTTTTGGATACAGCTAAGCTTAGTCATTGAGATACTATATTAAACTGTCACAAAAATATATACAAGCACAAACATATATAAGAGAATAAAATTCTCACAAATCTATACTAATATTATAAAGAGGTAAAGCTTGTGAGGTTGTAGGAAGTAATCTCTGGATCTACCGAACTGATTTTGAAAATTCTTTTACCAATAGAAAGCTACGTTATTTGTGAGTGTCATGGGCTATATATTAATCCAAAAAATGAAAAGACTTTTTCGTGGTAGTCGGATTTGCAAAGTAAGTCGGAGAAAAGCGGTCGAACGAAAACGTTTCTAACTAACGCTGCCTTAACGATGAGAGATATATGATTAAGTTATAGAGAAAAGTTGTAGAGCTTGTTAATACCTACAAAAAAGTCAGCGACAGCATATGTCTAACTTTTATATTTAAGTCACAAAAAGTAGTTTTTCAAATTAAAAAAATAATTTAAATCGTTAGGTCATGTTTATTGGTCATATTATCAACAATTATGAATTATTATCAAAATAAGTAAATTTATCGTCTCAAGTGTTTAAAACAAAAGACTTTTCCCTTTTACTGCATATAATTTCACTTTTACTGCATAAATGGTTAAAGAGATAAGACACTCACAAGAAGACACTCACAAATAACGGTAATATAGTGAAATTGGCATGCAAATACATACATACATATGCAGTAAAAATATAACCCTTCTTTTGGGAGTCAGGATATAAATCATAGCACACAGTACTAACCAAACCACACTCATAATTTCATCACAAGTAAAAAGTTTAACCGCCCAACGAAGTGGGCACGGGTCAGCTAGTTATTAATATGTGCCTGGGCTAAAGAATATTTAGAAATTAAACGTCAACATAAATCACTAATTGAAAACTCTAACAACTAATTAAATACTCACTCTGTATATAATCTTCTCTTTATTTAATCAGCGGTTTTCATTATTACTAATTTTCATTATTTAATTATTACTAATTTCGTCAAGTTTTTATGATTCTCATACCGATTATATATTATTATTATTTAAATTAATTCATTTTACATATCTTATCTAAGGTTACATAAGGAAAAATAGTTACGTGGGAGAAACACATAATTGCAATTGCTAAAAGAGCCAAATCTACTCTCTATCTAATAAGGAAGGCTTTCCAACATCTGTCAATAGAGGTTATTATCAAGATCTACAAGGCATATGTGAGACCTATTCTTGAGTATGGCTATCAGATCTGGAACCCTTACTTTTGCAAAGATGTAGATATTCTGAAAAGGTTCAGCGAAGGGCAACCAAAATGCCAGTGGGCCTGAAGAATAGGAATTATGAAGATCGCTTGAAATTACTACACTCAAACAAAGAAGACAAAGAGGGGACCTGATTGAGACATATAAAATTCTAACACATTATTACGATGTACCTGCACTGAAGAATATTTACAAATTCAACGTCAACACAAATCTTCGAGGCCACAACAAAAAACTCAACCGTACAATATTTGAATCTAATCCTCTTAAGAACGTTCTGCAAAATAGAGTGGTGGACATGTGGAATAAACTACCATTTTAAGTGATTAGAGCAATCTCTGTCAATCAATTTAAAAACAGACTCGATTTGTACCTAAAAACTTGTTAATATTGTTTATAGTATATTGTTAATATTGTTTAGCTTTACAAGATCTGATCTGGACGTATCAGCAAAGCTGCCTGTCCAGAATAAATAATAATAATAATAATAATACCTTCTAGTTAAATAAAGCGACAAGTTGCATGCAACCCGAGGCACAAGACACAACTAACGCCTGTACCTAGATGTGTGATTTAAGACTTATTTGAGGTTGCGAGCTGATATTAAAAGTTTATTTAAATCAGAGTTGGCTTGATTTTCCCCAACCCGAAAAAACCCAATGGGTTAAATTGGGTAAAACCCACCTGAAAAAACCCGAGGGTTTTTGATCAATGTGGGTTTTTGAAAAAATACTTGTTTATAATAATTAAATCAATGAACGGATATAGCATTTATATTATATTTTATCAAAAAGAAAAAAAGGATGTATTTTGACACACCCAGTCTGTTCCGTAATTTACTCCAGACCATTCTAAATGTTGAGAAGTCTTTGATGCAGAACTGGCCGGACAAGTGTAATGCCGACTACTTTTGGCATGATTTATAACATAACTTATGGATAATATTGTTACGTGGATAGGCAGCAGAAGATGCAAAAACACGGTAGAACACTCAACTTGATTTATTACAAAACTATTACAATACTCTTCAAGCGACAAAGACCCTTATACACACTTCAATATACACTATTTAGTTCTAAAATCGTTTGCACTTCTTCTCAATACTTTCGCGCCGAAACAGCGCCACTAGCGGTTGTTAGTGTTAACTCTTATCCTGTTGTGAAAATAAAGGGGATCTCCCCGACAACTGACAATAACGATTTTCGAGGGAATTCCCTTCATGGTAGTGTTACAACTTTATTCAGTAGTAAATAGATTTGGATTGTGAGACAAAAATGCAGTAAAATGGTAATAAAATAAAATAAAATGTAAAATTATAATATATTAATTTAAAATTTTCATTAACTCCGAAACAACCCGAAATTCCCCAAAAAAAACCGAAAATCCCCGAAAAAACCCGAAATAACCCAGTGGGCAGATATTTTTTGATAAAACCCGGGTTTTTGCCAACCCTGATTTAAATAGTCACATGTATCATGATAGTTAATTTTCTTTAATTAATTACATTACTGAGAATGTTAGACGGAATTATGAATACGAGTGTAGGAATGGCTATCTACTGGAGTAAAAAGGAAATCGTATTGTATTGTATTAAAATGTATCGCATAGCGCATCAATATGACATCATAGCTAAAGGAGGATGGGCAAAAATGTATGGGACGTGTCCCCACCACCAATAACGACCAGACGTGTGTCGTTGGAAAGTTATTTTCATGAATATCATTTGTTTTTATGGCAAGCAGTCTCAAATAATTGTGGAAAAAGTTACAGCTAAAAAAAAACCTGTTTCATTGTATGAAAATTCGTCAGTTATCACCCGCCGGGGATGCGGAGCCACGCCATGCCAGGCCGTAATGTTTCGCATCGTCATACCTTTCTTTATGGGTAGGAAAAGCGAAAGTAATAAATTCCCTGAAAGTCTCGGATGCACAGCCCTGCGTCCAGATATAACTCATTACTCTCTATCTCGGAAGATGGTCCTTACCGTAGAATTAACTGTTCCATGGGAATCAAATATCCCAAAAGACCACGAGTACAAATTAAATAAATACCATGACCTCGCAAATGCCGTCACCCGGAACGGCTTCACTGTTCACCTTCACGCGGTGGAAGTAGGCGCTCGTGGCCTGCCAGCTAAATCTTTGTTTTGCCTTTTTAAAGATCTCGGTCTCTCCAGGAAAATAATCAACTCCTTTCTAGAAAAAATATCTAAAACCGCAATTTCTGCATCTCAAATTCTATGGCTTCGAAGGGGGAGTGAATGGGTGGTAAGGTGAACGCTCACATGTGGCAAGACAGCTGTCCTAAACCTACCACCGCCGGTCGTTAGTCCGGAATCCACCCTTCACCTCCCAGAAGTATAATAATTATATATGATGGGCCCGATTTTTGGTCGGTGAATTCCATGGCAGCTCCGTTTGTATTTTATTTTTTATTTTATTATTGTGATGCATTATGGTTGCATTATCAGTTTTAATGTTTGACAATTAGTTTGTTATTCTGACACTAACATGTAATAAAGATGTTCTACTGTGTAATGAGATCTTGGTGTCATTCATGATTCTCATCTACTGTTCGATAATCACGTTCAATCTATTGTTTCTAAAGCTTCCAAAGCTTTAGGTTTTGTCATGAGGAGTGCAGCTTGCTTTCACCGTGCTAAAACTTTCAAGATCCTTTACTGCACTTTTGTCAGAAGTATCTTGGAATATGCATCTCATGTATGGAACCCTTGTTATGATAAATATATATATAGAATCGAGCGCATTCAAATGAAGTTCGTGAAATATCTCTGCTTCCGTCTGAAAATCCCATACAGCTCATCTAACTATTTCAATTTATGCAAGAAATTTCATATCCTCCCCTTGATTAAGCGACGTGAAATCGCGGACTTGACCTTTTTGCTGAAAATCACCTCCAATAACATTAACTGTCCTGATTTACTAAATAAAATTAATCTCCGTGTTCCTTCCAAACTCAATAGATTTAACCCTGCTCTTCATGTTCCTCATGCTGGTACCAACTATAGGCAAAATGCATTTCTGTGGCGAACAAGTGACAATTTCAATGATTTGATTAAACGCTT
This sequence comes from Micropterix aruncella, assembly GCA_944548615.1. Lineage (NCBI taxonomy): Eukaryota > Metazoa > Arthropoda > Insecta > Lepidoptera > Micropterigidae > Micropterix > Micropterix aruncella. The sequence goes on from OX155979.1 coordinate 13,122,671, forward strand.
TGACTTTGATCTATTCTGTACGAGTATTAACTCAGCCAGGCAGCCTGAACAGTGAATTCTTTAGCATTAATTGTTGAATAATTTTTGATGTATTTTTAATCGATAGCTTTAATTGAAAGGTCACATTCTACAACTTGAGTTGACTACAACGGGCGAACCCGTCACCACAGGGAGTTTTAAAAATTAGTCGTTCTATCTCCCTGGAGTGAGCGTAGAAGACTTTGGACAAAAACAATCCGCCATCAAGCTACGTAAGAGACCAACGCCTTACCGCGAGATAGCCAGTAATGATTACCTGGCGGGCCCGACCCTCGCGCCCTTACTACCAATTGTGACCAGATTTCTCCGGTCTCTCGATTGGTTCCGAGTTCGAGGTCGCTTGCGCGGTCCTCTCCCTTACGAAGCGGTGAAACGGTGAATACCGAATCTATCGCGGACCATGGCGTCCTTTGCCCACCTCTTACCCGGGATCGGATGGCCAATGGTCAATTCAAGAGCAGTCGCCGTAAGGTACGCAACCACCCCCGCTCTATAGGAAACAATACAGCTTCCAGACTCCCCCGACTGTTAGTCAGAGTGCACAATCGATTGGCTTGCGCCGCACGGTGCGCAGACCGTCCAGGAGCGCCAGAGGTTTGATTCCCAGGGGAAACTGACCACGGCCAGAGTCCTACCCAGGTTCGCGCCCCGTGCGTGGAGGCCGTCGGATGGGTGTTGACCCGTGAGGGTGACCGACCCTGAACACATGGGTCTTCGTGGCCAACCCAGCATGGGTCCATTAGCTCCCAATATGTTTCTACAACGTTACTTAAACGTGAAAACCTTTAATTGGCTCTCTGTTATACTACTTCGTCTGTTTGTTAAATTATAATTAGTTGTTGGTTTTCCTAAAAATAAATAAATAAGTAATGAACGATTTTTTTTGATACAATGACATAGGTTTTTGTTTAATCTATAACTTTTTTCTGACAATGATTTGAGACTGACCGCCATAGTAACAAATGAAAGTCATGAAAAAAGCATTTCAACGACATATATCCAGTCGTTATTGGTGTCGGGGACGTTTTGTCGCATCCTTTGTATTTTATTCTTCAGAATATCGGTCAAGCGGGAGGCACCTTTTCCGCCATCAGAGACAGTGCAACATTAGTGCCTTACGACAGTGCGGTGATAGTAATAACAGATCGGACATCATCCGAACAAGCGACCAAAATGCAGGCTGCTGGTATACTTTTGAATAAAAGGATTAAGGTTTGATTATTTATAATAAATGATTAACACTAGAATTTATATTTGAGTATTGGTCAATACTTCAAGACTGGCCGATACTTTAGTCATACTTAGGTAACAGTTTTCGTTTTATATTCGAGTCCAAGATGTAGTGATACTTAAGGAGCGGTTATACTTATTTTTTTTTTTCGAGAAATCATAAAAAAAATATTGTTTTATGAGCTAATATCTAAATATTTTCGTATGTAAATAAGCAAAACGAAATATTAACTTTGATAGAGATTCTAATATAGATCACGATAGTATTTACAATTTCTAAATAGGGTTTCGTATTTTTCCGTAAGATAAGTACAAGTTAGAAATGCCGAGTTCTTTTCACTTTTTCGACTTTCTCATATTTATTCATAATTATCTAATTGTTTTACAAAATGAGATTTCAATATTCTATATACGAAATTTCAATGCAATTATTGCACAGTTATTCTTTTTATAATTGCTGAAGTAGTTCCATAGTTATAGTACTTTATGTCGAGAGCGGCGATATTGCAAGAAATTCCAATAAATTGCCGCGGTCTGCCATGAAATTATGCCGCTACTCAATGGGTTAAGTACTGAAGCGATACTTGACTATAAATTCGGCTGTAAATAAATAGTACCCAGTTTTTTGCTGAGGTAAGAGCTTTCATCCTTAATAATAACAGTTTAAAAAATGTCATTTATATTGATTTCAGTTGTTAACAATATGGATGGATCCAGCAAGTACAGAAGAAGCGGAGGATCTTCGACAGTTAGCAATATCCACAGGAGGAGAACTTCTCATGGTTCAACCTATTTTACGGATCAGTGGAAGGGAGGTATGTACCTACAAATAAAGATCTATTTCATGGACTGATTATTTATTTATTTCAGTCGAGAAAACAACCAAATCTGGTACAAATTCCCACCTGTGGTGCTTGAAATTGTAACCTCCTACTACAAATCAATCAAATCAAATCAAGTAATTTATTGTCCTAAAAACTAATACATAAAAACTAATACATAGTTGTATAGACAGTTGTATTACATTTACATTTGGCCGTGATATGATTGAATTCTTCATTAATGATCAAATTCTTCTATTAATAATCAAAACATAAAAGGTTACTCGTAAGTATAAAGAAGGTATTATTGTAGAATTAAACCGAGTCTCACCATTTAGTTTACCAGATAAAAAACACAGAGTAAAATATGTAGAAAGTTATAGAGATGTAAGATATAGAGAAGATATGTAGAAATTAACTCAATAAGTAGTGATTCTATTACATTGAATATAATGAATAATGTAATGAGAAAAAAAAGGTTATAATGAACATAATATTTTTTTTTAAATACCGCTCCTACACTACACTACAACTGACGTTCCATGTCAAAAAGCAAAAAGGACTACCTGCTCTATATCATATTCAATCGGTCTATTCCAGGGCTGTTGCCTCTCTTCGATGATATTTAATATCACTTTCAATATCCTGCTGGAAAGCCTGACCCGGTTCAACAAGAAGTGGGGTTACTGTTTTAAAACAGACGATCAATCCACTTCATTGTGCCTCGATTTTTCTAACGACCTGAACTTCATCACCAAGAGCCCCAAGCAGCTTTCTTAACTGCTACAAAAAGTGAAGCCGTTCAGTGACTGATCAGCTTGTATAAAGATGAAACTCAACAAATGCTGGGCTCGCTGAACTCATGGACTACCAAATGGGCTCTAATATCTCCCTTATTGACTCGAATTATAAATTCCTCGGCAGGAAAACAGCGATCAGGGCAACAACCTCTCTGCCGATTGTGTAATAGAGCATTTCAGGAAAAAGAAAGAAAGAAAAATACCTTTATTATACTAAAATAATTACATTGGTAAAGAAAACATAAATTCTATTTTCACTTAGTACAAACGGTGGGCTTATCGTTTTGCGATTTCTTACAGCCAACTGTTGTAATATTAAATAAAAGAAATGATAAGACAGTTCACATACATAAACATATACACATATATAAATATACATACATACATATACATACATACACACATATAAAATATAATTTATATATATAATAATAGATACATAGTTATATAAAATGATAAATATTACAAAGTTCTTATTGGACTATCGAATCAACAACATTTCAGAACATGCCTATCAAATATTTGCTAATTTTTGGTTCTCGAAAGGCTTCGACCTATGATAACTACCTACTTTCTCATTTGTGATGGCCCTTTCTCATTTATGATTTCACCAAAACCCAACTGTCCCATCTGAAGGGGAGCTAATGGGCCCTTGCTAAGTTGGCCACGAAGACCCATTCTGTTCAGGGTTGGTCACACTCATGGGTCAACACCCATCCGGCGGCCCCCACGCATGAAGTGCGAGCCCGGGTAGGACTCTGGCCTTAGGGCTAGTTTCCCCCAGGAGTCAACCTTCTGGGGCTCCTGGACGGTCTGCACACCGTGCGGTCTAAGCCAACATATATAAATATACATACATACATATACATACATACACACATATAAAATATAATTTATATATATAATAATAGATACATAGTTATATAAAATGATAAATATTACAAAGTTCTTATTGGACTATCGAATCAACAACATTTCAGAACATGCCTATCAAATATTTGCTAATTTTTGGTTCTCGAAAGGCTTCGACCTATGATAACTACCTACTTTCTCATTTGTGATGGCCCTTTCTCATTTATGATTTCACCAAAACCCAACTGTCCCATCTGAAGGGGAGCTAATGGGCCCTTGCTAAGTTGGCCACGAAGACCCATTCTGTTCAGGGTTGGTCACACTCATGGGTCAACACCCATCCGGCGGCCCCCACGCATGAAGTGCGAGCCCGGGTAGGACTCTGGCCTTAGGGCTAGTTTCCCCCAGGAGTCAACCTTCTGGGGCTCCTGGACGGTCTGCACACCGTGCGGTCTAAGCCAATCGATTGTGCATTCTGACTAGCAGTCGGAGGAGTCTGGAAGCAGTACTGTCTCCTATAGAGCGGGGGTAGTTGTTGATCTTACGGCGACTGCTCTTGAAACGACCATCGGCTACCCGATTCCGGGTGAAGAGCCGGGCAAAGGATGCCGTGGTCCGCGATAGATTCGGTAGACACCGTTTCACCGCTACGTAAGGGAGAGGACCGCGCAAGCGACCTCGAACTCGTAACTGGAAGTAAGGGTGCGAGTGTCGGCCCGCTGGGTAACATACCTGGCTATCTCGAGGATAAGACGTGGCGGAGCTTGACGGTGGACTGCTTTGTCCTAAAACTACATGAGGTGACGGGTTCGCCCCTTGTGGTTGACAGCTCTAGTTGTCCCATCTGGAATCGCTTGTGACACCTAGTTTAAAATCTTGTTTGTCCTTAGCCAAGCCGGCTAACCCCTCCACTCCCTTCTATCCACACAATTTTGGGCTAGCTCTAAAATCGCCCTCTTTGGTCTATGCTAACTCCAGAATAAACAATACTTCGATTCTGATATCTATATATATATAAAAATGAATCGCCATGCGTTAGTCTCGCAAGATCTCAGAAATGACTCGACCGATTTGAATTATTGACGTGACAAAGTGTTATATAATTCGATGGAGCTGGCTGCTCGCACGAAAAAACATGACTCATGCGGCGTTACCTCGCTCTGAGGCGTTCCATTTATTATATTTACTATTCAATATAAATGCTGCCATCTACCGGTTGCGACAAGAATTATTTACTAACCTCAGTCTAAAATAGTACGAATGAAAATCACTAGATTGATTTAAATTCTTGACATAATTGTATATGTATTCTTGATATACGGAATGTTATTACTGAACGGACAATTTTCTTGTGGGTACAACAAAGTGCAATGAAGTAAGCAACTTTTATTAAAAAAAAAAAAAGTATGAAAGCTATCATTACGATGCGCTATCTAGCGGTTGGTAAAATGTCGCTGATATTGTTTATTTACGACGTATTACCTACCGCTAGATGGCGCAGCGTGCTCAAACGCTTCTCAAACCGTTATTTAACAGTTTGAGATTTCAAACTTTCAAATTAAAAAAAAACAATAAACTTTAAACAATAAACAATTATACAATTATACTGCTATACAATACATTTACATGTTGTAGTCAAATCGGTGAGTATAAAAGCATATATTTTTGGGTGTTTGTAATAAACAATATCAGAATCTTAAATGAAACTGCTTCAAATGCAACCATTCCATCTTATGACGTTGTCATGTTCAACTATCGTCAGTAAACCGACTTTACAGACAACCGTATTTTTTTTTGTTTTGTTTTGTTTGCCTTGATTCAGGGGTGGTTATTATTAGGAAAAATTAATTATTTAGGAAAAACTCAAAGAAACAACTGAAAATCGAAAAAATCGAAATTGGTCATTTAGGAAAATAGGCCACTTTCAATAGATGGCATTTGCAGCGATCCTATTGTTTGACAGCTGCGCCATATGTTATTCATTCCGTGCGATTGTGTAAAATTTCGAAAAGTCAAAAAGTCGAATATGCTCGAATTTATTCGGACGAGTATAAGTTCGGCAGGTAGTATTTATCGACGATCTTTCGTTTCATATCCCGCTCTAACGTATTGCTCTGTCTCGTTCGCTTGGACTAATTTTAGTTTTAGTTCACAAAGAAACGCAATCGGGCCCAGTATTTTATAAATATTTATTTTCATCCTATATTGTATGTAAGCATAAAATATATTATAAACTATCAAATTCTCTAGTTATTAGTGAGTAACCAATGAATAAAATAAAACCAAAAGTAAAAAAAATCACGTTTTTTTGAGTCTACCTTGTTCAGGGATTTTATGATTTTATGTAAATTTTTTGTAGGCTCCTTCTGTCGATGATGGGTTGGATGAAAGCAAATTGAGTATGGCTGTGAACGATCTTGAAGGACAAGGCAGTAGTAAAAATATGGATATTGAGCCTGAATACACAAAGGTAAGACATCATAATAGAATATTTCATTCTAGTGGGTCCTTTTGTACAGCTTGGGCCTGATGGCCTACCTGTGTTTTCTAAGGTCGGCCTAACTCACGGCTCAGCTCCCATCCCGTAGCCTCCTCGAAGAACAACTCACCTGGAAGGGCCGTCGCGGGCTCTGCTTGCGATTGTAATAGTCGTAGGGAGTTAATGGGCCCTTGCTGAGTTGGCCACGAAGACCCATTCTGTTCAGGGTTGGTCACACTCACAGGTCAACACCTATCCGACGGCCTCCACGCATGAAGTGCGAGCCTGGCGAGTTAGTTTCCCCTGGGAATCAACCTTCTGGCGCTCCTGGACGGTCTGCGCACTGTGCGGCGTAAGCCAATCGATTGTGCACTCTGACTAACAGTCGGGGGAGTCTGGAAGCAGTACTGTTTCCTATAGAGCGGGGGTGGTTGCGGACCTTACGGCGACTGCTCTGGGTGAACAGCCGGGCAAAGGATGCCGTGGTCCGCGATAGATTCGGTGTACACCGTTTCACCGCTTCGTAAGGGAGAGGACCGCGCAAGCGACCTCGAACTCGTAACCAATCGAGAGACCGGAGAAATCTGGTCACAATTGGAAGTAAGGGCGTGAGTGTAGGCCCGCTGGTTAACACTCCTGGCTATCTCGCGGTTAAGGCGTTGGCCTCTTACGGGCTTGTGGAGTAGCTAGACGGTGGACTGTTTTGTCCTCAAGTCTTCTGCGCTCACTCCAGGGAGATAGAACGACTAATCGTTAAAACTTCCTGAGGTGACGGGCTAGCCCGCTGTAGTCAACAACCCTAGTTGTAATAGTCGTAGACAGTTGGGATCGAAGGTTACGGTCCGAAGTCACACTTCGGGCGGAACTAAGCGGTTTGCGCACCGTGCAACGCTAGTTAATCGAATGTGCACTCTTGCAAATAACCGAGGGAGTTTGGAAACGTTTCCTTAGCAGCAGGGGTAGTTGTCGACCTGATGTCATCTATCAACGTCGACATAGTTATGTATACACAATGTACCACTGCCTTTCAGCTAATGGTTCTCGTGCAGTTGGGCCATTAAGACCTGTTTGTTATTTCTGGTCGGCTCAAGTCATGGTTCAACGCTCATTCGGTAGTTTCCTCGAAGGGGTACGAACCTGGAAAGGACTGCCACGGCTGTGTCAGTCCTTTCCAAGTTCGCTGCTGGGCGTTTTTATTTTAATTTGTTGTGTGGGGCTTTTCTAAGGTCTTTATGAGCCTTGTAACACTGCGAACATTGCTGATCTATTGTGTTCGCAACCTACGATAGTTCTGCGCTAAGCCCCGTGTTATTTAAGAACAGCAGCAGATTGTTTTACCTCCTCAAGTTGGAGTTATTGACCACCCAAGTGGGTGTATCTTTTACGCATCAGCGGACCACACTCGCACATGAGGTGCAGGGGAGTTTACTCTGCCCCTCGGCAGAACCTGCACATTTTCATATCCCGGAGCTTGAGGTTGTACATGTGTTTGTTCAGGCCACAATGCCCCGTGAGCGCCCTCACCAGTATGCGTAGATTGTTCCTATTTAGCGTTAAGGCCTCACGGGCCGTCTTACGGTCGTAAGCCTTAATTAGCACATTGAAGTGGTTGACGGATTGTTCTAAACACGCTGCTGGGTGGTTTGAGCATAGTGCAGCGCATAGATTAATGCACGGCGTGATGTATGGCGACTTTGGTAGCAAATAGTTTTATGCAGCTTGGGCTATAAGATATAATGAGTTCTAGGGTTGCTCTAACTCACGTTTCAGCTCCTATTCAGTAGACTTCCCGTGTGACGGCCTACCCCGGGTAAGACTCTCCCGTTACAGGCCTAACGGTTGGTGGATCGGTTTCCCCTGGGGGATTGCCTTCCGGCGCTACTAAATGATTAGCGCACCGTGCGGCGTCAGCCAATCAGTTATGCACTCTGACTAATTACTGAAGGAGTGTGGAAACTATGGAAATATACTGTCTCCTAAGCAGCGGAGGTGGATGTTGAACTGTTGTCATGCTACTCTTGAAACGACCTATGGGCCACCCGATCCCGTGTAGCATTACGGGCAAAGGAGGCCCAGGTCTGCGATAAATTCATATCGAATTGCCGCTGTAAATTAACAGGTAGAGACCCCGCGCAAGTGACTTCGATCCCCTAAACAGTGGGGAGGACGGATGTATCCTGAAGGTTAATTCCAGACTGAGATATCCTGCCAAAAGTGGTAGCCAACAGATGGCTCCAAAACCACTCAAGGTACCGGAGCCGGCGTCTTCTTAAATGATCTACATCAAAATATCAACTACCCTAGGCAACTTAAATACGATCTTCCAAGCAGAATGCATTGGCATCACCAGAGCAGCACAGGCAGTAGCAGCCAAAGATGTCGGAGACCTAAGCTTGAAATTTGTCTCCGACAGTGCCTCCGTGCTACAAGCGCTAGCAAAAAATACTATAACCTCTGTCCTTGTACTGGAATGCCAGAATGCGCATCAATCCATTGCAGGGTCAAATAGAGTGACCCTGCAATGGATTAAAGGGCACAGCGACTCACTGGGCAACGACGCGGCAGACGAACTGGCCAGAAGGGGATCAAAGGAAATAGTATATAGACCGGAACCCTCGATGCCCATACCCCAGGCCCAAATAAAAACATGGCTACTCAGGAACACCGACGAAACCCACCTTACAGAATGGAATAAAAACGCAGGATGCCGGCAAAAAAAAAAACGCGGTTCCGGAAGCGTCTAAAAAACTTGCCCGCAACCTCACCAGATTAAAAAGGGACAAAATTCGTAAAGTCATAGGTACTATGACAGGCCACTGTCCCCTAAACAAACACCTGTTTACCATAGGTGTGACAGACAGCCCTCTATGCAGAGGATGCATGGAGGAAGAAGAAACGCCACAGCATGTGCTCATGGAATGCAGGAGCGTGGCAGAGCAACGGGCAAGAATACTACAATCTCCAGCATCTGTCCCGGAGGCCTGAAGCAACCCAAACAGGCTGCTAACCTTCTGGGACAGTCTGGGTTGGTTGGAGTAACATAAACATAAATAGAAACATGCGCCACGCACAACGGCCCAATCAAGAGGCCAAGTGCGAGAAAAAAGCTCAGACAAACTAACTAACTAACTAACTAATTAAAGTGGTAGCCAAGGGGCAAGGTGGCCCCACTGGGTTACCTTCCTAGTGCCTTGCCGTAAGGCGGGTTCGTGGCTTCGCTGGACGGTAGATTTGTATCATCCCAAAGTCTTCTACGCTCACCTCACGGGAGACAGGACGATCATTATCGATAAAACTTCCTGAGGTGACGGGTTCGCCCGTTGTAGTCGATATCTACAAATATGACTAACTATCTAAGAAAACTAACGTTTCGTTCCATTTACAGCAATTGTTGATCCTGAGAAAGTCAGCCAAGGGCCATACAGCCATAGCAGTGCCAGTAGACTCCACAGTCGCCGAATTGATTGTACGAGTTAACGGAAAAGTAGAAAGAGCCGCATTCTACCCACCAACAGGTATGTGAACTAAAATAGTTCAAGTTCAAAGTTCAAAGTTTATTTATTCAAGAAAAACCCGGTAAGGGTATAGAACTTACAATTAATAAATACATTTTTTATAATATTCATATTTTAAACATATCATTATCTGGCAAAAATAAAATTAAATCACGTTAGAAATCTGAAAGTCAATAAACTATACAAAATCAACCATTACATTCTCTAAATATTAAAAATAGCATTAACCCTTGGAGTAAATGGGTATTTTCATGGATGCATCTGTCTCTTTTGCAGGATTTTCGGCGACATCGACCTTAAAGTACTATAACTACGAAACTACTACACCAATCATAAAAAGAACAACTGCACAATGATTGCATTGAAATTTCGAATATAGAATATTGAAATATCATTTTGTAAAACAATTAGATAATTATGAATAAATATGAGAACGTCAAAGAAGTGAAAAAAACGCGGAACCAGATCTGGTCGTATCATACTCAACGGATAATTGTTTCAGAACCAGATTTGGTCGTATCATACTCAACGGGTTAAGAAATATCAAAAATAGAAATACCAAATCCAAAAAATAATAAATAATAGAAAGGCAAATCCATTGAATGATCTCGCAAATAAATAAATCAATAATAATAATAATAATCAAGGAGTCCAATTTGGAAAGAATCAAATAATAATCAGAGTAAAAATATAAAAATACAAGCAATAATTCCTGAATCATGTTACATAATCAGTAAGTAAATTGTCTATAAAATGAAGTGTTCAGAATAGGATTAAAATGAAAGTAAAAAAAAAAATAAAATAAAAAAAATAAACAAGTAGTCAATTGTGAATATAAAATTTTAAAAGTCCGTGCCATATAGACATTTTTGCAATAAATAACGTGTGGCACTCGGGGACTGCCGCGGTAAAGCTATTGCATAGCATTTTTAACAACTTATGCAATTATAATTATTTATTTATTTTATTTATTTTATTTTTTCTGATATCAGATAACTGCGCTCTATCGGAAAACGTTGAAATCATTCCGAATCATTTGCGGCTGCTGTAGCAAATGATTCGGAATAATTTAAACGTCTTCCGATAGAACGCCGCTCACGAATTTTTTATTCGATAAAGCAAAAAAACAGATTATTCGAAAAAAATCGTAGACAAAAAGATAGATAATTAAATTATCTTTAAAATGGTGCAGGTTTCATAATAATACGCCAGATAGTATTTGCGTAGTAGTCGTTTTTGTGTTCGGTTAGACCTAATTTCACAAATTAATTACACTATGTTATAAAAACAAAATCTAAAATATTAAAAGCTAAAAATATTAGGAAAATGTTCTTGTTTAACATATATTTTTTTCGAATCGTAAGCAGTACTCGTTTAGACGTAATTATCAGTTTAAAATCATTAATTTTCGTTAAGAAATTTCTTCATTCGGTCGCCGCGCTGGCCTAGGCCCGCGATAAAAGCTATGCAATAGCTTAAAACTCCTTGGTAAGGTTAGGTTAGGAAAAACTCCTTGGTAAGGTTTTTTGTTACAATCATCTTGGAGAGCCGTTTTTTGCAAACGGCCTATAGGTTTTCGATCGCGTTGAGATTGGGAGAGTTTCCGGGCCATTCAAGTAGTCATTTGGTTCTGTGTGAAAAACTGTTTCATGAAATGAGACCCTGTTGAAAATTCCCTCGTTGGAGGCATAGACCTTGTGGAGCTCCCGTATCCCCCAATCTCAACCCGCTCGAAAACCACTGGGCCATTTCTAGAAAACACCTCTCCAAGATGGATTGTACAACGAAAACCAAGATGATCAGTGCAGTAATTTAAGTCTGGTCTCACGATGACGAACTGAAAGGAAGCTATCAAAACCTGGTAAATTCTATGCCTTCATGAGTGAAAGGTGTTATCAACGCAAAAGGAGGACACATTCTTTATAAAAACTAACAATCTATAACTACCAGTACTGTTTTAGATAAAGCACTTTTTGAAGAAAAATATTCTTTGTTAGAATTAATTCGCACGGTAATGTAGTAACTTGTGTTTTAGTTGGCCTGTTGACCATCCATAAATATCAACATCTCTAGGCAGTGCCTTGACTTGTTGCAGTCCTCTCCCAATCGAGCTGCATTACCTATGCAAACATTATGGAAGAAAAAGAGGTTATTGGAGCATATTATGCATTGGTAGAATCTCATGTAAGATATGGTATATTATAAAATCGAAGACTATCGCGGTTGCTTGACATTATAAATAGGATAGAAACGAATTTACCGCGTGAAATTTGTAGGACCCGACGTTTCGGTGACGTTGCAGCCGCCGTTGTCTAGGGTAGACTGAAGAGCTGTCAGTCCGTTGTTTTGCGGGTAGACCGCAAACCGCTGCCGCCACTGCGTAGGTTATAACGGTGGTGGGGGGCTTGGCTCGGGTCCTACAAATTTCACGCGGTAAATTCGTTTTCTATCCTATTTATAATATGGTATATTGTTATGGGGTAATGCTATAAATAAAACGGATATTTTTATACTGCAAAAAAAGGCAGTGAGACAAATCAGAGGTATAGGACAAAGAGAATCATGCAAACCTCTTTTCAAAACACTACATATTCTCACAGATTTTGATATATAGTTTTTATATATTTTTTGTTATTGAATTGCTGAGTCTCTATGTTTTCTCATTATTTCTGTTTTTTTTATTTTTCTAGTTTTTATATCTTTGTTATTGAATTTTTGAATTTCTATGTTTTTTTAAATAATTATTTTTTTTATAGACTTTTTTATGATTTTATGAGTAATTGGAAATGTAATTTTATTTGTAGAAATACCATTAGATATGTAATTTCTATACTAGATCGGGTTTTTGAAAATAAATTCTTACTTCTTATTTCTCACTTCTATGTATGTCAACTAGGTTGACCGTGCTATGCATTAGGGATCGGGCTCATATAACTCCGCAGCCTGGAAAAATTATGTTTTGTAGACCCTCCCTAGTTCCTAATCGTTCTGTGCAGCTTGGGCCTTATGGCCTGCGTGTGTTTCCCTAGGTCGGCGCTACTCACAGCTCAGCTGTCATTCGGTAGCCTCTTAACCTGGAAGGGCCGCTGCGAAAACTGCCCCTAACAGTTGTAGACAGTTAGGATCGGAAGTGCGGATCCGTAGGAAGTGCAATGCTATAAAAATCAGCGCTGTTTTCCGCGCCTCGATTAAGGGATTTCAAATCTGGATTCAATCGACTCACCTGAACATTTGAAGTTGACACGTGATCATTTTAAACTAACTAACGCCTTAAACTGAAATTTCTCCTTGAGATAGGAGCGTGAAGTGGGGATCTTGAGGATGTTGTAGAGTAGCGACAACCATGCAAATTTCTTCAATCGCAAATTATTTATTTTATTTATTGAGATACTTATGATTAGGTATACAGTTCATTCATCATGTAACGTTTTCTTCTCATAATAATTATATAAATTATTTAATAATTGATATAGGGAGGTTTAACACATCTTACATGACCTTTCCTGCCAATAGCACATCTAACTAGGCGATAATTTGGCCCGTCTCTAGTTGTGCATATTTTTATGCAATTTTAAGAAATGAAATGTTTTAACACGCTTTTATTAGGTCGACCTATAACTATGTAATGGAATCTAAGGTAACTAATTTAACCATCTTTCAAGGATCGTAGCGTCATGAAAATTGGCAGCTGTATGTAGTTCTGATGACAATACAATAATATGGTACTGTCGAACTGATCTGATGATGGAGTCGGAAGATATGAACTGGAATTTCATGATGGAACATCGTATAATAGCTGTGTTTGGACTTGTTAAAAAAGTCTTGGAATGAACTTTGACCACGATTAGGTTTCAAAGTCTGATGATGAAGCCGGAAGATAGGCACTGGCATTCCATGATGGAATATCGTATCATAGCCATGTGTATGTGAATATCGTATCATAGCCCAAAAGCGTGTTTTTAGTGGGTTTTTTTAAAACTATTAATTTATTTTAACAATAAATTATTTGGACCCACCACCTGTATAATATACCAATTTATACAGGTGTATAATATACCAATACATAAATATACCAATTTTATAAAATATATAGCTATGTAATAAATAATCATATTTATAGTTCAAATTTAATACAATTTAATTAAGAATAGCTTCGCTCTGTCATCTGCGCTCATCTCCAGGAAGATGACTATCATTAAAACTCCCTGAGGTGACGGGTTCGTCCGTTGTAGTTGACAACCCAAGTTGTTTGGTGTCACAGTCAAACAACAAAAACTCGCATTCTGGTCTCAATCACGGGAAAGAAACAGCAAAACAGACGGAGATATCCTTCCAAAACTGGTAGTCAGGAGGCGAGGCTGTCCGCTGGGTACCTTTCCCGGTGCCTCGCCGCAAGGCCTCTGTCGGGCATGATGGCTTAGCTAAACAGTAGATTTGTATTGTCTCTAAGTTATCTACGCTCATCTCACGGGAGATCACTATCGCTAAAACTCCCTGAGGTGACGGGTTTGTCCGTTTTAGTTGACAACCCAAGTTGTTTGGTGTCATAGTCAAACGAAAACTCACCACCTAACATTCTGGTCTCAATCACAGGAAAGAAATAGCAAAAATATTTGCGCACTTTCCGTTACATTTATAATATTTAACATCATTAGCAGATAAAATATTGTTTTGGACTCATAGCTTATTACGTTGTTTTTTTCGATTTATTTTTCAGGTCCTCTAATAGATTTGGCAAACGCAACCTCAGTTTCAAGGTTTTCTTGGGGCTCGGAGCTTATCAGCGCAGAACCTTTGGAAGCTTCATTGTTGCTTAAAGGAACTTCAGGACATGCAGAGGAAGATCGGTGCGTTTTTTTAATAAATTGATAATTCTGAAGTTTAATTAGTTTCTTGCATGTGGCAATAAAGAATTGGTATCATAGTTAGTATCGCACCTGTACGTAAAAAATATTGGACCTCGAATGAGACAGGAAGGCGCTTGTTTGCACACCCTACTCTACTACGGAAGTATTTTATATAAAAGCTTTATTATATAATATCTAGTGCTTTAATGTAGCTTTATTATATAATTTCTAGTGGTTTAATGTAGCTTTGTTATATAATTTCGAGTGCTTTAATGTAGCTTCATTATATAATTTCTAGAGCTTTAATGTAGCATTATTATATAATTTCTACTGCTTTAATGTAGCTTTATTATATAATTTCTAGAGCTTTAATGTAGCTTTATTATATAATTTCTAGAGCTTTAATGTAGCTTTATTATATAATTTCTAGTGCTTTAATGTAGCTTTATTATATAATTTCTAGAGCTGTAATGTAGCTTTATTATATAATTTCTAGTGCTTTAATGTAGCTTTAGTATATAATTTCTAGTGCTTTAGTTCATGCGGCGCATTAACTTCTGGGTTGTTTTACACAATGTTGTTGTAAAGGAGACAGAGAACAGTGACATCCTTAAAGTGTTTCAAGTTACGAAGCACGAAGCCCAGTAGCCTTAGATATATTGAGAATAAGACTAATTCGGTAAACATTTAGTTCAATAAATAAATACAAACGGAGCTGCCATGGAATTCACCGACCGGAGTCGGGCCCATCATAATACTATTTTTTACACTTCTGGGGGGTGAGCAGTGGATTCCGGACTTACGAACCGGCTGTGGTAGGTTTACGACAGCTGTCTTGCCACATGTGAGCGTTCACCTTACCACCCATTCACTCCCCCTTCGAAGCCATAGAATTTGAGATGCGCAAATCGCAGTTTTAGATAATTTTTCTAAGAAAGAGTTGTTTATTTTTCTGGAAAGGCCAAGATCTTTAAAGAGGTGAAATAGAGATTTAGCTGGCAGGCCACGAGCGCCAACTTCCACCGCGTGAAGGTGAACAGTGAAGCCGTTCCGGGTTACGGCATTTGCAAGATCATGGTATTTATTTAATTTGTACTCGTGGTCTTTTGGGATATTTGATTCCCATGGAACAGTTAATTCTACAATAAGAGCCACCTTCCGAGATAGAGAGTAAAGAGTTATATCTGGACGGAGGGCTGTGCATCCGAGACTTTCAGGGAATTTATACTGCTTAGAGACCGAATCAACCTCCAGAATCCAATCTGTAGCTTTCTCGATTATTGAGAAGGGTTTTGTAGTTAAATGTTTTTTGCCTTTAGAGCCATCCCGCACAAACTGTATTGGGGGTTTGGAGGATACTGTCAAACCCTTGTTGGCACGAGCCACTGAGAGACTAATTACCTCGCGAATAACAGCGAGAACTTTGTCATGGCGGTAAGTGTACCGTCCTTGATCTAAGGCCACCTTGCAGCCAGCTAGAATGTGTCTAGCTGTGCAAGGGGTATTGCTACAGAGGGGACAAGAACTATCCTCGGCAAAGCTCCAACGAGCGAGGTTACTGGGGTCTGGAAGTGTATGCTGAAAGGCATTCAAATAAAATTTCAGCATCTCTGGCGTCCAGTCATAGAGCATTACCTTCCAGTGCATTGGAGGCGGAATGCAAAAGTCCCCAATTGTTGTCCAATCATTCTGGCATTGAAGGCCAATAGCATGAGCCATACTCTTGCTGTCGTAATCTCCCCGCAAAAGAGACTTCTTCAAGTCCACGTCGCTCGTGGTTGTACTGCCATACCCCAGACCAGTGCCATTCTGGCTGATTCCAGTAAGGAACTTTTTGTGGAAGTCTACGCGGGCTTGTAAGATCATTTGAATCACTACGGCCACTTATTACGTGCTTCGATATTGCCGGATCTTTGGAATTGCACAGAATCGAATTTTTGGTTATTCTGGAGTTGGCGTAGAGCAGAGAGGGCAGTTTAAGCGCTAGCCCAAAATTTTGTTTGGACCTGAAGAGAGTCGAGGGGTCAGCTGGTTTGGCTAAGGAAAGCCAGGATTTTAAACTAGCTGTCACCAGCGCATCTAGACGGGACAGTTGGGTTATAGATAGCCAAATACGTAAAATTACATTACAATACATTACATTTTCGTCGTGTCCAATTGGCGGCTAAAAACCACTCGTGGACGTGTCAAAATAATTGTGTTAGGTAGTAAGTCTCGTTACTAGGAAGTAAGTAAGTTTTAAATTAGTCTCCGACAGTGCCTCCGTGCTACAAGCGCTAGCAAAATATACTATAACCACTGTCCTTGTACTGGAATGCCACAATACGCATCAATCCATTGCAGGGTCAAATAAAGTAACCCTGCAATGGATTAAAGGGCACAGGGACTCACTGGGCAACGACGCGGCAGACGAACTGGCCAGAAGGGGATCAAAGAAAATAGTATATAGACCGGAACCCTTGATGCCCATACCCCAGGCCCAAAAAAACATGGCTGCGCAGGAACATTGACGAAACACACCTTACAGAATGGAGAAAAAACGCAGGATGCAGGCAAACAAAGAACGCGGTCCCGTAAGCGCCTAAAAAACTTGCCCGCAACCTCACCAGATTAAAAAGGGACAAAATCCGTAAAGTCATAGGTACTATGACAGGCCACTGTCCCCTAAACAAACACCTGTTTACCATAGGTATGACAGACAGCCCTCTATACAGAGGATGCATGGAGGAAGAAGAAACGCCACAGCATGTGCTCATGGAATGCAGAAGTGTGGCAGAGCAATGGGCAAAAATACTACAATCTCCAGCATCTGTCCTAGAGGCCTGTAGCAATCCAAACAGGCTGCTAACCTTCTGGGACAGCCTGGGTTGGCTGGAATAACATAAACACAAATAGAAACATGAGCCTCGCACAACGGCCCAATCAAGAGGCCAAGTGCGAGAAAAAAGCCCAGACAAACTAACTAAGTCTCGTTACTACTTTTTACCGAACATACATAGACAGTCAAGAATTTAACTACTAGATTGTCAAAGTATAAATATAAAAATAAATAATCAAAATAGACGCCTAATATCTGAAATAGTCAATAATTGGATAAAATACGTATTCAAATTATTCATGGTCAATAATTGTCAGTAAAATGTTAAATAATCAAATTAAAGCTAAACCACGCATAAAAATAAAAGTACAAATATAAGACTAAATAAAATAACCAGACAATAAGGCTCTACTTTTTCAAGTCATTTAAATGAGCACAATATTTGAAAAGTCATGGCCCTCAAATTCGGCCAGATCATAGAAAAGGTGGTCTATCAGCATCCCCTTGATGTTTGTTTTTAATTTTACGTCCTCCAGCTGTTTAATAAATTGCTATTAGCCCAGTATACCAGACAGTAGCTTCTCTTAAAACAAAATTGAAATCGAAGCAAGTGACGTCAGGAATCTTAAGGGCTACCACAAATCATAATATGATTACTCGTCTTCTTCTTGAAGCATCGTCCCGGCCAAATTTACGGTGCCCCGGCGACGCAGATGCTATTATGCTACCGATTTGTTCTGAGAACAACATATGGCATCGACTTGTAAATCTCCACAAAAAAGTAATAGTAGGAGCGGACACAAACTGCGCCCACAGCGCATCACAGCCCACAGCGCCGTAACTATGGTCCTAAGGACGCGACATGACTTACCCATGGCCCCACTTCCGTCGCACCCTCTTCCCGCATTGCCTTGTAGCTCTTGAGTGAACTTACTGGGTGTTATTATACTATGCTATTAGTTTCGCCGTACAATTCTATCAGCGCCACCTGCATGTCGCTAACATAGAAGGGTTGCCCAAACATACTATGGCATTGAGCAATCAATTACCCTAAATAATTAATGCCTAAATCATCGATCTGTTATCCCCCCCCCCCTCCCTTCCCTTCCCTTTGATCATCAATATTTATTTTGGATTTTATTTACTTATTTTATTTCA
Source organism: Micropterix aruncella (assembly GCA_944548615.1). Classification (NCBI taxonomy): domain Eukaryota; kingdom Metazoa; phylum Arthropoda; class Insecta; order Lepidoptera; family Micropterigidae; genus Micropterix; species Micropterix aruncella. The sequence continues at coordinate 13,141,230 of OX155979.1, forward strand.
GATATAGAGTGGTGATGGCCGATGCACCAGATTTCATCAAGCCACAGGAGGTGAATTCAAAAGGTAATTCTGTTAAAATTTATGAACCTATAATTATAACAATTTGATGTTTCTGTTCTGTTCGGGAGTTAATGGGCCCTTGCTGAGTAGGCCACGAAGACCCATTCTGTTCAGGGTTGTTCACACTCACGGGTCAACACCTATCCGACGGCCTCTACGCATGAAGCGCGAGTCTGGGTAGGACTCCGGCCTTATGGTTAGTTTCCCCTGGGAATCAACCTTCTGGCGCACCTGGACGGTCTGCGCACCGTGCGGCATAAACCAATTGATTGCGCTTTCTGACTAACAACTTGGGTTGTCGACTACAACGGGCGAGCCCGTCACCTCAGGAAGTTTTAACGATTTGTCGTTCTATCTCCCTGGAGTGAACGTAGAAGACTTATAAGAAAAATAGTCCACCATATAGCTAAGTCACAAGCCCGTAAGAGGCCAACGCCTTAACCGCATGATAGCCAGGGATGTTACCTGGCGGGCCGACACTCGCGCCCTTACTTCCAATTATGACCAGATTACTCCGGTCTCTCGATTGGTTCCGAGTTCGAGGTCGCTTGCGCGGTCCTCTCCCTTACGAAGCGGTGAAACGGTGTTTACCGAACCTATCGCGGACCACAGCGTCCTTTGCCCGGCTGTTCACCCAGGATCGGATGGCCGATGGTCGTTTCAAGAGCAGTCGCCGTAAGGTCCGCAACCACCCCCGCTCTATAGGAAACAGTACTGTTTCCAGACTCCCCCGACTGTTAGTCAGAGTGCGCAATCGATTGGCTTATGCCGCACGGAGCGCAGACCGTCCAGGAGCGACAGAAGTTTGATTCCTAGGGGAAACTAATCCTAAGGCCAGAGTCCTACCAAGGCTCGCACTTCATGCCTGGAGGCCGTCGGATGGGTGTTGACCCGTGAGTGTGACCAACCCTGAACAGAATGGGTCTTCGTGGCCAACTAAGCAAGGGCCCCTTGCTATGACTATGAATGCCATCTATTCGTTGCGTTTCATAGTAAAATCCTAGCTACCAAATCGTAGTACGGCGCAATGACCAGTCTAATAGTCTACATAATCAATGCTAAAACTTAACGAATCTACTATTGTATCACTCTATGTTTTTTCAAGGTATGAAATCAAGCGCTGGGGTTTGGCGACTGAGTGTGCGCTGCGATAACTGCAAATATGACATATCAATATATGCTAAAACCGGACTGACGTTTGAAGCCGTCAAAACTCCCCAAGGTAAGAACAATAAGTATAAACTTTGGATTAATTATAGAGGAGGACATGGCCCCGTGGCATAGTGGTTAGGTCGAATGATCTTACATTGTAAGGTTCCGAGTTTGATTTCCAGCTGGGTCAGCATTTTCTATTGGGATAAAATTAACGGAATTGCATTTTCAATTTTGTGGAACTAATACAATAACAAGACACACACTTACACACATGTGACATGCACACATCTATCTATATATATAAAACAAAGTCGGGTTTGTTCGAACACTTATAACTCGAGAACGGCTGGACCGATTTTCATGGTTTTTTATTTTTAGTATTTGTCTCCGTCTCGAATAGTAGAATAACTATTAAAAACAAAAATTGGAAAGTTGATGAAAAAAATCCCGTACAAAATGTAAATCCGTGTTTTTCTCATGGTCATTTGTACGTGGCATGTTCATGTGTCGGCAAATCATCCGCTTTATTTGTTCTTGCGCCTGATAAAAAAACAAAAAATGTCGTATATCACAAGATGCTTCAATGAAGAGAATTAAACCGAGTGCATCCCATGCTGCACAATATGTAAATAGGTTAGTTCAATCATGTCTTGCTGACACGTGATTGAGAGACTAACGACCGGCTGTGGCAGGTTTAGGACAGCTGTCTTGCCACATGTGAACGTTCACCTTACCACCCCCCTTTTCACTCCCCTTTCGAAGCCATAGTATTTGAGATGCGGAAATTGCGGTTTTAGATAATTTTTCTAAAAAGGAGTTGAATATTTTCCTGGAGAGACCAAGATCTTTAAAAAGGTGAAACAGAGATTTAGCTGACAGGCCACGAGCGCCAACTTCCACCGCGTGAAGGTGAACAGTGAAGCCGTTCCGGGTGACGGCATTTGCTAGATCATGGTATTTGTTTAATTTGTACTCGTGGTCTTATGGGATGTTTGATTCCCATGGAACAGTTAATTCTACGATAAGGGCCATCTTCCAAGATAGAGAGTAAAGAGTTATATCTGGACGCAGGGCTGTGCATCCGAGACTTTCAGGGAATTTATACTGCTTAGAGACTGAATCGACCTCCAGAATCCAATCTGAAGCTTTCTCGATTATTGAGAAAGGTTTTGTAGTGAAATGTTTTTTGCCTTTAGAGCCATCCCGCACAAACTGTATTGGGGGTTTGGAGGGTACTGTCAAACCCTTGTTGGCACGAGCCACTGAGAGGCTAATTACCTCGCGAATAACAGGAAGGGTCTTTGTCGTGGCGGTAAGTGTACCGTCCTTGATCTAAGGCCACCTTGCAGCCAGCTAGAATATGCCTGTGCAAGGGGTATTGTTACAAAGGGGGCAAATCGTCAGGGCAGGGGTATTGCTACAAAGGGGGCAAAATTTGTCAGGGCAGAAATCACGAATAAGCGCGATGGTCTCTCTGACAGTGAGGCGTGGCGCTATCTTGCTGGAACCATGTGTGTGAACCGGAGGCAGGATTTTCTCCAATTATTGGCAGAAAATAATCATTAAGCGCCTATACAATACAATACAATCAACTACTCCAGTAGATAAGCATTCCTACACTTGGATGCGTCACAAAATTAAATGCTTAAAATTTTATTATTAAAAACATAACTATCACGATAGTCGTCATGGCTGTAATATTATATTCAATATTATCTACTTACAAATAATCAAAATATACTAACGTCATTAAATAGTAAGAGAGAATAATATATTCAAATAGAAATGCAAATTCTATGTAGAATAATCAACGTAAAATTATTTTATTGTCAATCCAGCAATATGCCTTCGTATTTTTTAAACATAAATAGATGAATACTAAATTATATGAGAATTAGAATGTCAGCTATCATAATACCGTTATGTTTAAAATTTTACAAATTTTACTAATTATCGACATGGAAAATAAACACGGAATTTTCAAACTCCCTTATACCATAAATTGGGTTTCTTAGCAAATTATGTATAATTATCTTTTTAAATTGGTCCTCTCCAAGGCTTTTCATTTGCTCTGGAATCTTATCTATCTAATCCCGGGATCCCGGGATTGTATATCCTAGTTGCGCCTCAAATGTACAACAGACTTCGCACCAAAATGCGCAACAGATGGTAGGTAAGTTAAGAAACATTGGGGTGCTCAATATTTATTTTAATCTCAAAGTGAGCTGTGAGCGAAATAAGTTTGAGAACCAGTGAATATAGAGGGAGACAAGACACTTCATATGATTTGCCACCAATGACCTTCCCAGCAATGAAATTTACACAACAATCGAATGAAAATCATGTAAATACCAAATCAGAAGAGAATCAATGGCAACACAAATTATCCCAGAAGGTTAAAAAGGTTAAAGATAATGTACAAATGCATGCATCATGAGGGGCATTCAATAAGTGATCCGTATTATAAGAAGAAAGGGAGGTATGCCTACAATTTAATTTTGCTTTCCTGGCAGAGCAAAAGTATTGTGAAAGTTATTTTTTTTAAAAGATGAAAATGGATTTATACGTTTTGCCCCCCCCCCCCCCCCACCCCTCTTTCGAGACGATTAAGACCATTTTCAGAGTGTATGTGTGCGTGTGTGAGTGTATTTTTGTTGTGATGTAATCTTCTTCTTCGTGTTCTCTAAGAGACACTACAATTCAAACGTCAGCGCTCGAGGGGTTAAGCAATATTCTGCAATATACCATAATGGAAAAATACCATCCCTTCGGCTACGTAACGACCAAAATTGGTTGCACATTAGAACACCGTTGACTACGAAACGATCAATATTGGCGGCTTGTTCCCGGAGCGCACAGTAATATTATTTTCTAATTCGAACACATCCTAAAATCCATACCAAATATGTGATTATTACCATAGATACATAGACGGCCGCTAGTATAATTTCACGCGTCATTTCGCGAGTATTTCTGGTAAAATTCCATTGTCAAACATCATCGAGAAATCATAAAAAAATATTGGTTTTATGAGGTAATATCTAAATATTTTTGTATGTAAATAAGCAAAACGAAATATTACCTTTCATAGAGAATCTAATAAAGATCACGATAGCATTTACAATTTCTAAATAGGGTTCCGTATTTTTCCGTAAGACAAGTACAAGTTAGAAACGCCGAGTTTTTTTCACTTTTTCGACTTTCTCATAATTATCTAATTGTCTTACAAAACGAGATTTCAATATTCTATATACGCGCGGCAATAGTGCAAGAAATTCCAATAAATTGCCGCGGTCTGCCATGAAATTATGCCACTACTTGAAGGGTTAATAGGAAAATACTACAAATATTAGGTATACGAAAATGGCAGCGGGGAGGGGATGTGGCGCGAGGGGGGCCATGTTTACTTGCCGGGAAAGTCTTGGGGTGAAAACCGTTTTTTTTTAATATTGATACCTAGAACTTATTGAACCCCCTCTAATATGTTAAGTAAACGGTCTATCCATAGAGCTGATTGCTACGCATCATAGATCAAAGTATTACAAATACTGTGACGTCATGGTGTGGTGTGATTTCTACACAACAAAACATTTTCCCCGCAAGGTTCAAGGCTTCCCAGCATTTTGTAGAAGCGAAACATTGACAAAGGAATTCGTTTTATATTCTTCGAGCTCAAGAATCTACTCGTTTCGAAGACTACGTTTAACTCCCTCGATAGAAGCACACTCCAGCCCAGTATGGTTCACCTCAACCCAGTATGGTTCACTACACAATCCTACATCTCCCTCCTACCTCAACGAGGCTTTTACCGGGTTAGGAAGTCATGGTCTCCCACTTCGTTCAAGTCAGAATAATATCCCAGTTCTTGTCCCCTCTGTAGCAATACCCCTTGCACAGCTAGACACATTCTAGCTGGCTGCAAGGTGGCCTTAGATCAAGGACGGTACACTTACCGCCATGACAAAGTTCTCGCTGTTATTCGCGAGGTAATTAGTCTCTCAGTGGCTCGTGCCAACAAGGGTTTGACAGTATCCTCCAAACCCCCAATACAGTTTATGCGGGATGGCTCTAAAGGCAAAAAACATTTAACTACAAAACCTTTCTCAATAATCGAGAAAGCTACAGATTGGATTCTGGAGGTTGATTCGGTCTCTAAGCAGTATAAATTCCCTGAAAGTCTCGGATGCACAGCCCTCCGTCCAGATATAACTCTTTACTCTCTATCTCGGAAGGTGGCTCTTATTGTAGAATTAACTGTTCCATGGGAATCAAATATCCCAAAAGACCACGAGTACAAATTAAATAAATACCATGATCTTGCAAATGCCGTAACCCGGAACGGCTTCACTGTTCACCTTCACGCGGTGGAAGTTGGCGCTCGTGGCCTGCCAACTAAATCTCTATTTCACCTCTTTAAAGATCTTGGCCTTTCCAGAAAAATAATCAACTCTTTCTTAAAAAAATTATCTAAAACTGCGATTTGCGCATCTCAAATTCTATGGCTTCGAAGGGGGAGTGAATGGGTGGTAAGGTGAACGCTCACATGTGGCAAGACAGTTTTCCTAAACCTACCACAGCCGGTTCGTAAGTCCGGAATCCACTGCTCACCCCCCAGAAGTGTAAAAAAAATAGTATTATGATGGGCCCGACTCCGGTCGGTGAATTCCATGGCAGCTCCGTTTGTATTTATCGTATCCCAAAACACAATACCACTTTTTTTTCCTACTTCTTCTCTGTACATGCAGCTCGACTGTGGAATCAGCTTCCTTTATATATTCGAGACGCTAGCTCGCTGTTCACCTTTAAGCAATCATTGAAAAAGCACTTCCTTTCACAATAAATATGAATCATAAATTCTAACCTTTCCGTTATCCCCTCCATTTCCTTACCTTATTTTGGCAGTTTATTTATTTACTTATTTATTTATTTATTTATTTATTTGTTAATATATCAAAATATGTATGTATATATATACCACCTTGATCAAAAAGTATCAGGAATCACCACCGTGTGGCGCTCCTAGTGTCCCATTTTCAAATCTCTTTTTTTGTTAAGTTGGCACGTCTGTTCGTGACATATGGTAATATTTTCAGCTTGATAGCTTGACATTCGTAAAAGTTATGGCGTATATGGTGCATCTGCCTTTTGGTGTGTCGGCGATTTTTTACGATTTTAAAAATGGAATTAACTTTGAAGCAACGAGTTTGCATTAAATTTTGTGGGAAAATCGGATTCAACGGCGAGAAGACTGTGGAAATGTAGAAAAAGTGTTTCGGCAGCAATACTCTATCGAAAACAAACGTTTATGTGTGGCACGAACGCGTCAGAACTGGTCTAACGTCTGTCGAAAATGACGATCGAAAACCGAGGAAAAGTCGAAAAATTGAAAGAAATGTTGAATGAAAGCCGCAAATTGTCCATCAGAGAGATGGCAGAGGAGTTGAACATCGCATATAGATCGGCTCAATTCATTGTGGTTAATGATTTGGGCCTCGGACGTGTCGCTGCAAAGCTGGTGCCGAAAGACCTGAATTTCATGCAAAAAAGGAACCGCGTTGACGTCGCAAAAGACATGATTTCCAAGGCTTAATCTGACCTAACATTCATCAAACGGATCATTACTGGAGACGAGACATGGATTTATGAGAATGACACGCAATCCAAACATCAAGCGAGTGAATAGCGAGCACCGAATGAACCGCGACCGAAAAAACCATGTCCTTTTCAGTCGAAAAAGAAGGCGATGCTAACAGTTTTCATGGATTACAAAGGTGTTTTGTATCATGAATTCCTTCCAGATGGCCATACCGTCAACAAGGAGTATTATTTGGGCGTTATGAGATGTTTGCGTGAAGCAATTCGCAAAAAAAGACCGGATTTGTGGGCAAAGAACTTTTAGATTTTGCACCACGATAACGCACCGTCGCATAATGCGATCAATATCCGTGACTTTTTGGCCAAAATCAATACAAATACCATTCAATAGCCACCGAATTCGCCTGGTTTGGCTCCCTGCGACTTTTTCCTATTCTGTCGACTCAAGAAACCGCTCCGTGGAACGCGTTACAGCACCCGATATGAGGTCATGAAAAAATCGCTGACCCCTCTGATGGCCATACCGAAAATCGAGAGCCAGACATATTTCGAGGATTGGATCAAGCGCTGGCATAAGTGCGATGCAGTCGATGGGGAGTACTTTAAAGGGGACAATATAAATTTTGATGAATAAACTTGTATTTTCGATTTCTTAACCCTTGGAGTAAATGGGTATTTTCATGGATGCATCTGTCTCTTTTGCAGGATTTTCGGCGACATCGACCTTAAAGTACTATAACTACGAAACTACTACACCAATCATAAAAAGAACAACTGCACAATGATTGCATTGAAATTTCGAATATAGAATATTGAAATATCATTTTGTAAAACAATTAGATAATTATGAATAAATATGAGAACGTCAAAGAAGTGAAAAAAAACGCGGAACCAGATCTGGTCGTATCATACTTAACGGATAATTGTTTCAGAACCAGATTTGGTCGTATCATACTCAACGGTTAAATAAATTCCTGATACTTTTTGATCAAGGTAGTATACATACCTATAATATGTCCAACCCAAAAAATTATTTATATATTTACTTTTTACTTTAGATACACACACAACGTATATTATATGCTATAATTTCAAATTTAATTTTAAGCTATAATTTTGTTGCCTACTCTTCTTTTCACACCAGCATGTTGTTTGACTGGAAGATATTGCTGTAGTGTAGCAATAAGTCCGCCATTGTACCTTATTTTTATTGTGCAATAAAGAGATTTTAATTCATTCATTCATTCACTCTAGCCCAGAATTATCATTGAGCCATTCCAGTATGGTTTAGTGATCTGGAATCTCTTTTACTCAATCTATAATAACATTATCGAGACAGTCGTGTTCAGAATCTCTTACCTTTTTGTATTAACCCCTCAAGCCCCGATTGGCCGATATCGGCCACAACATGATTCAGCGTGACGGCCCCGTTTTAATTTTATTTGTTTTATTTTATTATGTTTTATTATGTTAATAATATGTTTCATTCTAATTATGGGTACAGTGGTTTGGCAGTAATTAATGTTTTGGTGAGACAGTGTCGTAATTCAATTTTTTTACTAATTTTTACTAAATATTTTTGGGACAGCAACTTGTCAATCGGCTAAGGGGCCGAGGCCTGAAGGGTTAAACGCCAAATGGCACAATCTTTTCTTTTACCGCTAATTAACTACGCAGATGTGGCCTACCTAGATGCGAATGAAGAACTACTCGATAAGCTAGATAGGATTCAAAACGCGTGTATTCGCTTTGTTTATTCCCTGAAGAAGTTTGATCACACATCAAACTTTCGCAGGCAAATAGAGTGGCTACCCATTAGACGATGTCGGGAATTTCACATACTCGTCCTACTCTTCCGCGTACTACAGTCAAGCTGTCGTACTTATTTGTACAATCTCTTCTCTCCGCTTTCATCCCATGGCCTTCCATTGCGCTCTCAGGAAAATCTATTACTGGCTACACCTCAGCATTCATCAACTTTCATGTCTAGGTATTTCGCAGTGCAGGCGGGCGGCCCGACTCTGGAATTCCGTGCCTTGACCGATAAGACAACTTGAAAACCTGAGCGGGTTTAAAAAATCGTTAAAGAAACATTTACTCAACTCATGAAAACTCCTGTCGAAAGCCAGCCTTTCTGCGCAAAAAACTGCGCTGCAAGTTACTGGTCCATTTTGTAGATAAATACTCGTTTCTTAATAATAATAATAATAATAAACTCTTTATTTGCACTTAAAAAAAGTATACAAAAAAGGCGAGCTTATTGCCACATGGCAATGTCTTACAGCTAACCTAAACATAGTGGTACATGCGCGCATAGTGAAAATAAAGATTATTACATAACATACAGACAAGTGGAAGAATTTAAGACTAATAGTGCCCGAGGAGAGGAAATTGGGAGAGGAACAGGAGAGAAAGGGAAGAACTGGTTACTTCTTAGAAAGGTAGTAATCCTTAAGGTGAGTCTTGAACGATGGTAAAGAAGGCGAGTTTCGTATATTTGCTGGGAGATCGTTCCAGAGTCTTGCACCATGGACACAGAAAGAATAGGAATAGAAATCACTATTATGACTCGGAATTTTTAATAAACTGTCAGAGGCTGACCGAAGTACGAGACCGTGGGAACTTAGTGGTTCAAAAAGCTCCTGGAGATAGGATGGTGTTAGTTGGGTGAGTACACGATATAGGAGAGCCAGTATATAAACATTTCTTCTTTGGCGTATCGGCAACCACTTTAACTGTGCCCTATAGTCGGACACGTGATCATACTTACGTAGACCGAAGATGAATCGTATGCATACATTTTGCAAACGTTTCTTCATGAATTCCCTTTTGTTACCAAGTAAGTAATCTTGTTAGTCATGTATCTATACTAATATGATGAAGAGGTAACGTTTGTGAGGTTGTAGGGAGTAATCTCTAGATCTACCGAACCGATTTTGAAAATAATTTTACCAATAGAAAGCCACGTTATTTGTGAAGGAAGGTGTTGAACTCAGCTTTCAATGGCTTCACCGAACATATCCGGGCCCATTGGCAATAAAGGAGGGTGTCGGACGAGGTGGGACTAGTGAGCGGCCGCTCTACAGTTCTCCAGCGCGCGTGACGTTTCGGCTCGCTACAAGCCCTCATCAGCTAGTCTGCGATGACTAGGACGCGGAGAACCACCAGTCCCGCCCTCGGCCTCCCTCTCTCTACCTATCCATATTCTGTAGGATGCCTCCAGTGCCGCTTTCGAGGCTCTCTCCATGTATGAGCTCAGCGCCGCTCTTGGCAGGCCTAAATTCTTGAAGAGGCTGTAGAGTGACTTCGCCGGTAGTCCTCTTGCTCCGACTTCCACGGCGAAGAGATCAGTCTTAAATCCGTTTCTCACTATCCGGTCTACTAAATTGCAGTACTTGTTTACTTTGAAGTTGTGGTCCTTCGGTATGTTGCTTTCCCATGGGACTGTAAGTTCGACAAGTACAACATGCTTTGTCGCCATTGAGAATATGAGAATATCCGGTCTGTAAGCTGTGGTGCAGATTTCTGAAGGCATTTGGTAATGCTTCTCATGTGTGTCCATCAGCAATTGCCAGTCCTTTGCTGCTCCCAAAATTGAGGACGGTTTAGTCCTATCTTTAGGCAGCTTCTTCGCTCCGGGTTTTACAAAGTTGACCTTCTTGAAGCCATTGCTCGTTTGCCCTTTTCTGGTCCGTGCAATAGATAGGCTGATAGCCTCATAGTGTCATAGGCTATATATTAATCCGAAAATAAAAAAGACTTTTTCGTGGTAGTCGGATTTGCAAAGTAAGACGGAGAAAAAACGGTCGAATGAAAACGTTTCTAACGAACGCTGCTTTAACGATGAGAGATATATGATTGAGTTCTAGAGAAAAGTTGTAGAGCTTGATAATGCCTACAAAAAAGTCAGAATTTTATATTTAAGTCACAGAAAGTAGTTTTTTATATTAAAAAAATAATTTAAATCGTTAGGTCATATTTATTAGTCATTTTATGAACAATTATGAATTCTTATCAAAATAAGTAAATCTATCGTCTTATGTTTACAACAAAAGACTTTTCCCTTTTACTGCATATAATTTCCCTTTTAATGCATAAATGGTTAGAGATAATACGACATAGGTATGGAACCGCGACCGTATCTCGGGTTGGAAATCCTGAAAGACAATATATTTTGGTACCAAATAATAACATTACATCTAATATAGTATACAGAGAAGTTTTGAACAATTAAAATAAACATAATTTATTCAATCATAATGATTTCATTCACTCATTCGTAACCCGGTAATAAAGCTAAATTGGCATGCAAATATATACATACATATGCAGTAAAAATATAACCCTCCTTTTGGCAGTCAGGAAATAAATCATAGCACTCAGTACTAACCGAACCACACTCATAATTTCATCACAAGTAAAAATATTTACCGCCCAACGAAGTGGGTACGGGTCAGCTAGTATTATATATTTATATTATATATATGGGGGCGGCCGAAATGGTTAGACGCGGATCTGTCAAACAACGCAAAATGCCTATAGGCATTGTTGGCGTGTAACGGGTTAATGCAAATGTAATGATTATTACATAAAAAGACAAATATACTAAACAATTTCGTTATCTGCATTTTTTGCAACGTTTTCAAAATGTTCAAATACATATTTTCTGTATAAATGTAATTCTAATCTGCCATGGCAAAAATTGTGGAAATCATGGTGGATTTTTAAAAAAAAATTAAAGTAGAAGAATCAAACATGGTATTTATGCAGTTTAGGTACCTCTTCTATAGGTACGTCATCATGTGTCACCATTCCTTGCGAAAGCTTCCATGTTGAATAAGAGTAAAAGAAGGCAGCTCCATCTTGCGACCCTTGCACTCAAGGTAGTACGCAATAAACAGCCGCGATATCTTTACTCGATTATGACGTGGTCCCGTAACCGGCATGTCCATTCAACACGGGCACGTGAACAACTTGCTATAATACCCAAGCACAAAACTACACATTTCCAGTGCAGCTTTTCGTATTATTCTGCGGTTGTATGGAATCGGTTGGGAATGGCTTTGCGATCGAAATCAATTGCAGTATTTAAGGACCACTTTAAAAGTTTATTATTAAAGGAAGATATTTAGATGTCATAATTTGATTTTATTTTAGAATAACTATTTGCTAATTGGATTATTACTATTGTCTTCGTTTATTTATTAATTTGTAACGTGATTATTTAATGTTAAATATTTTGATTTTGATTATTTTTGATTTATTATATGTAGATTTTTAAATTTATGTAATTACTTTATTTTCTTTTAATATCATTTGATGTTAAATATTTTGATTTTTTCTTTTAAGATTTATTTGATTTGGTTAATTTATTTTAACCCCTTGAGTATGATACGACCAAATCTGGTTCTGAAACAATTATCCGTTGAGTATGATACGACCAGATCTGGTTCCGCGTTTTTTTCACTTCTTTGACGTTCTCATATTTATTCATAATTATCTAATTGTTTTACAAAATGATATTTCAATATTCTATATTCGAAATTCCAATGCAATCATTGTGCAGTTGTTCTTTTTATGATTGCTGTAGTAGTTTCGTAGTTATAGTACTTTAAGGTCGATGTCGCCGAAAATCCTGCAAAAGAGAGAGATGCATCTATGAAAATACCCATTTACTCCAAGGGTTAAAATCATATATGTACCAATAATTAATAGGTGTGTCCTGAAAACCAGGATAAGAGATATCCTGAGGATACCCCTAATTTGCAGCGTTTGTAGCTTTATTTCATAGTCTTTGTCTGTTTACAGTTTTAATTTTTAATCTGTGTGTCCTTGTTTTTTGTATATGTTTTTTATAACAACAGCTGCAAATAAATAAATAAATAAATAAAATAAATTGAATTTTAACATCATCCGACTATATATTCACCACACTGATTCGGAATCTGTAAAAATATTTGCGCGGACTCTATAAATAAGAGAGAGATAGGTGTTTAAAGAAGCATGAAACACCTATATGGTGGAAGGTTAGGTTAGTTTATTTAACCCTTGGAGTAAATGGGTATTTTCATGGATGCATCTGTCTCTTTTGCAGGATTTTCGGCGACATCGACTTAAAGTACTATAACTACGAAACTACTACACCAATCATAAAAAGAACAACTGCACAATGATTGCATTGAAATTTCGAATATAGAATATTGAAATATCATTTTGTAAAACAATTAGATAATTATGAATAAATATGAGAACGTCAAAGAAGTGAAAAAAAACGCGCGACCAGATTTGGTCGACTCGTACTCAACGGATAATTGTTTCGCGACCAGATTTGGTTGACTCATACTCAACGGGTTAAAACGATTCAAAAACACCTATATGGTGGTTGATAGGGTTGGTTTTTGTTTAAAACCTATATGGCGGTAGGTTGAGTTTTTTTTAAAATAAACAAACACAGGTCTACCTGCAAAAAATCCAAACTTATAACTGCGAAATACCCAAATTCATGTAAAAATAATGGACCATGATAATTCAGTATCTATAATCTTCAAAAAAACATAAACATAGGGGATTTGAAAAAACCTAAAAGAGGAAACAGAAAATTATGCCATTAAAATACCGCGAAATTTTACCATTTCCGCCCAAATTCATGTAAAAATAATCAAGCATAATAATTCAATATATATAATCAACAACAAAAAAAATCAACAACATGGTGGACTAAAAAAAACTTAAGGGGGAAAAGAAATTGATGCCGAAATATAGCATGAAATTTAAGTTTCTCAGCAAATTTACTTTGCTGAGAAACTGTTTTTCAGCAAATTTACTTGATCATGATAATTCAGTATCTATATGCTCAAAAAACTTAATTATTTAAAACAAAATTATCGTGGGTTGCAAAAAACAAACAACAAAAAAAAGGAAAAAACGATGTTGTTAAAAAGCGCGAAATTTGACAGTTTCTCAGCAAATTTACTTAAAAACAATTGATCATGATAATTCAGTATCTATATGCTCAAAAAACAAATTTATTTAAAACAAAATCATCGTGGGTTGCAAAATAAAACAACAAAAAAGGAAAAAACGATGTTGTTAGAAAGCGCGAAATTTGACAGTTCCTCCCCAAATTTACGCTAATATGAAGAAGAAGAACAGACGGCAAAAATTGAGTTAGGCACCTTTATGACACATTTCGCGGAATCTATATAAAAACACTTACTCGTTTTCGCAATTCATTTCCGGCATAAAAAGCAGACAAATGCGGCGACGTTTGCAATAAAAACACACACAAAAACAGACCACAAGCTAAAACAAAAAGTGAGGTTAGAAAAAAAGGCGCGCAATTGGAAAAAAAGGACCGACAGCGTGCGCGCGCGCTTATGACCGCGAAACTAATGACAAAAATGGAAAATAAGCGAATCATAGCATCACTATGACTGTTTTTTTACTTACATGAAGAATGTTTGTGTAATAATGTTGATCTAAGTACTTTAGCCGATTGTATCGTTAACCTTCCACTGCTGAAGTCGGTCAATGGTGACATTTTAAAGAAGCATTTCATACACTCAAATCTATAGTTGAGTATTGATCATTACTTGAGTCTTTATCAACCAAGTATTACTCAGGAGCCAACTACGCCAACCACAGTATCTATATCCACTCGGATAGCAAGGCAGCTCTTATGGCACTAGCCTCGAATACTATTAATTCAAAACTAATGCAAAACTGCATATCACTACTGAATTCCCTGGGCGAAAAGAACAGGGTAATTCTAAAATGGGTTCCCGGCCATGCAGGAATGGAGGGAAATGAAAAAGCCGAAGAACTTGCTAAGACGGGAGCAAAGGCTACGTTATACGGCCCTGGACTTTGCTGTGGTGTACCAAAAAGCCTTGCAAACCTAATGCTCAAACAAATATGTTTAGAACAATCCGTCAACCACTGGAACAACACGCCAGGGTTGAATCATTCCAAAGCGCTAATTAGCCCGTGAGGCCTTATCGCTAAATAGGAGCAATCTACGCATACTAGTGAGGGCGCTCACGGGGCATTGTGGCCTGAACAAACACATGTACAACCTCAAGCTCCGAGACACAAAAATGTGCAGTTTCTGCCGAGGTGCAGAGGAAACTCCCCTGCACCTCATGTGCGAGTGTGGCCCGCTGATGCGTAAAAGATACACCCACTTGGGTGGTCATTACCTCCAACCTGAGGAGGTAAAACAATCTGGCGCCAAAAGCCTGTTGCGATTCCTAAATGACACGAGGCTTAGCGCGGAACTATAGTAGGTGGCGAACACAATAGATCAGCAATGGTCGCAGTGTTACAAGGCTCCTAAAGACCTTAGGAAAGCCCCACTCAACAAATAAAAAACATAAAAAAATAATAATACTCAGGAGCCAAGTACTACTTAAGTATTGGATGCGTTCTATAGTCGAATATCGTTCATCGACTCAGCTGAGTAATACTTGAGTAGAGGGGAAAACATGGGGAAAATAAAAAAAAATCGTAATTTATTTGAAAACACGGGGGAGCTATTAGGCTAGGGTTATCAGTTTTACCTCGAATTAGATTTAAAACATTAGTCATTGTTTCTCTTTTGAGACAGAATTGTGAAATATGAAAATCTGGTGACATCGAATGATTTCATTTAAGCGCCGCAAAGCAAGTGCCAACAGTAAGGTTAGTATGCGAGAACGGCTCCGCAAAAAAAAGGTGCGATAGAGCACGAAGATCATTCTTCTTCTTCTCCGTCGTTCCCTCATTACTGAGGATCGTGGGCACTAGACAACAGTTTGCCTACGAGGCTCCTCCACTTCGACCTGTCTTCTGCATGGCAGGTCGCAGATTGTATTGACCCTTTTGTAACTTCTTTGATGAGGTCGTTCCATCTGGCTCTGCTTCTTCTTCCCTCCACTTGACCCCCGGAAAGCATTTTTCTCCAGATTCTCTGGGTTTCTCCTGGCAACATGACCGAAGAACTGCAGTACCCTTCTCATACATACGGTGGAGAGTCTCACTTGGATGCCGAGTTCTTCCAGGACAGATTTGTTGGTGCGGCGTGTTGTCCATGGGGTTCCTAGCATTTTACGCCAACACCACATCTTCAGTGCATCGATTTTGGTGCGTATCCGAGCCTTCAGGCTCCATGTCTCCGATGCATAGAGAAAGATCGAGAAAACCAGAGCTCCAACCAGCCTGACCTTAGTTCGCTGACTTATACCCCGATTCTTCCACAGCCTTTCTAGCTTGCTCATGGCCGATCTTGCCATCTGGCTTCTGCGTGAGACCTCCTTTTCGCAGTTTCCGTCGTTGCATATCATGGAGCCAAGATAGACGAAGTCTTTCACAGCTTAACCCGTTGAGTATGAGTCAACCAAATCTGGTCGCGAAACAATTATCCGTTGAGTACGAGTCGACCAAATCTGGTCGCGCGTTTTTTTCACTTCTTTGACGTTCTAATATTTATTCATAATTATCTAATTGTTTTACAAAATGATATTTCAATATTCTATATTCGAAATTTCAATGCAATCATTGTGCAGTTGTTCTTTTTATGATTGGTGTAGTAGTTTCGTAGTTATAGTACTTTAAGGTCGATGTCGCCGAAAATCCTGCAAAAGAGACAGATGCATCCATGAAAATACCCATTTACTCCAAGGGTTAAAGGTCACTCAGCTCGTTGGTGCGTTGCACGGTTCCAGCCCGGTCCACAAACATGAGTTTGGTCTTGCTGCGGTTCATGTGCAGTCCATACTCCTTGCTTTTCTTCTCCAACCTGCGTAATAGGGTCGCCAACTCATTTTCATCGGCGCCTATGATGGTCGTGTCGTCGGCGAATCTTAGGTTAATGATCCTGAGATAATTATTAGGTACGAAGATAATTATTAGGTAAGAAAAGATCCACCCTAGCTAGTAAGCTAGGGTTATCAGTTTTACCTCGAATTAGATTACAAATATAGGACATGGTCAGCATTTTTCTTCTAAGACAGAGAATTATAGCCAACTATGCATGTGATAAATAAAGTTTAAGCGCGATCACCATCCAGACACTTGGAATGCATATAGAATACTTCGCAATCGATGCAGTCAGCTCTGCCGAAATGCCAAGAGGGTTCATATAAAATCCTTGCTCCAGTCGGCCTCCCCAGCTCAAATGTGGAAGCTCTTCCGTTCTTTCGGCATCTGTAAGTCGCACCCTAACACTGACCCTAGCATAGATAGTGACATTCTAAATGCCTATTTCACGACTCCACCTGTAATTGTAGATAATGCTATTAAGGATATCACTTTGGAAACGTTTCACAGTCACCGTTTACCTGACTATCCATCTTTTGACTTCTCTCTCGTGTCGGCCTTCGAGGTGAAAAAAGTACTGCTAAGCATTAAGTCAAAAGCTGTAGGCTGTGATGGCATAAGTTTACCGCTCCTTATCCCTTTGCTCGATGAACTGGCTGAAGTGATTGCCTTCATTTTCAACTATTCACTCTCATCTGGCGACTTGCCCTCTGTCTGGAAGAATGCTTGCATTATTCCCATTCCTAAATCTTCCAATGCAAATACACCGGAAAAATTCAGGCCAATTTCCATTCTCCCTGTACTGGCTAAGGCAATTGAGCGTTTAGTATACAATCAGCTACTCACTTATGTCTCTGACTATAACCTCCTAAACCCATTTCAGTCAGGATTTCGGCCCAATCACAGCACAACTACTGCCCTGGTACAGGTAACCGATGACATTCGACTAGCCATGGATAATCGCCAACTTACTCTTCTCGTCCTTCTGGACTTCAGCTCTGCTTTTAATTCTGTCGACTATGACATTCTCCTTGCCCGTTTAAAATCTTGTAATTTCGCCGAACCCGTCATCAAATGGTTTCGGTCATTTTTGAATAACCGCAGTCAGTGTGTTAAATATAAAGACAAGCTCTCTAATTTTCTACCACAAGTCGCCGGCGTTCCCCAAGGTAGTGTCTTATCCCCGCTTCTTTTCTCACTATTTATTAACTCAATATCTAACGTGATTAATGCAAAATATCATCTCTATGCCGACGATGTCCAAATCTATTCCCACTGTCGCCCAGAAGACATTGACGAGGCTATAACTTCTGTTAACGCTGATCTTGCGATGATATCTGACTGGTCGAAATCTCATGGCTTGCTCCTAAATCCATCCAAGACTCAAGCTATCATAATCGGAAGCAGCTATTTCACCTCGAGGATCGACATAAATTCTTTACCAAGGATTGGCATAGGTGCGGATGAGGTCCCAATCAGCTCTCAGGTTAAAAATCTTGGTGTATACCTCGACCAAAATCTTTCGTGGCAGCCACACATTGAGGAGATGAGACGTAAACTCTTTGGTCGCTTTCATGCAATAAAGAAACTCAAGAATTTTCTCCCCGAGGAAAGCAAAATCACAATCTGCCAATCTATTCTCCTCCCTCTACTTGATTATTCAGATGTTGTCTTTCTCGACATCAAGGAAGATCTAGCCACCAGGGTAGAAAGGCTGCAAAATGTCTGCATTCGATTCATTTATGACCTACGAAAGTTTGACCATATTACGGAGTACAGGAGACTTCACTGGCTGACGACCCGAGAAAGGAGAGATACGAGAGTCCTAGGTTTGCTCTTCAGAATCCTGAAGGGGGCCGCTCCGAAATACCTTATAAGTAGGTTCAAACCTCTATCTTCTCACGGGCGCCCTCTGAGATCTGAAGACAACCTACTGCTCTCGATCCCTAGTCACAGTAGTGATTTCTTCTCGCACTCTTTCTCTGTACGTGGAGCCCGTCTCTGGAATGCTTTACCCTCGCGTATAAGGATAGCACCTAGTTTGTATTGCTTCAAACGCAGGCTCAAAGAACACTTGAACCCACGCTCATAAACTTTTCCTTATTTTTCCCTATTTTTTCCTCCCTATTGCGTCCCTTGCGTCATTATAGGTTTATTGTTTGTTTTTTTTCTTAAATTTATTGTTTTGTTTCCCTGCTGAATTTAAATGATTAAAATTTAATTTATTAGTTTATTTTTACCGCATAACATGTTATTCCACTAGGTTAAGGTTAGCTGTAAGATATTGCTTTTAGGCAATAAGCTCGCCGTTTTGTTGAAGCAAATAAAGCGTTTAATTATTATTATTATTATTATTATTATAAATGCTACTGCATTAGGATACAAAATTGGATAATATCCGTACTGCTTGAAGTACAAAAATCTCAAAAAACACCCGTATTTTTTCCAGCACGAGGGTACCTTCTACTTCTGTACCTTTCCCATTTGATCAATACAATACGCAGTTGTCTCCAGCCAAAGAGCGCATTCAATATAATAATAACCAATCAAGCAGTTTGAAAGGGTTAAGAAACAAATTATCAGTAAGCAACAGCAATTTCCTATTTATTACGAGATAACTGGTAGGATAACACGGTCATTCAATAAATCAGCCGACAGTGAAATCATTTTGAAAGATAAAATAAATAATATTATGTCCCAATTATTTAAGGGGTCGATTCCCCAACTGTCTTGGATTTCTCCAATGTTATCCATACACATAGAGCCCGTTCCCACTATGACGGACCGTCTGTTTCGACGGTCCGTCTACACCAGAGGTTCCCAAACGTGAAGGTGAACAGTGAAGCCGTTCCGGGTGACGGTAGATCTTCCGAGATAGAGAGTAAAGAGTTATATCTGGACGCAGGGCTGTGCATCAGAGACTTTCAGGGAATTTATACTGCTTAGAGACCAAATCGACCTCCAGAATCCAATCTGAAGCTTTCTCGATTATTGAGAAAAGTTTTGTAGTGAAATGCTTTTTGCCTTTAGAGCCATCCCGCACAAACTGTATTGGGGGCTTGGAGGGTACTGTCAAACCCTTGTTAGCAGGAGCCACTAAGAGGCTAATTACCTCGCAAATATACTCACAATTATCACGATAGTTAATTTTCCATAATTAAGTACTGTTGCATCTAATGGCAACATTAATATAGATTTAGTTTTAATTTAAGTTTTTTGTATGGAACATGGTAACCCTGTAAGCGAGTTTCTGGCGATCCGGTCAAAAATATACTGTGTAAAAAGTGCTCCGCGTTGTTTTATTTAAATCTACTGCAACCCGAACACCAGGGCAGCAACAGAATAAAGAAAAACAGTCCACTACTCTACAAATACATTACTGAGAATGTTAGATGCAATGATGCATCTAGGTAAGGGATGCCTACCTACTGGAGTAGAATTTAATTGTATTGTATTGTGTTTCTAATATAAACAGGTACTAATTATACAATATTTTTAACGTAATTTTTAGGAAAACTGAAGCTCACACTGAATGGACCTATGGCCTCTGTAAGAGAAACCAACTTGATCAATGATAAGGGAGTGGAAATTGCCAAAATACCATTTAGGTCAGTAATCTAAAGTTTTTTTTTTTCATCTGTCGCATTTATTTATTTTATTTTATAAAGTATGTACAAAAATAAGACATGGACATACATTATGAATAGGATAGAAAACGATAAGATAGGATAGACCGCAGTTGCGGTCTAGCCTACGTTGGAGAAATGAAACGGCGACTGATAGAACACATCAAAGCTGTTAAAAACGTTCAGCGAGAAAAATCGGCGATCTGCGAACATATATTGGATAGCGGAAGTAACCAATGGATGCAGTTTCAAAATGCCATTGTGCCATCTAAGGAAGAATTCTACTTTCCTCGCATGATCCGGGAAGCCATTGAAATAAGAAGAACCCCGAACTTCAATAGAGACGACGGTTACAAACTCTCTTCTACGTGGAACCCTCTTCTTAAAATGTTCCCGCCGCCGAACGCAAAGACGTAAGACAGGAGTGTTGTGTGCAAGACGGATTTTCAAAATTCACGCACTCCGAGCCCGGCCCCCACCACCGTTATAACCTACGCAGTGGCGGCAGCGGTATGCGGCCTACCCGCAAAACAACGGATTGACAGCTCTTTAGCAACGGCGGCTGCAACGTCACCAAAACGTCGGGTGCTACAAATTTCACGCGGTAAAAGATATAGAGATGCGCCAGGGTTGAATCATTCCAAAGCGCTAATTAAGGCTTACGACCGTAAGACGGCCTGTGAGGCCTTATCGTTAAATAGGAACAATCTACGCATACTGGTGAGGGCGCTCGGGGCATTGTGGCCTGAACAAACACATGTTCAACCTCAAGCTCAGAGACACAAAAATGTGCAGGTTATGCCAAGGGGCAGAGGAAACTCCCCAGCACCTCATGTGCGAGTGTGGCCCGCTGATGCGTAAAAGATATACCCACTTACGTGGTCATTACCTCCAACCTGAGGAGGTAAAACAATCTGACGCCAAAAGCCTGCTGCGATTCTTAAATGACACGAGGCTTATCGCAGAACTATAGTAGGTGGCGAACACAATATATCAGCAATGGTCGCAGTGTTACAAGGCTCATAAAGACCTTAGAAAAGCCTGACTCAACAAATAAAAAAATTAAAAAATGCTAACCAAAGGCGTTCGTCGAGACTTACCCTCTCCCCACTTCCCTTGCACCATATTTCCGCAATGTCCTGTCGCTCAAGAGACCGCCTACTGTTCTCTCGGTATACTAAGACCATAGTGTACTTACGTTTGTTAAATAAGTGTATAAAATGTAAAAAATGTATTTTGAGGAGCTTTATCATTTCTTTCGCTGATTCTTCATTACCAAAGACTAGAACCCAACAAACAAAGACTTATGAGATACAGTAGAGTGTCGATTATCCGAACGTCGGTCAACCGAACGACCGCTTAACCGAACTGCTGCGGCCGCAAACTCTCAGTTAAAAACAGAACTCGATTGCCATGAATGTGATGAAGAAGACGTTCAAGAATAGATGAGGGTTGATGATGCAGATCCAGGTTACCAAATCATGCAGGACAGCGATATTGAAGACCTCGTGACTGATAATGCTGACGCCGCCAGCACCTCATCGACTAGTGAATCAGAAAATGAAGATGAAAAATACCTACACCTTCTGAAGCATTTACATGTCTAGATACTGTCTTGCGATGGTTAGAAGCTCAAAATGAAAGCGACCAGTATCAGATATCTGTACTGAAAAAAGTGCGGGAATTAGCTGCTCATAAGCGGGTAGGCTTGCTTCGACAGACTAAAATTAAGGACTTTTTTAAGCGTTAATTAGTTCCTCTTCATGTACGTATGTATTACATACACACATATCTATTTTGTTCACTGGATTACTACTCACTATTGTAATAAATAAAAAAGTTAAAACAGATTACATAGATAATACATATTATTATGCCCATATTTAATTTTTTTCAATTTATTTCCAAAAAAAATCCTAACAGATTGTAGAAACTTAATATCTAGGTATATATAGTGTTATTAACCCCTTGAGTATGATACGACCAAATCTGGTTCTGAAACAATTATCCGTTGAGTATGATACGACCAGATCTGGTTCCGCGTTTTTTTCACTTCTTTGACGTTCTCATATTTATTCATAATTATCTAATTGTTTTACAAAATGATATTTCAATATTCTATATTCGAAATTTCAATGCAATCATTGTGCAGTTGTTCTTTTTATGATTGGTGTAGTAGTTTCGTAGTTATAGTACTTTAAGGTCGATGTCGCCGAAAATCCTGCAAAAGAGACAAATGCATCCATGAAAATACCCATTTACTCCAAGGGTTAATACAGTTTTTTATACAGTTCGATTATCCAAAAAAATCGGTTTTTCGAACACCCTTGTCCCCCAATTAGTTTGGATAATCGACGCTCTACTGTACTTTCATAACAATTCTGCTTTATTTACAGATACCAGCAACAGGCGGGTGAAGGTGGTGCGTATTTCCAGAAATCGTTGGTGCGCGAGGTCACGATCCCTGATTACAGAAGTGTCGATGAAGATATAGGTCTCTATGTGCAGGTTGTCGGCAGGGATTATTATGGAGAGTCTTTCGCGAGGCTGTCAGGACCGTTAAACCCTTATAGAAGGTATTTAAAGCTTCTTTAACAATATACGGAGGTGTGTGATCTCCCCTTTTAAGTTTCTTCTGAAAAAGCATCTCCTCTCCCGCCAAAAGTAGCCCTTTCACCATTCCCATCCTTATTTTCCTTTGATTAGGATATAGTATCATCTTATTTTGTATTTTAATGTTTCTTTTCTATTTAAAATTGACTATTTTCATTTCATTTTGACTCGGTCATCTAAAAACAAATACCATTATTGTTTTATACTTCGTTGATTTGCATTTCTTTTTTGTGTATTTAGATTTCTTTTATACGTTAGGAAATTTATTTTAGTTACCTGTCTCAAGTTGTATTAAAATGTTTTAGAGACGCTAGCCCTGGAACGGGTTTATTCCAGTTGGGCGGCGTTGAACAAGTATAGCTACGAACAGTTTACTCAGTTAATTTTTCGCCATTGGTTATCGTCTATATCCTTCGCCATTGGTTCCTCCAGGAAAATAATCAACTCCTTTCTAGAAAAATTATCTAAAACCGCGATTTCTGCATCTCAAATTCTATGGCTTCGAAGGGGGAGTGAATGGGTGGTAAGGTGAACGCTCACATGTGGCAAGACAGCTGTCCTAAACCTACCACCGCCGGTCGTACGTCCGGAATCCACCCTTCACCTCCCAGAAGTGTAATAATTATATATGATGGGCCCGATTTTTGGTCGGTGAATTCCATGGCAGCTCCGTTTGTATTTTATTTATTGGGTCTTCAACCCCGCGGCCTGCGGTGGCGTTCTTGGCGGCCCGCTCGTGCCCGCAGTTTTACTACTACGCCGGGTTGCGACGGACACACTCGTTTCGTTCGCTCGCTCGGTGCGTTAATGAGAGTTGAATAGAAAACACGTTGCAACTTGCAACCTGAGACCAGTTTGAGAATTGCAACGAACACTATAGGGACAGATATTGATAAAATAGTTAAACTAAACAATGTCAAACATATCATTGATCGAATATTATTAAAATATTTTTTGTTTGTAAAATTGTATAATAAATAACTTCGATTATTGTTCTTCAATTACTTAAGTTTATATTGGAATATTTTATGTGTGTTGCGGCCCGCCGAACCAAAATCAAAGTATTGTCGGCCCTTGACCTCATAAAGGTTGAAGACCCCTGGTCTATATAATGTAGCAATGACAATAGTATTTGATAGTGACTTTATAATAAATAAATTTAAAAAAAAGTGTTCAAGACTTGTTCAATAAGTGCAGATTTAAATTAAGTCAGTTACAGGCGTCAGTGATGGTGCCGAGAACTGACTCCAGCTGTTTACATACAGTCAGTCAGTTGTAGTTATTTCTTAAGGGTGAACGCTCGATATTTAAGTCAGTGGGGATAAAATGAGTCACTTTCGCTTGTTAAAATTTGCCACACGACGCGACGACCTACTAGTGACTTCGGCGTTTGACTACTGACAAGTCGAAGACTATAGCGGTTGTTTGACATTATCTATACTAATATTATAAAGAGGTAAAGTTTGTGAGGTTGTAGGAAGTAATCTCTGGATCTACAGAACCGATTTTGAAAATTCTTTTACCAATAGAAAGCCATGTTATTTGTGAGTGTCATAGGCTATATATTAATCCGAAAAATGAAAAGACTTTTTCGTAGTAGTCGGATTTGCAAAGTAAGTCGGAGAATAAGCGGTCGAACGAAAACGTTTCTAACTAACGCTGCCTTAACGATGAGAGATATATGATTAAGTTCTAGAGAAAAGTTGTAGAGCTTGATAATTTTATATTAAAAAAATAATTTAAATCGTTAGGTTATGTTTATTGGTCATATTATCAACAATTATAAATTCTTATCAAAATAAGTAAATTTATCATCTCAAGTGTTAAAAACAAAAGACTTCCCTTTTACTGCATATAATTTCCCTTTTACTGCATAAATGGTTAAAGAGATAAGACACTCACAAATAAGACACTCACAAGAAGACACTCACAAATTACGGTATTATAGTCAAATTGGCATACAAATACATATATACATATGCAGTAAAAATATAACCCTTCTTTTGGCAGTCAGGAAATAAATCATAGCACTCACTACTAACCGATCCACACTCATAATTTCATCACAGGTAAAAAGTTTTACCGCCCAACGAAGTGGGCACGGGTCAGCTAGTAAATAGGATAAAAGCGAATTTACCGCGTGATATTTGGGTGCTACAACTTCAGGGAAAGTTCGGGTGCTACAAACTTCAAACTTGAAACGTCGGTTGCTACAAACTTCACGCAATAAATTCGCTTTTATCCTCTTGATAATACTACTGACAAGGTCTGTACTGACAAGGATGACTACTGACAACTACTGGCAAGGTCTGTACCGCTGATGCGTGTGGTGGAGTGGACTGTCTTTAAGTGGACTGTCTTCAAAATATATAGCGGGAATATTGAAGTCAGCACTGACGCGACAGCGCTATAAAGACTGAAATCAATTTACACAATGGCAGCACCGGGTCAGCACTGACTCGTTTTGAGTTTGAAGAAACAGACTCAATGTACACCAGCCTTAAAAAAAAAATATAAAACATTATTTTCAGATCGAAAGAAGTCGAAATATTTCCTCCGTCTTCCTTGGAATCTAAGAAAAGCGCGATAGTCAACAATCAGGAATTGTTCAATGTCGGAGACCAGCCATCTGCAAGACAACAGCAATTCTTGGACAACAGCACTATTAACATGCAGGTAGGTAACCTAATAAATAAAAATAAATAAAATACAAACAGAGCTGCCATGGAATTCACCGAACAAAGTCGGGCCCATCATATAGTGTTATTACACTTCTGGGGGGTGAGCGATAGATTTCGGACTAACGACCGGCTGTGGTAGGTTTAGAACCGTACTACCCATTCACTCCCCCCTTCGAAGCCATAGAATTTGAGATGCGGAAATTGCGGTTTTAAATCATTTTTCTAAGGAGTTGATTATTTTCCTGGATAAACCAAGATCTTTAAAAAGGTGAAACAGAGATTTAGTTGGCAGGCCACGAGCGCCAACTTCCACCGCGTGAAGGTGAACAGTGAAGCCGTTCCGGGTGATGGCACTTGCGAGATCATGGTATTTATTTAATTTGTACTCGTGGTCTTTTGGGATATTTGATTTCCATGGAACAGTTAATTATACGATAAGGGCCACCTTCCGAGATAGAGAGTAAAGAGGTATATCTGGACGCAGGGCTGAGCATCCAAGACTTTCAGGGAATTTATACTGCTTAGAGACCGAATCGACCTCCAGAACCCAATCTGAAGCTTTCTCGATTATTGAGAAAGGTTTTGTAGTGAAATGTTTTTTGCCTTTAGAGCCATCCCGCACAAACTGTATTGGGGGTTTGGAGGGTACTGTCAAACCCTTGTAGGCACGAGCCACTGACAGGCTAATTACCTCAGTAAGGACTTTGTCGAGTCGGTAAGTGTACCGTCCTTGATCTAAGGCCACCTTGCAGCCAGTTAGAATATGCCTGGCTGTGCAAGGGGTATTGCTACAAAGGGGGCATGAACTATCCTCGGCAAAGCTCCAACGAGCGAGGTTCCTGGGGTCTGGAAGCGTATGCTGAAAGGCATTTAAATAAAATTTCAGCATCTCTGGCGTCCAGTCATACAACATTACTTTCCTGTGCATTGGAGGAGGAATGCAAAAGCTCCAATTATTGTCCAATCATTCTGGCATTGAAGGCCAATAGCGTGAGCCATACTATTGCTGTCTTAATCTCCCCGCAAGAGAGACTTCTTCAAGTCCATATCGCTCATGGTTGTACTGCCATACCCCAGACCGTTGCCGTTCTGGCTGATTCCAGCAAGGAACTTTTTGTGGATGCACTTTTATGCATCTAGTCTGATTTAACGTATATAATAATATAGTGCTATTTTTACAGGTGACGTCGACTGCAGGAGATATACTGACTGGTTTACAAATTGGGTCAGCTACAAAGCTTTACGGATCCCCAGGAGAAACTATTCAGGTATTGTTAATAACTTCCATGTAATTTTCTATGAGGAATATTTAAGGCTGTTTTTTAATGAAGGTGCTATTTCTCTAAATATTATACTTAATAACTTAAAAACCCCTACAATTAGTGTGCATATGCACAAAAGATAATACTAGTTACAGTCCCGTCCCAAAAGGAAAACTTGGGGATTAAACCAAAGATTTTAATCAAAACATCTTCGATTCGTAAAAACTACAACAACCTTACAATAGGAAAAATATAACATCAACTCCTAACTTAACAAACCTCCTAGGAAAGAACTAATGTCAATTCCTATTACCAAACCTTATAGGAAAGAAGTAGCTTCAATTCCTATTAACAAACCTTCTATTAAAGAATTAACGTCAATTCCTATTGACAAACGTTCTAGGAAAGAACTAACTTCAATTCCTATTACCAAACCTTCTCTGAAAGAACTAACGACAATTCCTATTGACAAACCTTCTATTAAAGAACTAATGTCAATTCCTATTAACAAACCTTCTAGAAAAGAGCTAACGTCAATTCCTATTAACAAACCTTCTAGGAAAGAGCTAACGTCAATTCCTATTAACAAACCTTCTAGGAAAGAACTAACGTCAATTCCTATTACCAAACCTTCTACGAAAGAACTAATGTCAATTCCTATTAACAAACCTTCTATTAAATAACTAATGTCAATTCCTATTAACAAACCTTCTAGAAAAGAGCTAACGTCAATTCCTATTAACAAACCTTCTAGGAAAGAGCTAACGTCAATTCCTATTAACAAACCTTCTAGGAAAGAACTAACGTCAATTCCTATTACCAAACCTTCTAGGAAAGAACTAATGTCAATTCCTATTAACAAACCTTCCATTAAAGAACTAACATCAATTCCTATTACCAAACCTTCTATGAAAGAACTAACGACAATTCCTATTGACAAACCTTCTGGGAAAGAACTAACGTTAATTCCTATTAACAAATCTTCTAGGAAAGAGCTAACGTCAATTCCTATTAACAAACCTTCTAGGAAAGAACTAACGTTAATTCCTATTAACAAATCTTCTAGGAAAGAACTAACGTCAATTCCTATTAACAAACCTTCTATTAAAGAACTAACGTCAATTCCAATTAACCCTTCAGGCCTCGGCCCCTCAGCCGATTAAAAACTTGATGTCCCAAAAAATTTTAGTAAAAATTAGAAAAAAAATTGAATTATAACACTGTCTCACCAAAACATTAATTACTGCCAAACCACTGTACCCATAATTAAAATTAAACATATTAACATAATAAAACATAATAAAATAAAACAAATTAAATTAAAATTAAATTAAAACGGGGCCGTCACGCTGAACCGAGTTGTGGCCGATATCGGCCAATCGGGGCCTGAGTGGTTAACAAACCTTCTATTAAAGAACTAACGTCAATTCCTATTACCAAACCTTCTATTAAAGAACTAATGTCAATTCCTATTAAAAACCTTCTAGGAAAGAGATAACGTCAATTCCTATTAACAAACCTTCTAGGAAAGAACTAATGTCAATTCCTATTAACAAACCTTCTATTAAAGAACTAACGTCAATTCCTATTAACAAACCTCCACAATAACCATAAAGGAATAAAACCTTTCAGTAGCAGGGGCTAACTTTTAACAATAATTATGTTCAAACAAACAATGCTTTAAACAATATGGTGTGTAATATGTTTCACAGCTACATTTCGAGGTGACGAACTACAGGCAAAACACGGTTCGATTCCAGTTTGGCGCTACTTCAAATCTATACTTTCTGAGAAATCTCCTACCAACAAGGTAACCAAAAATAATTTTATCTATCTATATATATAAAACAAAGTCGGGTTTGTTCGAACACTTATAACTCGAGAACGGCTGGATCGATTTTCATGGTTTTTGATTTATAGTATTTGTCTTCATCTCGAATAGCAGAATAACTATTAAAAACGAAAATTGGAAAATTGACGAAAAATTAAAATAAAAGAAAAAACATATTTTCCCATACAAAATGTAAATCCGTGTTTTTCTCATGGTCAGTTGTACGTGGCATGTTCACGTGTCGGCAAATCATCCGCTTTATTCGTTCTTGCGCCTGATAAAACTACAAAAAATGTTGTATATCACAAGGTCCTTCAATGAAGAGAATTAAACCGAGTGCATCCCATGCTGCACAATATGTAAATAGTTTAATTCAATCATGCCTTGCTGACACGCGATTGATATACTTAATTTTTGTACTTTTATATTTCTTTTTGTGTTATTATCTTAATAAATTAGTGAACTTAATATTTATTTTGTATTCATTGCATTACTTTCATAAAATCATAAATTAACCCTTAACATGTAACATCGGTCTCACAGGCCCTGGTGTTTTGCGTTTTATGTTGCAACACTGCGATAGACCAATCGACCCCCCCGCCGTCCCTAGTACCTTTCCACCAGTTACCGCTCGACCGCCGGGCGATACGGGCGCATGCTTGTGCGCACGAAATCCGCCATTTCCTGCGCATTTAAAAATACCTTGGCGGTCTCACCGACCGATGTAGCCGATAGTGTCGATTTGGTGGCGGTCTCACAGACCGATGTGGCAGGTAGCGTCGATTTTGTAGTGGTCTCGGGGACCGGTATATCAACTAACGTCGTTTTAGTTTCAGTAGTGTGGCTCTATGCAAAGTAAAGTAAGTATGTCAATGCTGTTACTTACCTAGTAATGTTCACATTAATGACTAGAGTATGTTAATGAAATGAATATAAAATTATTTGTGCTCGTTTGTTGCAGAATGTCTTCCTCCTCATCTCAGCAAGATGACGAGGAACGTGTGCTTCGTCGGGCTGTACGAGTTCTACATGAGCCAAAAGATGTAGAAGTCGAAGATGACGATGATTCCGATAATGATCCAGACTACGTTGAAACCTACTGTAGCTCTAGTACTTCAGATTCTGAGTCCGAGGAGGGTTTATTGGATATAGAACTGGATCTGCTAAATCGTCCGGAAGAGGTCGTCGCGGAAGTATACAAAGGGAAGAACGATTTTGAGTGGAGCTCAAAGGAACAAAAGCCTGTTACTGCAAGGATACCGAGTCATAATATTTTGAGAGGTATGTTCGGTCTATTACTTCCTGCTAGACAATTAGGACCGAACCCGACGCCTGAGTCAATTTGGAATTTATTATTCGACGGTAAAATTTCCCACGAAATTCTACTTTGGACCAACAGGAAGATCCGTTCAGTTACAGAACTGCATTCCCGACAAAACGATGTCAACTACAAAGACCTCGACTACCTGGAATTGGAAGCTTTTATTGGCTTACTGATGTTATCTTCGATCTTCAAGTCTGGCCGCGAGGATATGTGTTCTCTGTTTAGTACTGAGGAAACCGGACGTCCTATTTTTCGATCCATCATGCCTTTGAAAAGGTTTCAAGTTCTTCTTCAGTGCTTACGGTTTGATGATCCAGAATCAAGAAGGAACAGAACTGCAAATGATCCAGCCGCAGCGATATCCCATATTTTTGAAGTATTCATAAACAACTGTCAGAAAATATTTTGTATTGGTGCCACAGTGACGGTGGATGAAATGCTGGTACAATTTCGGGGTAGATGTGGTTTTCGTATATATATGCCTAAAAAACCGGCAAAATACGGTCTAAAAATAATGTGTCTAACTGATGCCAAGACATCGTATCTGTATAATGCCTACATATATTCCGGAAAGGGCTCGGATGGAATTGGCCTATCAGAGGAAGAGAAGAAACTATCTGTACCATCTCAGTCTGTCTTGAAACTTACAGCTCCGATACAAAAAACAAACCGCAATATAACCGCCGACAACTATTTTACCTCTATAGAGTTGGTAGATGAGTTGAAAAATCGAGGACTGACTTACTTAGGAACCATAAAGAAAAATAAAGGCATATCCCTCCTGAATTTCAAGCATCAACTACAAGAGTGGTCGGTTCTTCTCTGTACGGATTCACAGAAAGTACTACTCTGCTCTCTTTTGTACCAAAACGTAACAAAGCTGTTCTGCTTCTATCCACCATGCACCACACCAGAGACCACGATCTAGGGAGGAATAAGCCCTCTATCATTTCTTTCTACAACTCGACAAAATCAGGTGTTGACCTTCTAGATATGAAATGTGCAGGCTACTCCTGCAACCGAAGAAGCAGACGCTGGCCACTAACCATTTTCTACCAGATGGTCAACATATCTACTGTGAACGCACACATAGTATTCAACTGCTTTCGTGGTACACCCGATATGACAAGGTTTGATTTCATAAAAACCTTAGAAAAATCACTAGTGACACCATTCCTGCATCGTCGTCTCAAAACCCCAAACCTGCCAAGGGAGCTGGTAGCTTCCATAAAAAAAATTGTTAATCCTGACACAGTCCCAGAAACTGTAAATCTGCCATCTGATAGACTCGAAACAAGGAAGACCTGTTCGATTTGCCCCTCCTCACTCAAAAGGAAAACTGCTTACAAATGTATAAGATGTAGCAACCCTATCTGCCTTGAATGTTCAAAAAAAATATGTAAAAATTGTATCTAACAAGACTATGCTCATTCAGATGATTCTCTAATTTTTTGCTATAAGATTAAAATAATAAATAAAAAGTGAGTGTTATAAAAAGAAAATTCGGAACTATCGAATGTTTGTTTACAATTTCATCATAATTTTAGAAATAAGTAGCTGAAAAATGTTTCCTTATCCCATGTTATAGTGTGTGCATATTGTTACTTTTCGAGAAAATGTCATTAAAATAAAGATTTTTGCTAGAACAGACCATATTTTCGGTGAAAATTCTATAGGGGCCTGACAGACCGGTGTTACCGATAGTGTCAGTGAAAATCATGTTACAGGTTAAGGGTTAAGTTCAGCTAATCTATAACACGACATTCATTGCCTGTTAGGCGGTACGAAGTTCCCCGGGTCAGCTAGTAATAATAATAAGAAAAAACCACATCTGAAGTGCTATGGAATTTCCCGATCGGGTCTGGCCCGACATCAGTGCTGTGCTCGGCATACAGGCATAAAATAATTGATAACCCAGTAGAAAACCTTGTGACATATACAGTTTTACATTACATTAGAATCGTTATTGTGACATTATAATCGTTTACAATTAGCGCGCTCACTGCGGTAGAGATACATACTAGAGATGCGAGATCACATATACATTTACACCATTCCTTCTTGTATATCTTCTTATTCTCGAAGCGCCTCCAAATTACTGGAGGTTGGCTGTTAGCTTTGAAAACTTTTGTCGGTCTTGCGCCATCCGGAAAAGCTTTTCCGTACTAGTGATCATGGTCCAGTTTTCCGCCCGGAGATTCTTAGCACCCCTGACCCATAAAAGGGCCGCCGGGCATTCGAGGCCATGGCTATTTTTGACTTTTCCATTGCTAACTACTAGGGATATATAGTGCAGTGGTCTCCAGTTGCCTTCTGCACCAGACATTTTAGGTCTATTTAGGCCCTTAGGCCGCTGAGACCTCTTCAACCAGTTGCCCAGTTGGGATTGGTTACACCGCCATTGACTTGGTCTTTTGCTATATACTTTTGCTTCCCATTATAATTAGACCGATGAACAAACGGCGATTGAGTACATTCGGGACGCGTCCTGTGTCAACCGCAGGTGAATCTAGACTGCATAATTGCACTTTATTGACTACATTTAAAAATTATAATTAATATTTATTGTTGAGAAAATTTTAAAATATGCTGTCACTATGAATTTAAATTTGGAATATTCTTGTATATACTGAATGAGTTGAGTGAGTGGATGAACCTCAACACCAAGGCGATAGCATAATGAACTTTATGTTCAACCAATAAAGTTCAAATTCCTGTGTACCACAGTGAATGAATGAAGCAAAACATCTTGTTATTTTTTAACGGGCAGGCACAAACATAAAGCCTAGTTTTAAAAAATCATTCATAAGATTTATTCGATATGATACTTGCCAAAAAGTACTCATTGAGTAAATGTATCGATTAAAAAAAAATCGGTATCGAAACAAAAGTACTCTATACTAAAAAGTATCAACCGTGTCGTTATCCGTTCAGCACCGCAGTTACAGCTTCCTTGACCTCTTGTACGCCGCCATGATGAGTTCCCTCTAGGTGGGACTTCATATTGGGGAATATGAAAGTTACAGGGGGCAATATAGGGACTATAGAGCGGGTTACATAATTTCTTACATGATTGTTTTCTTCGCAGTCAAACCGTAAATGCAGGACAAACGGTCAACGTTATTTTGTCAGTGGGAATAACAACATCTGCTCAAGTGGGATCTCGAGATGACATCACATTCGTAGCCACTGGTATTATTTTATTTTTAAAAGCTTTATTTTATCTTGCAATGTTCGTATGTGTGTCTGTTTCAAAATTTACAATAATTTTTCAACCACTTGCTAGTAGCTGATTGAGCTGAAATTAGGCATACTTATGTAAGTTTGGTGACAATGCAATAAAAGGATGTATCCAAGGGACACAGATCATCATGATAAGCATAGCCTGAGATCATAGCCATAAGCATAGCCATATCAAGCCTTGCTTGATACAAATCAAGCAAGGAATTCAACTCTGCATCGAAATATGGAAGCCAACGATGAATCGTTTCAGGAACTAGACATATTTTCAATGAGCAAAAACGAGTTTATCAGAGCGGTAATAGACTAGACCATAAAAGCTTGAACAGATACATCCCTGTGCAGAATCACACACTCTAATATATACTCAACTATGACACATACACGTAGATGTACTTACACACCCATTAAACACACATCACGATCACACATATTAACACACTCATCCTACTCTATCATACACACTCACAAATCTAGAGAACATGATTATTATATTAGTAGTAGTAGTAGATGGAGTGGGGGGCTTGTTTCCAGCCCTTGATGTCACCTAGATCTGTAAGGTCTTTTGTAACTACCCACTGTGTGGTTAGGTCAATGGTCAGCTAGTAGCCCGGTACTTCTTACCAGTCCAAGTAGGTCACTGACCTTCAAGTTGGGCAGATCGCTGGGTTCGAGAAAGGCTCGTCCCAGTAAACTGTGTCTTTTGGCGGCGAGCCCTGGACAGCGGCCAACAATGTGTATGCTGTCTTCAGGTTCCTCGCCACATATTCGGCAGTCCTTGCTCTCAGTCAAGCCAAGGTTGAATAGATGAGCTCTAAGGGTCGTGTGTTCGGTGAGGAGACCGATAGTGGTTCTAAGGTTCTTCTTGCTCATGTCAAGTAGGGCCTTGGTTTTCTTCTGTAGTGGTTGCTCCATCGTGGCTTTTGCCTGGCGACATCCCTGACTCTGTTTCCAGGAAGCCCGATGTTCCTGCTCCAAGCAGTCCCTGATGATTTTCTTACCTGTAGCGAAGGGGACCCCTACAGCTGGCTCCACTGGGCAATCCAGTGTGCCCAGTTTTGCCAGTCTGTCGGCCTCTTCGTTTCCGGGTATGCCTTGGTGACCCGGTAAGGGGACCCGGTGATTATTATATAACATAATATATAAATATTATTACACAACATCACGCACATCAACTGTATATTATCAGGAGACTAATTTGGCCGTAATATTGTTATTATTATTTATTAACTTAAGACCCGATAGCTGTTTTTCTCTTTTGTTGGAATAAAATTTTAAAAAACTTAACTTGGACCAATATATTGACATCTTATCAAACCATATGATACGGGAGCTCCACAAAGTCTATCCTTCCGAGGGAATTTTTTAACAGGATCTCTTCTTTGAAAAAAGTGAAACAGTCTTTCACACACAGAACCAAATTACTGTACTTGAATGATCCGGAAACTCCCCCGATCTCAACCCGATCGAAAACCTCTGGGCCATTTGCAAAAAACAGCTCTCTAAAATGGATCGTACAATGAAAACTAAGATGATCAAGAAACGCCAAAGAAGAAATGTTCATATACTGGCTCTCCTATATCGTGTACTCACCCAATTAACACCATCCTATCTCCAGGAGCTTTTTGAACCACTAAGTTCCCACGGTATCGTACTTCGGTCAGCCTCTGACAGTTT
Source organism: Micropterix aruncella (assembly GCA_944548615.1). Lineage (NCBI taxonomy): Eukaryota > Metazoa > Arthropoda > Insecta > Lepidoptera > Micropterigidae > Micropterix > Micropterix aruncella. Next base: position 13,176,089 of record OX155979.1, read on the forward strand.
ATTAAAAATTCCGAGTCATAATAGTGATTTCTATTCCTATTCTTTCTGTGTCCATTGTGCAAGACTCTGGAACGATCTCCCAACAAATATACGAAACTCGCCTTCTTTACCATCGTTCAAGACTCACCTTAAGGATTACTACCTTTCTAAGAAGTAACCAGTTCTTTCCTTTCTCTCCTGTTCCTCTCCCAATTTCCTCTCCTCGGGCATTATTAGTCTTAAATTCTTCCACTTGTCTGTATGTTATGTAATAATCTTTATTTTCACTATGCGCGCATGTACCACTATGTTTAGGTTAGCTGTAAGACATTGCCATGTGGCAATAAGCTCGCCTTTTTTGTATACTTTTTTAAGTGCAAATAAAGAGTTTATTATTATTATTATTATGATCAGTCCAGTAATTCAAGTCTGGTTTGACAATGATGAACCGAAAGGAAGCTGTCAAAACCTGGTAAATGCTATGCCTATAAGAGTAAAAGGTGTTATCAACGCAAAAAGAGGCCACATCCTATATTAAAACTAAAAATCTATAACTACCAGTATGGCTTTTGTATGTTTGTGTCCAATAAAGCACTTTTTGAAGAAAAATAGTTATTATTCCAATTAATTCGCATGGTACTGTATGATTTAAGTACATGATCAAATATTTTAAAGTATATTATATCAATAGGTTTGGATCAAGTGAGCGTCCCGGCAGTGGTATATGTGGTATCACCGACGGCTGCAACTTCTGGAAGTCTGGTTCCTGGGTTCACGGACCGTTGGCCACCACAGATGTGGCATTCTTTCACAGGCGACTGCATCGGTATCATAGACGATTGCTCGCAGAAGTTGTGGTCTGTCACCTTCTTCGTCAAGGATATTGATAGCGGTGAGTGACCATTCATATACACAGTAATGACAGTTTCATTCCTACCTCCCACAACGTCTTTCCATTAGACGAAACAGATGACAACTGAAAAGGGTTATCTATATAGAGATTTTCTAGAAAAATCTATTATATTTTTTAGGTCTACTAAGGGTGGCTACTACCCCCGCCGGGCTACGCTTTGACCGAGGCTTTGTCACCGGTACTAGAGATGAAGTACGAGCCACTTACAGGAATACATGCTGTAATCCCATCGTTTTAGTATCGGCAGTGGACATCTTCGGAAACATCAACACATATACTATCAATGCATCACGTGAGTATATAAATTCCTAGGTTTGCAGATTAACCAAAAATTATAATGGTCCAATAACCAAGGAAGTCGATAAAGGCTTTATCGACTACCAGAAGGCATTCGATTCTGTTGAAATATGGGCAGTTTTCACAGCAAGGGACAAGGCGAGAATCGGCTCCCGATACTTAAAGTTTATTCGCCACATACAAGACAATGCCTGGAAAGTAATGTTGTATGACTGGACGCCAGAGATGCTGAAATTTTATTTAAATGCCTTTCAGCATACACTTCCAGACCCCAGTAACATCGCTCGTTAGAGCTATGCCGAGGATAGTTCATGTCCCCTTTGTAGCAACACCCCTTGCACAGCTAGACATATTCTAACTGGCTGCAAGGTGGCCTTGGATCAAGGACAGTACACTTACCGTCACAATAAAGTCCTTGCTGTTATTCGCGAGGTAATTAGCCTCTCAGTGGCTCGTGCCAACAAGGGTTCCACAGTATTCTCCAAACCCCCAATACAGTTTGTGCGGGATGGCTCTAAAGGCAAAAAACACTTCACTGCAAAACCTTTCTCAATAATCGAGAAAGCTTCAGATTGGATTATGGAGGTCGATTCGGTCTCTAAGCAGTATAAATTCCCTGAAAGTCTCTGATGCACAGCCCTGCGTCCAGATATAACTCTTTACTCTCTATCTCGGAAGATGTCCTCATCGTAGAATTAACTGTTCCATGGGAATCAAATATCCCAAAAGACCACGAGTACAAATTAAATAAATACCATGACCTCGCAAATGCCGTCACCCGGAACGGCTTCACTGTTCACCTTCACGCGGTGGAAGTTGGCGCTCGTGACCTGCCAGTTAAATCTTTGTTTCACATTTTTAAATATCTTGGTCTATCCAGGAAATTAATCAACTCCTTCATAGAAAAATGATCTAAAACCGCAATTCAAATTCTATGGCTTCGAATGGGGACTGAATGGGTGGTAAGGTGAACGCTCACATGTGGCAAGACAGCTGCCCTACCCCTATCACAGCCGGTCGTTAGTCCGGAATCCACCGTTCACCTCCCAGAAGTGTAATAATTGTATATGATGGGCCCGATTTTGGTCGGCGAATTCCATGGCAGCTCCGTTTGTATTTTATTTACTGCAAGTGAAGCTTGAGGACGACATGGTGATGGACAAGATCCGGATCGAGAGAGGCGTACGGTAGGGCGACACCATCTCCCCTAAGCTTTTCACTCTGGCACTAGAGGACATCTTCAAGAGCCTGCTTTGGGAAGGGTATCAACGTGGATGGGTTATACCTGAACCATCTCAGGTTCGCCGATGACATAGTTCTGATCAGCAGTGACCCATTACAACTCAAAACTATGCTCGAGGAACTACACGCAGCATCAGCGAGAGTGGCTCTGAAGATGAACCTTCGAAAAACAAATATCCTGAGCCCAGACCCAGTCAAGATCACCGTTGAGAGCCAAACACTCGAAGTCGTCGACTGCTACATTTATCTTGACCACAAACTTAAACTGGGCAAAGACAACCAATGTGCGGAAGTTATCAGTCGCATGGGATTGACTCAGACGGCCTTCGAAAACCTAGCGTACATCCTGAGACCCTGCGATGCCCATCAATATAAAGCAGAAAGTTTATGAGACATGCGAACGCCAGTAGCAACCTACGGCCTTGAAACAGTGCCTCTAACGCAGAGCAGTGCCAACCGCTTCAGAATATGCCAAAGAGCAAAGCTAAACATCAGTCTCCGCGGCGATAGAGTGCGCAATTAAGAGATACGAAGGTGCATGGGGGTGACAGATGTGGCCGAAAAGGCTTGTCCAGTGAAGACCGAGAACCACAAAGCAAGGAGTAGGGAGACCACAACTACGATAGCTGGACGACATCAGAAAAGCAGCAGGGGCCAACTGGCTGAGGGCAGCAGCTGACAGACAGACATGGAAGAAAAAGGAAGAGGTCTCTGTCCAGGAGTGGACCAAACCAGGCCGAGGAAGAAGAAGAAGAATAACCTAGGAGAAATTTTTTTTTCTATGTAGATTTGAGATTGGTCATCTGACCATAATCAAATTTGTTGAGTGATGTTTAATATCGCGTAAGAGAAGAGGACAACGCCTCGATTCCCCTTTCTATAGAACTTGGTTTCTCTTTAATCTTTAACCCAGAATGGATTGACTAAGCAGCTCAGCTGCGAGGGGATTTGGATGGGATGCCAATCGTTCAGCATGTTTGGTTTTGTATCGCTCAATTTCTGCGGCAGTAGTAAGGACTTTCATATTGAGTTTCATAATTTCTTCTAAACCACGGTGTATTCGCAATATCCCGTAGGATACTATTCTTCAAGCGCTGTAGAAAATGTTACTTTTGAAACCTAGGAGAACTTGTTGTGCAGGGCTATTTACGCAATAAAAAAAGATTAGAAATTTATGCAGCTTTGAGGTTGTTAAATCTGTTAACTTTGCTTATTTCCGTTCTCTTGTGACATATGGTCTAGAGTCTAGAGTTCTGGGGAATGGCAACAAATTCAATGAGAATTCTTATCCCTCAAAAAAGAGCAGTGCGCCGTCTATTCAGAGCTTAATGTCTATTCAGAACAAAGGAATATATTTTGGGAAATGCTGATACAGAAAGTTTGTTTCCATATAGGCATCTGGTGATGGCATACAACTTCTTCTGAAATACAGAAGTGTTTCTATGTATCTATGTATCTATGAATATGAATATGACTATAAATGAATTATATTCATTCGTATTCATAATCATAATGAATTGAGAAAGCTTCAGATTGGATTCTGGAAGTTGATTCGGTCTCTAAGCAGTATAAATTCCGTGAAAGTCTCGGATGCACAACCCTCTGTCCAGATATAACGTTTTACTCTCTATCTCGGAAGGTGGCCCTTATTGTAGAATTAACTGTTCCATGGGAATCAAATATCCCAAAAGACCACGAATACAAATTAAATAAATACCATGATCTCGCAAATGTCGTAACCCGGAACGGCTTCACTGTTTACTTTCACGCGGTGGAAGTTGGCGTTCGCGGCCTGCCAGCTAAATCTCTATTTCACCTCTTTAAAGATCTTGGCCTTTCCAGAAAAATAATCAACTCTTTCCTAGAAAAAATATCTAAAACCGCGATTTGCGCATCTCAAATTCTATGGCTTCGAAGGGGGAGTGAATGGGTTGTAAGGTTAACGCTCACATGTGGCAAGACAGCTGTCCTAAACCTACCACAGCCGGTCGTTAGTCCGGAATCCACTGCTCACCCACCAGAAGTGTAAAAAAAATAGTATTATGATGGGCCCGACTCCGGTCGGTGAATTCCATGGCAGCTCCGTTTGTATTTTATTTATTATGAATAATTCATAGTCATATTCCTATAAATACATAGAAATATGATATCTAGACATCTAGCAAGCCTTGCGATATCTAGCAAGCCTTATATTCTGTGCTCAAACCATCTCATTAATTTCGTCATTAACACCCGGATGGTAGTTCCCACCGACTGGGGGTTTTACAGCTGTGACGATTCGCGGTTGCCTATATCTATATTTATGCAATTATGTTATGACAAATATATAAATAGAATCGAGCGCATTCAAATGAAGTTCGAGAAATATCTCTGCTTCCGTCTGCTATGTATCTATGTATCTATGAATATGAATATGACTATAAATGAATTATATTCATTCGTATTCATAATCATAATGAATTGAGAAAGCTTCAGATTGGATTCTGGAAGTTGATTCGGTCTCTAAGCAGTATAAATTCCGTGAAAGTCTCGGATGCACAACCCTCTGTCCAGATATAACGTTTTACTCTCTATCTCGGAAGGTGGCCCTTATTGTAGAATTAACTGTTCCATGGGAATCAAATATCCCAAAAGACCACGAATACAAATTAAATAAATACCATGATCTCGCAAATGTCGTAACCCGGAACGGCTTCACTGTTTACTTTCACGCGGTGGAAGTTGGCGTTCGCGGCCTGCCAGCTAAATCTCTATTTCACCTCTTTAAAGATCTTGGCCTTTCCAGAAAAATAATCAACTCTTTCCTAGAAAAAATATCTAAAACCGCGATTTGCGCATCTCAAATTCTATGGCTTCGAAGGGGGAGTGAATGGGTTGTAAGGTTAACGCTCACATGTGGCAAGACAGCTGTCCTAAACCTACCACAGCCGGTCGTTAGTCCGGAATCCACTGCTCACCCACCAGAAGTGTAAAAAAAATAGTATTATGATGGGCCCGACTCCGGTCGGTGAATTCCATGGCAGCTCCGTTTGTATTTTATTTATTATGAATAATTCATAGTCATATTCCTATAAATACATAGAAATATGATATCTAGACATCTAGCAAGCCTTGCGATATCTAGCAAGCCTTATATTCTGTGCTCAAACCATCTCATTAATTTCGTCATTAACACCCGGATGGTAGTTCCCACCGACTGGGGGTTTTACAGCTGTGACGATTCGCGGTTGCCTATATCTATATTTATGCAATTATGTTATGACAAATATATAAATAGAATCGAGCGCATTCAAATGAAGTTCGAGAAATATCTCTGCTTCCGTCTGCTATGTATCTATGTATCTATGAATATGAATATGACTATAAATGAATTATATTCATTCGTATTCATAATCATAATGAATTGAGAAAGCTTCAGATTGGATTCTGGAAGTTGATTCGGTCTCTAAGCAGTATAAATTCCGTGAAAGTCTCGGATGCACAACCCTCTGTCCAGATATAACGTTTTACTCTCTATCTCGGAAGGTGGCCCTTATTGTAGAATTAACTGTTCCATGGGAATCAAATATCCCAAAAGACCACGAATACAAATTAAATAAATACCATGATCTCGCAAATGTCGTAACCCGGAACGGCTTCACTGTTTACTTTCACGCGGTGGAAGTTGGCGTTCGCGGCCTGCCAGCTAAATCTCTATTTCACCTCTTTAAAGATCTTGGCCTTTCCAGAAAAATAATCAACTCTTTCCTAGAAAAAATATCTAAAACCGCGATTTGCGCATCTCAAATTCTATGGCTTCGAAGGGGGAGTGAATGGGTTGTAAGGTTAACGCTCACATGTGGCAAGACAGCTGTCCTAAACCTACCACAGCCGGTCGTTAGTCCGGAATCCACTGCTCACCCACCAGAAGTGTAAAAAAAATAGTATTATGATGGGCCCGACTCCGGTCGGTGAATTCCATGGCAGCTCCGTTTGTATTTTATTTATTATGAATAATTCATAGTCATATTCCTATAAATACATAGAAATATGATATCTAGACATCTAGCAAGCCTTGCGATATCTAGCAAGCCTTATATTCTGTGCTCAAACCATCTCATTAATTTCGTCATTAACACCCGGATGGTAGTTCCCACCGACTGGGGGTTTTACAGCTGTGACGATTCGCGGTTGCCTATATCTATATTTATGCAATTATGTTATGACAAATATATAAATAGAATCGAGCGCATTCAAATGAAGTTCGAGAAATATCTCTGCTTCCGTCTGCTATGTATCTATGTATCTATGAATATGAATATGACTATAAATGAATTATATTCATTCGCATTCAAATGAAGTTCGAGAAATATCTCTGCTTCCGTCTGAAAATCCCATACAGCTCATCTAACTATTTCAATTTATGCAAGAAATTTACCGCGGACTTGACCTTTTTGCTAAAAATCACCTACAATAATATTAACTGTCCCAACTTACTAAATAAAATTAATCTCCGTGTTCCTTCCAAACTCAATAGATTTAACCTTGCTCTTAATGTTCCTCATGCTGGTACCAACTACAGGCAAAATGCATTTCTGTGGCGAACAAGTGACAATTTCAATGACATGATTAAACGCTTTGACTTTGATCTATTCTGTACTAGTATTAACTCAGCTAGGCAGCGGCTGAACAGTGAATTCTTTAGCATTCATTTTTGAATAATTTTTGATGCATTTTTAATCGATAGCTTTAATTGAAAGATCACATATGTTTCTATGTTATTTAAACGTGAAAACTTTTAATTGGCTCTCTGTTATGTTACTCCGGCTTTTTGTTAAATTATAATTAGCTGTTGGTTTTCCTAAAAATAAATAAAAAAATTCGCATTCATTGAATAAGCCAACGTTATACATTAGTATGTGTGCACTAACACCCTCTACAAACACATTTTCGAGGGTCGAAAGCATGCCATCGTGAGTTTCATTCCCATGCCTAGCTCCAAGAGTTAAATAATTAAGAAGGTCCTTTTATCAGAGCCTTTTTACTGATTTAAAAAATCACTAAATCATCAGAGCTCCAAAACAATTTACAAAATCGTTTTCTTTTTTCAGAATACTTCACTCCTGCGGCGATAGCGGCCATCGTTCTCGGAGTTATCCTATTTTTGGCGATTCTCGTCATAATCATCGTCGGCGTCACGATATGCGTGCGTCGCCGGCGACGGTCTCGCGACATGCCGTCGTATCAATCGTCTCGGCAAGTCAGGGAAACTTAATAACTACGCATCGCCGGAATCGACAGCGTCATTCCATGCCATCGTTCAGTGCCAAAACTACAACTTTTATAAGTACTTAGATATGAATTTTACAATAATATATAACTGAAGACAACAAGGGAAGAGCAATTTTATATCAATGAAGATCATCATCATCATCAGCCGGTAGACGTCCACTGTTGGATATAGGCCTCCCCCATAAAATGCCATGATGAACGATCGGTCTTGAGGTCTTGTTATTCCCATGGGGTCTTCAATCGTCAGATAATTACCTCATTGTATATGTGTACCGTAGCGTAAATTAATCAATTATATTATTTATGAAATTAAATGGTTTTATTTGCTGATTTTCCGATGCTCATTTTAAGGATCTATAATAATTTTGAGTAATTGGATCGAAACCATTGGGTACACTTGGAGCTGTTTATACAACGGGCAAACCCGTCACCCCAGGAAGTTTTACGGATAAAGATCGCTCCGTCTCCCATGAGGTGAGTGTCGGAGACTATGGGACGATTAAAGCCTACAAACCCTCACCAACCCTCCAGCAAAGCCAACAAACCGACAGAGTCCAACGCCTTACAGCGAGGCACTAGGAAGGTAACCCAACGGGTCAATTCGTCCCCTGACTACCAGTTTTGGCAGGATATCTCCGTCTGGAATTAACCATCAGGATATCTCCGTCCTCCCAAATGGTTTCAAAGTCGCTTGCGCGATTTCTACCTGTTGTATTACAGCGGTAATTCAGTATGAATTTATCGCAGACCAGGGTGTCATTTGCCATTGGCTAATGCCGCACGGTGCGCAGACCGTCCAGGAGCGCCAGAAGGTTGATTCCCAGGGGAAACTAACCATAAGGCCAGAATCCTACCCAGGCTCGCACTTCATGTGTGGAGGCCGTCGGATAGGTGTTGACCTGTGAGTGTGACCAACCCTGAACAGAATGGGTTTTCGTGGCCAACTCAGCAAGGGCCCATTAACCATTAGGCACAGAACAGAATATGCAAAAAAAAATCTCCAGCGAGCTTTCTCCCTTGCAGCATTTGCGCTGATGAACCTTACCTAATGCAATATTCAACCGCCGATTCTGACTCTGATTCCGACGACGCTATGCAAGTCATCACTGTTACTTTAAATTTAAGTTCAATTTACTTTAACCCGTTGAGTATGAGTCAACCAAATCTGGTCGCGAACAATTATCCGTTGAGTACGAGTCGACCAAATCTGGTCGCGCTTTTTTTTCACTTCTTTGACGTTCTCATATTTATTCATAATTATCTAATTGTTTTACAAAATGATATTTCAATATTCTATATTCGAAATTTCAATGCAATCATTGTGCAGTTGTTCTTTTTATGATTGGTGTAGTAGTTTCGTAGTTATAGTACTTTAAGTCGAGCGCCGTCGATGTCGCCGAAAATCCTGCAAAAGAGACAGATGCATCCATGAAAATACCCATTTACTCCAAGGGTTAAATTTAGCTTCATTTATATTCAAATTTAACTTAAGTTCAATTTAAATTAAACTTTATCAATTCTATGTGTACTATACGATAACAATTAAAAATGAGTTTATCAAACGGTTGACCAAGATATCTCGATAGGTCCGCCATTTGTGCATTTGTTTTTTTTTTTTTCAACAGTAATCTTTTTTATGTGATCTTTTTATTTTATCAAATACAATAAAGTTATTATATTCTATACTATCCTATCACTAAGGCAACAGATGAGAAGTGCTTGTCCGTGAGCTGCTCACTCGCTAGATCGATAATATGTTATTCAGTGTTAGTCTACAGCTGACGTGATAGCTTGTTTGTGTTATTAGGAAGCTTATACTTTACAGTTATTATTTTATATATTATATATTGTATACATAAATATAAATTATATTCTCGAATATACATATCTTTAAAACGCTTTACTTTTCTTATATTTGTAGTACATTAAAGTTCGCATCTGAAATTTGGAATCCGCAATATGGTGTATACAAAAATAGAGTGGAGAGCGTCCAAAGACGTTTTATTAAATAACTGAACTGCCACGAGCACTTGGGACTTACGAGAGCAGGCTGAACCATTTTCATATGTGTTCACTGGAAGACCGCCGCACGGCGGCTGATGTGATATTATTGCATAAAATAATACACAACAACATTGACAGCCCTCATTTAGTAAAGAAATTGTCATTCTTTGTACTGCCGTGAATGATTCGCTCTCGTCCCTCGTGTAAGCTCTAGTTACGCCCAAAACTCTATCATGTACCCCTTGATGAGCACATACAACGAACGTTTTCAGTATATCGACATATTTCACATGAGCCAACCAGTTCAGCAAAGCTGTACGTAGCTTACTTGGCAACTACGAAATAGGTATATTCTCGTAATATAGATATATGAAGAGTTTGAAAACGAACAGGTCAAAAATGAGACATAGCAATAGACTATAATTTAATTACCTATATACTATCCTATATCCCATCCCTCTCCTTTCCTATCCTAGTGATAGTTTTCAATAGTAAATTAATTTAATTTAATTCAGATCAATTTTGATAAATATTGTATAAGAAAATAATGTAAGACAATACTGTAGGAAACACATCGGCCAACAAAACGTTGTAATATGATAATTAGTTATAATTAATGGAGCTCTGTATGTTTCCTAAAGATTAGATAAATGAATAAATAAAACGTACAAATATATGATCACTACACTAGAAGCAAAGCCAACATTGCCCTCCCCAAAGTCCGTTTGACTAGAATCCAATAGTCAACTGTGTATCTGGCCTTTAAGCTCTTTAACATCCTTCCGAAGTCAATAGCTAATTTAGTACCAAAATTGCTCGAATATAGAGTTAACCCTTCGAGTAGCGGTATAATTTCATGGCAGACCGCGGCAATTTATTGGAATTTCTTGCAATATCGTCGCGCTTGACAAAAAGTACTATAACTATGGAACTACTATAGCAATCATAAAAAGAATAACAGTGCAATGATCGCGTTGAAATTTCGTATATAGAATATTGAAAAATCATTTTGTAAAACAATTAGATAATTATGAATAAACATGTTCAAAGCATTCAGCATAAACATGTTCAAGCATAAGCATTCAAAACATGTTCCTAAAAAACTTAAATTATCGGTCTTATGTAACTTTTTCGGATTATAACAAAGCTGGTGACTATCATGGGCTTATACCATTAGAAATAAGAAGAGTTAGTTCAGATGTAATATTCCTATACAAGATATTAAATGGCTTTATCGACTGTTCTGAATTGCTTCAACTTATAAATTTCCATGTACCCCCACGGCCTTCCCGCTAATTCAAATTATTTCATCTACCTCAAGTAAGCACAAACTACGCCCAAAATAACTACATTTATCGAGTATCTCATTTCTGCAATACCATGCTAAGCGACATTGACCTGTTTAATACAACTGCGACTGCGCTCAAGACTCTTATTCCGGGTCTTCTGAAAGGCAATATTCAAGGACGAGTGAAATAATTATATTATATTTTTTCTTTTCTTTCTTCAATATATACCATAAAATTTCCCTAATAATAAAATAATAAAATTATAACTTTAATTCCCCTCCACTTCCTCCTATCCCCTTCCTAGGCGACTGTATATTTTTACGATTTTTAAGTGGAAACTTTTAACTGGCATTGTAATCTATAAATAAAATTCAGATTTTTCTACTGTAATAGCTGTAAGTTTCCTTAATAATAATAAAATTTAAAAAATAAAATAAATATGAGAAAGTCGAAAAAGTGAAAAAAACTCAGCATTTCTAACTTGTACTTGTACTTACTAGCTCATAAAAACCAATAAAATTTTTGATGATTTCTCGAAAAAAAATATTATGTTTGACAATGAAATTGTACCAAAAATATTTGCGAATTTTTTTTAGCGGCCGTCTATATATCTATGGTAATAATGCGATATTTGGTAGGGATAGCCGCCAATATTGGTCGTTACGTAGTCAACGGTGTTCTGATGTGCAACCAAATTTGGTCGTTACGTAGCCGAAGGGTTAAACACCGAGTCATCACACATGCTATTTATTAGGTAGTCGATTACGAAAAAATCGTAGAGTTAACTTCCATGGGAATCAAATATCCCAAAAGACCACGAGTACAAATTAACCCTTGGAGTAAATGGGTATTTTCATGGATGCATCTGTCTCTTTTGCAGGATTTTCGGCGACATCGACCTTAAAGTACTATAACTACGAAACTACTACACCAATCATAAAAAGAACAACTGCACAATGATTGCATTGAAATTTCGAATATAGAATATTGAAATATCATTTTGTAAAACAATTAGATAATTCTGAATAAATATGAGAACGTCAAAGAAGTGAAAAAAACGCGGAACCAGATCTGGTCGTATCATACTCAACGGATAATTGTTTCAGAACCAGATTTGGTCGTATCATACTCAAGGGGTTAAATAAATACCATGACCTCGCAAATGCCGTCACCCGGAACGGCTTTACTGTTCACCTTCACGCGGTGGAAGTAGGCGCTCGTGGCCTGCCAGCTAAATCTTTGTTTTACCTTTTTAAAGATCTCGGTCTCTCCAGGAAAATAATCAACTCCTTTCTAGAAAAAGTATCTAAAACCGCGATTTCTGCATCTCAAATGCTATGGCTTCGAAGGGGGAGTGAATGGGTGGTAAGGTGAAAGCTCACATGTGGCAAGACAGCTGTCCTAAACCTACCACCGCCGGTCGTTAGTCCGGAATCCACCCTTCACCTCCCAGAAGTGTAATAATTATATATGATGGTCCCGATTTTTGGTCGGTGAATTCCATGGCAGCTCCGTTTGTATTTTATTTATTTTTGTTGAAAGTAAGTAATGTTCTAAAACATAATTTACAACGTCTGCCTAACTAAGCCAAAGTCTATACCAAGGTAGACTCGACTAGGTCACTTGTAAGTTTTATACAGTGCGCACACTTATTAAAGTATTATTATAGTAAGAAAAAGAAAAAATGTAAAAAAATTAAAGAAAGTAAATATCTAATAACTCTAATAAATAAGTAGTATGAACTTCAAGAGTTTTTTGAATGATATCTAATATCTAATTCATAATCATGTTGAAAAATAAAAAAATAATAAAGAAATTAAAATATAACCAGTAAAAATATTATTAAAAAAATTATAATAATAAAATACAATAAAATAAAATTTGCAATGATAATCAATAAATAGAGAAAAATAGCATACAGGTAATGATTTAAAAAAAGACAGTAATAAGGAGTAGTAAGTAACCCTTTGTAGCGTTCAAACAAAAAATAATGTAGATAATGAGATAGGTTTAGGTAAATAAAAAAACACGTATTTCTCAGAAATTCAAAAATACAGTAGAGCGTCGATTATCCGAACTAATTGGGGGACAAGGGTGTTCGGAAAACCGATTTATTTGGATAATCGAACTGTATAAAAAACTGTATTAATAAAACCATATATGGACGTAATAATATGTATTTTCTATGTATTAACTTTTTTCTCTGTTTTAACTTTTTTTATTTATTACAATAGTGAGTAGTAATCCAGTGAACAAAATACATATGCGTGTATGTAATACATACGTACATGAAGAGGAACGAATAACCGCTTAAAAAAGTGCTTAATTTTGGTCTGTCGAAGCTAGCCTACCCGCTTATGAGCAGCTAATTCCCGCACTTTTTTCAGTACAGATATCTGATACTGGTCGCTTTCATTTTGAGCTCCAAACCATCGCAAGACAGCATCTAGACATGTAAATGCTTCAGAAGGTGTAGGTATTATTTCATCTTCATTTTCTGATTCACTAGTCGATGAGGTGCTGGCGGCGTCAGCATTATCAGTCACGAGGTCTACAATATCGCTGTCCTGCATGATTTGGTACCCTGGATCTGCATCATCAACCCTCATCCATTCTTGAACGTCTTCTTCATCACATTCATGGCAATCGCGTTCTGTTTTTAACCGAGATTCTGCGGCCACTTAGTTCGGTTAAGCGGTCGTTCGCTTGACCGACGTTCGGATAATCGACGCTCTACTGTACTTATTATTAATCATTTATTTGACATTTAAGGGAATGTGACATTACTGTAACATTGAGTTGAACGTATAAAAAAGCATTTATGTTGTACGGAAAAATTTGAAACAATTATTTTGTTTATTATAGCATAATGCTACACTGCATTTTTCGCAAATTGTTTGTAAAACGCCAGTGCATTTGGGAATCTTGCAACGTATCCTTTTTTTAACCCAAATCGGCCAATGACCGACCTGGTCCTGCCTTACTGCCAATGGAGGAACATGTTGCGCAGGGCCCTTATGTTTTTTGGCTTGAATTTCGTCTTCTAAAGACCTTCGACTCTTGATGCTAGGCTTCAGGCCAAGCTCGCATAAGGTCTCGCCTATCTCAAGTTTAAATTCTGCTGAAGACATTTGTTTGCCGTTGAAATATTTTGCCTTCCTTACTCTTCGGTATAATAACCGAGAATTTGCCATAGTCAGTTCCAGTAAATGTTAGAACATCCTAACTTGCCATCTTTTGCTTCGAAATTTTGAATGGATAAAATTATGTTCTTACCTACAGGTTTCCACGAAAACCACACAATTGTATACACTTTTATATTTTTTTAGCAGTCATTCAACACCTGCCTTAGTTCTGATTTATCACTTTCATCAACGCGCAACATTTAAACTCACATAAGTGGCTTAGTTACGCTATCTATGATTTTTACTCGATACTAAGTGGTAGGGTATCAATGTTATCACGGCCAAATGTAATACTACTGTCTATACAACTATGTATTAGTTTTTAAGACAATAAACAATTTGATTTGATTTGATTTGACTGTATTGGGGGTTTGGAGGATAATGTCAAACCGTTGTTGGTTCGAGCCACTGAGAGACTAATTACCTCGCGAATAACAGCGAGAACTTTGTCATGGCGGTAAGTGTACCGTCCTTGATCTAAGGCCACCTTGCAGCCAGCTAGAATGTGTCTAGCTGTGCAAGGGGTATTGCTACAGAGGGGACAAGAACTATCCTCGGCAAAGCTCCAACGAGCGAGGTTACTGGGGTCTGGAAGTGTATACTGAAAGGCATTCAAATAAAATTTCAGCATCTCTGGCGACCAGTTACTTAGTATTAAAATGATCGAATTTAGTAGTGTTTTTTTTTTTTAAATAGGCGAGGTAGCAATAACTGATGAATTCCAACTATTCTTAGCTGATGCCGACAGACTTGAAAATTTCGTTTATATGAAGAAAAAAAAAAGCAATTTTAGTCATTTAATACTCACATTGATACTGGCCGAATGTGTGTGCGCGAGTGCAGCGCGCGGACGACTTAAAACCGTATCAACAAAAAAACTTGACAGGTGACAGCTCGATTGTCACTTTCTTTTCAATTTGAATTAACTTAACCTACATTTTAATTCAATTAATAAATCTTGCGAAATATGATGAATACAGCGTATATTACGCACGATTTTCGTATATGGTTTTTCGTATTATGGATAGACACATTCACAGCGCGAAAAATACACTATAATGTTCGGCACTGTTTGGAGGTCCTGTTTTTTGTAGATTGTATCGATTTTTAGGGGTTTATGCACGATTTTCGTGGGGTAATAACGCGAGCGGGAAACGAGCGACCTCGCGCGCGCAAAGAACAACAAAAACTGACCTTTTCCCTCGGTTGGCGGCGCTGGTACCAGCACTGCACTGCGCATGTATTCGTCCATTGTGATACCGGTGACGGCGTTGCTCAATAGAGGATTTTTTGCCGGATTTTTCGCCGATTTGGCGTCGTCCGGCGGTCGGCTCGACATTTTCACGCGAAACACTCACAAATCGCGATTTTGCAAACGTCAAAAAGTGTTTTGATGTTCGGAATACGTGTCAACGCCCAGCGGCCGATTTCACAACTAATAAAGTGACAGCTGACTGACAGTTCGCCGATGGTATTAGTTCCCGCCACGGACCTAATCTTTTTCTTCTACAAGTACCATAGCCCTTTGCTTCTCTCCCCTCGGCAACCTTAACGTCTAATAACATAAACATAATTATGATCATGGGTATTTATTAGGTATTTATTAGGTATTGCGACATTATAGATTTTTTAACATCGCCTGACGTAACCGTCGTATCTATTGAAGAACGAGGTTCTTCTTATTTCAATGGCTTCCCGGATCATTCGAGGAAAGTAGAGTGGTTACTTCTGCTATCCAATATATGTTCGCAGATCTACGTGGAACACTCTTCTTAAAATGTTCCCGCCGCCGAACGCCGAAAGCACGGACGTAAGACAGTAATCCGGCCCCCCACCGCCGTTATAACCTACGCACTGGCGGCAGCGGTATGCGGCCTTTCCGCAAAACAACAAATCGACAGCTCTTTCAGTCTACCCTGGATAACGGCGGCTGCAACGTCACCGAAACGTCGGATGCTACAAATTTCACGCGGTAAATTCGTTTCTATCCTATTTATAAGAATCATAATAAGTGTAATATAGACCAAAAGGAACCTATAATGCAAATAAAAAGTTTCAACAAAGGGGATCGACCTGGAATGCACTCGACACGTTAATTGACACGCACTCGACTTGTTAATTATTAGTACACAAGAGAGAACCATTAAAAAAACGATATTGTTAGTATTTATCTAAAAAATTGTTCAAAAACAGGTGCCATGCCATTTTTGCATGCGGAGGCTGGCTTCCGAAAGGTTAAGGAATGGAATAGGAATAGTTAGTTAGTTAGTTGTCCTGGGCTTTTTCCCTTACTTGGCCTCTTGATTGTACCGTTGTGCGTGGCTCATGTTTCTATTTATGTTACTCCAGCAGCCTGTTTGGGTTGCTACAGGCCTCCGGGACAGATGCTGGAGATTGTAGTTTTTTTGCCCGTTGCTCTGCCACGCTCCTGCATTCCATGAGCACATGCTGTGGCGTTTCTTCTTCCTCCATGCATCCTCTGCATAGAGGACTGTCTGTCACACCTATGGTAAACACGTGTTTGTTTAGGGGACAGTGGCCTGTCATAGTACCTATGACTTTACGGATTTTGTCCCTTTTTAATCTGGTGAGGTTGCGGGCAAGTTTTTTAGGCGCTTCCGGAACTGCGTTCTTTGTTTGCCTGCATCCTGCGTTTTTTTTCCATTCTTTAAGGTGGGTTTCGTCGGTGTTCCTGCATAGCCGTGTTTTTATTTGGGCCTGGGGTATGGGCATCGAGGGTTCCGGTCTATATACTATTTCCTTTGATCCCCTTTTGGCCAGTTCGTCTGCCGCGTCGTTTCCCAGTGAGTCGCTGTGCCCTTTAATCCATTGCAGGGCCACTCTATTCGACCTTGCAATGGATTGAAGCGCATTGTGGCATTCCAGTACAAGGACAGAGGATATAGTATTTTTTGCTAGCGCTTGTAGCACGGAGGCACTGTCGGAGACAAATTTCAAGCTTATGTCTCCGACATCTTTGGCTGCAACTGCCTGTGCTGCTCTGGTGATGCCAATGCATTCTGCTTGGAAGATCGTATTTAAGTTGCCTAGGGTAGTTGAAATTTTGATGTTTAGATGGAATAGGAATGTATCCATTTAATCCACCGCGCATATTTCCAATCGTTGAATGAATAACAAAAAAAATCCGTATAATCATTTATTCTGAAATAATTTTCAATCCTATGTCTACACAAGTTTTATAAAAAAAAAATTAGACTCCATCTACAATCTTTCTAAGCTTTGTTTAGAAAACTATACAACTTTTATTGTTACAAGACAGTTGAAAAAATTCACAAGGGCTAACAATTACCATTACGACCTTAAACGTAGAGATATTACGCATGAAATATTTCTTTTATATTTTACATTACAAAGTTAAGCTGCTGTTGCGTTTCTTGGTATGAGTGATTTTAAAAATGGAAATTTTGTACATATTGCAAATTATCATTTTAAATTTAAAGGTCCCGACAGAGCGGTGTACTTACCTTAACCATCTTATGCTAAAAGTTTCAAATCATCGGAAGGACATCACATGTAATATTAGTGCCTATTTCAAACTGGTTACGAATAATTAAAATATTTTGACACTATAAAAACATAAAATAAATTTTAATATTACTTTACATATAGTAGGTAAAAATGGAGGTTGAGAAAAATAGTAGAGAAAGTACACGTTGAACGGTGTGGATATAAAAGCCCGCATAGAAATGCTATTGCTGCAAGCAATAAATTGTTTATCAAAATCCCTCAACAGCAAGCACAAAGGTCTTAAAACAACCGTGCCATTTTCAGATCATGAGCATGTGAAGACGAAACGTTCAAATTTGTGATGACTATTGTATTAAATCGAATATTCTATTTCTTGTTGCTATATTCAAGTTTGTCGTCGTTGGGTGCTAATCGTCGGTAATTGGGGATGTTTACTGTCCTTGGTAATCACGGCATCAGTGTTTACGCCGACACTGATGCCGAAGCAATGAACATTTTATACGACATATCTGGAATTGCTCAATCATATGGATTGAAAATCAATGCGGATAAGACCAATGTGCTCACTACAGACGGCTCAAAAGCCAGCGTTTACGTCGATGGAACCCAAATCGAACAGGTCCCACAATTCAAATATTTAGGATCGTTGGTTACGAAAAAGAAAGTGGCATCGACGGCCGATGCCCATTGCCGGATCGGTCAGGCAACAGCAACATTCGCCTCGCTCAAGTGGCGCATATGGAAGCGAACGAATATTACCATCAAAACCAAAGTACGACTATACCGAACGTTGGTTCTTCCCATTCTTCTTTATGGATCGGAAAGATAAGATCGTAAAAGATACACCCACTTGTGTGGTCATCACCTCCAACCTGAGGAGGTAAAACAATCTGGCGCCAAAAGCCTGCTGCGGTTCTTAAATGACACGAGGCTTAGCGCAGAACTATAGTAGGTGGCGAACACAATAGATCAGCAATGGTCGCAGTGTTACAAGGCTCATAATCATTAAAAAAATGTATGAGCACGTCGATTCCGTAAAAAACTGCAGCTTTTTTATAAAAAAGTCGAACGCAACCTTCAATACTATTTTTCGTGACTTATTAAACTCGAATAGTTCAATGCGACCAATAGTTTATACGACACGATAGACATTTTAAATATAAAAATCTTCAAGAATGGTGAAGACACTTATTATTTGCACTTCTTTAACTGCGGTATCTACCGATCGTTCGGCGAGTTTTAATGCGAAGTATGTGATAGTCCGAGATCCCACCGTTGAATTTCTAAGATCGCCTGTTATTTCAGCGAAACGCTATTTATATGCCGACATGCACACAATGTTGGATAAAACCTAAGTGTATGTGATGTGCACACATGTACACATCATGTACAAAAAATCAACGAGTGTGTGTTTATGGATAGAAGATATCTAGCGAGTGTTATCTGCTTCAGTGTGAATCCATGTTTCCGAAGCGTTAGTTGAGACTGATATAACGAGTGTCGATAGATCCATAAGCCACAAAGGCTGTTAAATTTTGATGTAGGCGTCTGATCAGCTGTTTCCATTCTATCATTATCATCATCGATTTCACTGAAATACCACATGATAAACTACGGTGAGGTCTCAAAGTATTACATTTCGCCGAACGATCGGACAATTTCGCACTTCGCCACCGTCGGAAATGATACTCTTAATCCTAATCATAAAGAATGTCTGAAATATATTCGCTAATCGAACATTTCTCCGTCGGAAATATTGTCGAGGTCTTCGCAAGTGTCTTTGACCGTTTTGACGATCGGCGCCTCGACGGCAACACTTTCTGCGGCGAAATTATCATCGCCGTTTCGCAGCGCTTCGTCCGTCACGGCGTCCGTTCGATCGTCGCCGTTCGACGCTTCCTCCGCCGCTTCCGCTTCTGGCGCTTTGTGCTCTTCTATCGTGGAGTCTTTAGCGTTTTCCTGCGTTTGCTCTTGCGCGTCGTTCGTATTCTCCGCGTCTCGGACTTCATCTGTGTTTTCTTCGATTGCGGATTCTTCGGCGGGTTTTTCTTCCGCTGTTTCGTCGAGCGTCGCGTCTTCTTCTCGCGTTACTTCTGCCGCACTCTCGGGATCCTTCATTTCGATCGATTCGTCTTTGTCATCTTGAGGTTCATCCGCCTCGCCTTCGTCTTGAGTTTCAACGACTGCATCTTGAACGTCCTCTTCCTCTTCATGGGCGGGGTTATCGTCGTTCGTATTCTGAGCTTCGGGCTCGTTTTCGTTGAGAGATTCTTCCACGGCGGTCTCGTCAACATCTGCCGGTTCTTGTACGGACTCATCGGCGTTGGCAGCCGGCTCATCTTCCGTGATCGACTCTTCAACATCGGATTTATCTTCGGCGAGCATAGTCTCCGTTACCGCATGCGCCTCCGTTTCTGCTTCTGCTTCTGTTTCGGTCTTCGTTTCTTTTTCTTCTTCCGTTTCTGCTTCCGCTTCCGCTTCTGCTTCCGTTTCTGGACGAGCCGCAGGTGTATCTTCGGACGGAACAGCATCGTCTGCTGCCGTTTCAGCATTGTCCACTTCGGCAACCTAAAATAGAAAACAAATTATATACTTACGTAAGTCACAGTGTAAATAGAACTAGCAAAGTCTTTAATCTATTGGAAATGCCGCCATCGAGTCAGGGTTGTTCCCTTCTCTCGACATATCGCCTCTTTTTGTACCATTTCACCTATCTCTCGTTTAGTATTATCATTAATTATATAGGTAATAATTAGATTGCTCAATGATATAGTAAGTTTAGGCGGCTAGGATTTTACTATGATATGCAATGTGTAGATGACACTCATAGTTCTAAACATAGATTAATCTTCTCTTATCTATACTAATATTATAAAGAGGTAAAGTTTGTGAGGTTGTAAGGAGTAATCTATTGAACCGATTTTGAAAATTCGTTTACCAATAGAAAGCCACGTTATGTGTCATAGGCTAATATATTAATCCGAAAAATGAAAAGACTTTCTCGTGGTAGTCGGATTTGCAAAATCGAAAAAAAAACGGTCGAACGAAAGCGTTTCTAACGAACGCTGCCTTAACGATGAGAGATATATGATTGAGTTTTATAAAAAAGTTGTAGAGCTTGATAATGCCTACAAAAAAAGCCAGCGACAGCATATGTCTAACTTTTATATTTAAGAGCCCTATCACATATTTTTTCCAGAAAGGCAAGAAAAGTGGATTTTTGGCGTTCTAATTCCAAGAAATGAAGAGATTTCTACAAACTTTAATTACTGAATTACCTGGACCATTTCTTGATGTTGACCATAGCGGCCTTTAATTTTAGATATAACGAATATTATTTACTTATTCAGCCCATTTTCCGAAAGTCGTTATTCGTAAAACGCTCGGAAGGCAAACTTTGAGCTCCTTAATACAGTAATATCACTACAACGAAAACCGTATACTATTTTTTTTTATGTCCGTCATGTATTCTTGTTGACCATAGCGGCCTTATTTTTTCGTTTTTTGACCACATATCCAAGGTATACATTACTTACAATTACACAAAATTTAAAAAAAAACTTCCTGTATCATTCTAATTTTCTCAGAAATAAAATAAGATTCTTATATAATACTTATACTATATTAAAGTTCACTCTTTTAGCAATACGACATAATATAAATTATTGTCATTAGAAAGGAGAAAACACTGCAAAAAACAATTAGAAATTGTGTATATATTTGCTTGCGCAAGAGAAGAGCGCTCAGTGCCGCGGTTTTCTCCCAGGGTTGAATAGTTATTTATTTATTTATTTATTTATTTATCCTATCTTTTATAGTTACA
Organism: Micropterix aruncella; assembly: GCA_944548615.1. Classification (NCBI taxonomy): domain Eukaryota; kingdom Metazoa; phylum Arthropoda; class Insecta; order Lepidoptera; family Micropterigidae; genus Micropterix; species Micropterix aruncella. The sequence continues at coordinate 13,197,581 of OX155979.1, forward strand.
TCCAAAAAAAAATGCGTTCATTTTTTAAACTCATTTTAAAAGAATACCTACGCTATTTTGTAATAGGCCTCTTAAGTCACAAAAAGTAGTTTTTTATATCAAAAAAATAATTTTAATCGTTAGGTCATGTTTATTGGTCATATTATCAACAATTTTGAATTCATATCAAAATAAATAAATTTATCGTCTCAACTGTTTAACAAAAGACTTTTCCCTTTTACTGCATATAATTTCCCTTTTTACTGCATAAATGGTTAAAGAGATAAGACACTCACAAGAAGACACTCACAAATAACGGTAATATAGTCAAATTGTCATGCAAATACATACATACATATGCAGTAAAAAAAATATAACCATTCTTTTGGCAGTCATGAAATAAATCATAGCACGCAGTACTAACCGAACCACACTCATAATTTCATCTCAAGTAAAAAGTTTTACCGCCCAACGAAGTGGGCACGGGTCAGCTAGTAATAAATAAAACAAGAGATTTGTAACTCGCAATACATGTGTATATTGTTAATTTTATTTATTCATGTTATTTATAATAAACAATCACACATAATGTAATAAACAATTGCTTGTTTAAAATATGTTAAAAAGTGCTCAAATTTGTCCTTAATAAACTTTTACTACTAATCTAACATTAAATTATGCCATTTTCCTGACTTGGACCTGTCCTTTCATACATTTTTGGTTTTATCCAAAATTGTTCATCTCATGCATTCTATTTTTTTTATTTTAGACTAGCTGACCCAGTGAACTTCGTACCGCCTAACAGTCAATGAATGTCGTGTTACAGATTAGCTGAACTTAATTTATGATTTTATGAAAGTAATACAATGAATACAAAATAAATATTAAGTTCATTACTGTGAACATGCCACGTACAACTAACCATGAGAAAAACACGGATTTTCATTTTGTATGGTAAAATGTTTTTGCTTTTATTTAAATTTTTCGTCAGGAAATAAATCATAGCACTCAGTACTAACCGAACCACACTCATAATTTCATCACAAGTAAAAAGTTTTACCGCCCAACGAAGTGGGCACGGGTCAGCTAGTATGACAATAAAGTTTTACAATAAAATCTTTGAAAAGATTATATCTAAAGTAAAGATTTATCTAAAGTAAGATCTAAAGAAAGATTATATCTAAAGTATATAAAAAGTAAAGAGTTATATCTGGACGGAGGGCTTTGCATCCATGACTTTCAGATCGCAAATTAATACTGTTTAGAGAAAGAATACCTCCAGAATCCTATCTAAAGTTTTCACGATTATTGATAAAGGTTTTGTAGTGAAATGTTTCTTGCCTTTAGAACTGTTCCGCACAAACTTTATCGGGGGTTTGTAGGGTACTGTCAGACCCTTGTTGGCACGAGCCACTCAGAGGCTAATTAATACGCCTGGGTCTGACAGTGAGGCTTCAATGATAAACTTATACCGCAGTGGAGGAAGAAATAGAGCCGATAATTGAATAAATACAGATATAATACAGATAATACGAAAAACGCCAATCGGCATGCGTGGCTGGCGTGCGATGCGTGGATCGTTCGAAATTTGAATTGAATGCTCATGGCAACCCGCGTTTGCAATTTGATTTTTAAAAGAGATGACATTCGAGGAATACTAACAGAAATTTTCGCCATTGACTTTATTTATGAAATGAATATTCAAATGAAGTCCCTGGTTAATTGCCGTGAAAGTATTTGGGGTGAAACAATGGATATTATATCATCTTCAAGTTCGGTATATCGAGGTTGTTCTGTAATAATAATAATAATTATTATTATTATTGCTATAATTGGAGGGAGTTAATGGGCCCTTTCTGAGTTGGCCACGAAGACCCATTCCGTTCAGGGTTGGTCACACTCACAGGTCAACACCCATCCGACGGCCTCCACGCATGAAGTGCGAGCCTGGGTAGGATTCTGGCCTTGGTCAGTTTCCCCTGGGAATCAAACTTCTGGCGCTTCTGGACGGTCTGCGCACCGTGCGGCGTAAGCCAATCGACTGTGCACTCTGACTAACAGTCGGGGGAGTCTGGAAGCAGTACTGTTTCCTATAGAAACGACCATCGGTTATCCGATCCTGGGTGAACAGCCGGGCAAAGGACGCTGTGGTCCGCGATAGATTCGGTATACACTGTTTCACCGCTTCGTAAGCGAGAGGACCGCGCAAGCGACGTCGAACTCGTAACCAATCGAGAGACTGGAGTAATCTGGTCGCAATTGGAAGTAAGGGCATGAGTGTAAGCCCGCTGGGTAACACTCCTGGCTATCTCGCGGTTAAGGCATTGGCCTCTTACGGGTTTGCGGCGGAGCTTGACGGTGGACTGTTTTGTCCAAGTCTTCTGCGCTCACTCCAGGGAGATAGAACGATGAGCTCGCCCGCTGTAGTCGACAACCCTAGTTGTTATAATTGGAGGGTAGACGGGGGGGAAGGGGTGGAAAAAAGATTATCGTACCTCGTCGGTCTCCTTGTCCTTTGGAATAGCGTCCAAATCTTCGTCTTCCACATCGTCGTCGTTCTTTAATTCAACATCTTCATCGCCGGGTTCGCTGCCCATAGGACTATCAACCGTCTTGACCATTTCGTCGGCAAAAACCACCTTCCGCCTTCGCGGACCGATTTTCTTCTTGGGCCGCCGCCTTCGACTCCTGAAGAACCGCGCGTTAAAGATGCTCCGGAGACAGATCCTCGACAAGCTCTCCAACTGTTCAAAGAGAAAGGAATGGCGTTATTGATCAGTTAACTGATCAGTTAACAGTTAACTGATAACTGACTTTAAAATGAAAATAAAATAAAATAAAATAAAAGTAACTGCGGAATTTATTTTTAAACGTTTTATTAAAATGAAGTGTAATTAAAATGAAGTGATGATAAGTATTCAGGATGTTTTTATTTAGTGACATCCTCCTGGTCACTAATTAAAATTTATCACTATAAAAGTCACTATAAAAAGTTTGCGACGTTTGCGTGAGGCAATTCGCAAAAAAAGACCGGATTTGCGGGCAAACAACTCGTGGATTTTGTACCACGATAACGCACCGTCGCACAATGCGATCATTATCCGTGACTTTTTGACCAAAAACAAAACAACTAATGCATCAAGGAATGGAGTACTCACACGCTGTTGTGAGCTTTATAATACCCATTTAAATGGTTTAGGTATGTTTAATAATTCCATAATCACTTACAAATACTCCGTAAATCAAACCCTAACCGATACAATAAGCTGACTTGGTTGTTAGCTATTTTTATTGATTATTATTATTATTATTATATTTTATATACGCCATTACTAATATCATACCCGCTCACACTCCACACTTACACGCTTAACACACTCCCACAAACACATACACACACCCTGCATACTCGACTCTTATGTACTTCTAAAATTGAAAAAAAATAAATTGAAGGTACGTTACTTTTATTAAGTAGTTAAAAAAAAACGTAATTTATGTAATTTTATTGAAATCCGTAACCGGTTTTATTTGTTGTAAATCTGCATACATTTAAAAAAATATTATTACTGTAATACTGTGTGATTTCTCAATAAAGAATTGAATTGAATTGAACAAATACCATCCAACAGCTACTGAATTCGCCCGATGTGGCTCCCTGTGATTTTTTCCTATTCTATCGACTCAAGAAAACGCTCCGCGGAACGCGTTACAGCACTCGAGATGAGGTAATGGAAAGATCGCTGACCGCTCTGATGGCCATACCGAAAATCGAGTACCAGACATGTTTCGAGGATTGGATCAAGCGCTGGCATAATCATAATCATAAGTTTTTTATTCAAAATAGTACGAAATCGTAACTTTTTGACGTCAATAATGCATACAAACATACATAAATGATAAAAAATTTAGATATTGTGACATTATAACAAATTATTGTGACATATAACGTGATATTAATCATCGAGGTAACCATTTTATTTCCAAGGGTCTTTGTCGTCTAGATAATCATTTATTTTATAGTAGCCCTTTAAGTACAGCTTCTTCTCAATAAATGACTTAAATTGTATCACAGATAAATTTTGCATGTTTACTGGGACTTTATTGTAGAAGCGTATACATTGCCCTTTGAATGATTTTGTGGTTTTGGAGAGTCGACTTTTATGGTCAGCAAGTTTATTTTTATTTCTAGTATTGACACCATGCCTATCAGAGTTTTTTAAAAACAGTTCTTTATTTTTATGCACATTGTATACATTAAGTTTTCATAGATGTAATGAGATGCAAGTGTCAAAATATTGATTTCTTTAAATTTTCCGCGTAACGACTGTCTAGCACCTAATTTATAAATAGCGCGGATGGCTCGTTTCTGTAGTATAAATATTTTATCAGCGTCAGCAGCATGACCCCACAGCAAGATGCCATACGACATCAAGCTGTGAAAATAGCTGAAGTAAACCAGCCTCGCGGTGTCTATATCTGTTAAATTACGAATTTTTTTTACAGCATATGCCGCCTGTCGGCCAATTTCTTAATGTGTGGTCCCCATTGTAGCTTTTTATCTAAAGTGATACCAAGGAATACAGTGGAATCGGCCAGTTCTAGGCTCTTATTTTTTATGATAATATTTGGCCCTATCTGCTTTACATTTGGAAGTGAGAAAGTCATAAGTGTGTTGCAGTCGATGGGGAGTACTTTGAAGAGGACAATATTAATTTTGATGAATAAAAGTGTATTTTCGGTTTCCTACATAAATCCCTGATACTTTTTGATCAAGGTGGTATACATTAATTCTTTGAAGAACGATAACTAAGCTTAATTTTAATACAAATTTTGTCAATAAAGTAAAATAAAAAATAAAATACCAACGGAGCTGCCATGGAATTCAGCGACCGGAGTCAGGCCCATCATAATACTATTACACTTCTATGGTAGGTTAAGGACCGCTGTCTTGCCACATGTGAGCGCCCACTTTACCGCCCATTTACTCTCCCCTTCGAAGCCATAGAATTTTAGATGTGAAAATTGCAGTTTTAGATATTATTTCTAGGAAGGCGTTGATTATTTTCCTGGAGAGACCAAGATTTTTAAAGAGGTGAAACAGAGATTTGGCTGGCAGGCCACGAGCGCCAACTTCCACCGCGTGAACAGTTTATAAAGATATACAAGGCGCATGTGTGACTTATTCTTGAGTATGGCTATCGGCTCTGGAATCCTAACTTATGCAAAGATGTCATAGAAAAGGTGCAACAAAGGTGACCAATGCCAGTGGGCCCGAAGAATAGGAATTATGGAGATCGCTTGGAATTACTTTGGATTGCCTACTCTCAAACAAAGTAGACAAACAGGGACATACTGATTGGGACATAAAATTCTCACAAATTATTACAATGTACCTTGGGCTAGAGAATATATACAAATTCAATGTCTACTCAAATCGAGGTCATAGCAAAAAACTCAACCATGCAAAATTCATCTCAAGAATGTTCTGCAAAATAGGGTAGACTTGTGAAATAAACTACCATTTGAAGTGATTAGTGCAAGCTATATCAATCAATTTAAAAAGAGACTCAATTTGTACCTCAAGACTTGTTAATATTATTTATGACTAGCTTTACAATATCTGATCTGGACGTAGGGCCGGATTTAGGGGAGGGCCTCTTTTTAAATTGGGCTCCACAAAAGAGGGCCCCCCACAATAGAGGCTTCGGAAAAAAAATCTTTCAAATTCCGACGAGTAAACTAGTAAACACTAGTAAACAGCTTTTCCTTTTATATTTTTTTCGCTGTATTACCTTTACCTACAGTACTTTGTGCAAACATGATTATATTGATCTTAACCCCTCCAATCGCGAAGTAAAACTTCAGCTGTCACTTACGCCAGCGACATTTTCGCGCGTAAATTCGGCGCGAGTCAATGACCTTGAGTAAAATGACTATAACTTGTAAACCACTATACGGATCATAAAAAGAATAACTGTAAAATGATCGCATTGAAATTTGACATATAAAACATTATAACCTTATCGGTTCTAATCTATCTATCTATCTAGAAACGCCTATTTTTTAAATGGATTTTTTGCAAGGTGACCGTTGGCTAACCAAAATTGATTAGCTCAAATCGTAGCATTTGTAAGCGTCAAACCAAGAATGGTTAACTCAAGTAGGAGGAGTTAACCCTTTGGCTATGCAACGACCAAATTTGGTTGCACATCAGAACACCGTTGACTACGTAACAACCAATATTGGCGGCTTGCTCCCGGAGCGCACAGTAATATCCTAATTTCTATACCAAATATCTCATTATTAGCATAGATACATAGATGGCCGCTAGAATAACGGATATTTATGGTAAAATTCCATTGTCAAACATCGCTGGTTGGTTTTAGTGTTTTTTTAGTGTTTTCAGTTGGAATATGAATAGAAATGTAAGTAAATTTAATTCTAAAACATTTTACGAACCGAATTCAGTGATTTTATGTACATTTTATTCCAATTTTACCTGTTTTTTTGAGTTGAAAAATTGGGTGCGTTTTATTGCTATGGCTTCATTACTAATTATTGAGTTTTTGACGATAAATAACTCGCCAATTAACTAAATAAGTAAATAAATAACTCGCAAAAATTATTGGTTTTTATGAGTTAATATCTAAACATTTTTGTATGTAAATAAGCAAAACGAAATATTACCTTTGATAGAGAATCTAATAAACATCGCAATAGTATTTACAATTTCTAAATAGGGTTCCATATTATTCCATAAGACAAGTACAAGTAAGAAATGCCGAGTTTTTTTCACTTTTTCGACTTTCTCATATTTATTCATAATTATATAATTGTTTTACAAAATGAAATTTCAATATTCTATATACGAAATTTCAATGCGATCATTGCACAGTTTTTTTTTTATGATTGCTATAGTACTTCCATAGTTATAGTACTTTTTGTCGAGCGCTGCGATATTGCAAGAAATTCTAATAAATTGCCGCGGTCTGCCATGAAATCATGCCGCTACTCGAAGAGTTAAATATATAAAAAAACGATTCATCTATATTTGTTTACTCCAATCAGAAACAATGGAATGTTAACATTGGTTATCTTTCTTTCAACCAAGGGGGCCTCCACTCCTTTGTTGCCCCAAGACCTCCAGATCTCTAAATCCGGCCCTGTCTGGATGTGTCAGCAAAGATGCATGTCCAGAATAAATAATAATATGAACATTTTAAAATTGATTTACTAACCTCCATTGAGTTTCGGATAAACGGATTCTTAACTCCCTGATTCTCCACGTCCGATAAGTCACTTTCATAGCTGTAATACTCGTTATCCTGCAAAAAACATACACGAATTAGTAATACACTTCTATTGTGCCTTCCGTTCTGTTTCGTTGCGGCTCGTTGCGCATCGTTTGTTTGCTTGTGAAAATGGCTGGCGATAGTCGCGTAATCGCAACTGCAGTCTCGCAATCGGTGGGAAGAATTTATTGGCTTTAAAAAACAGGACTACAAGCTATGAGCGTTTATTATGCGGGCATTCTGTGAGAAAATGAACATCGATGTGAAATAATCTTCTCTTCTCCGTCGTTCCCTCATTACTGAGGATCGTGGCCACTAGACAACAGTTTGCCTACGAGGCTCCTCCACTCCGACCTGTCTTCTGCATGGCGGGTCGCAGACTGTATTGACCCTTTTGTAACTTCTTTGATGAGGTCGTTCCATCTGGCTCTGCTTCTTCTTCCCTCCATTTCTTCTAACCCCCGGAAAGCATTTTCTCCAGATTCTCTGGGTTTCTCCTGGCAACATGACCGAAGAACTGCAGGAGCCTTCTCATGCATACGGTGGAGAGCCTCACTTGGATGCTGAGTTCTTCCAGAACAGATTTGCTGGTGGGCTGTCCATAGGATTCTTAGCATTTTACGCCAACACCACATCTCCAGTGCATCGATTTTGGTGCGTATGCGAGCCTTCTGGGTCCATGTCTCCGATGCATAGAGAAAGATCGAGAAAAGCAGAGCTCGAACCAGCCTGACCTTAGTCCGCTTACTTATACCCCGATTCTTCCACAGCCTTTCTGGCTTGCTCATGGCCGATCTTGCCATCTGGCTTCTGCGTGAGCCATTACGTGTTATTCCAAAACATGTAATTATTCAATTTATAAGTCAAAGCCTGAAAGGATGACGGGCGTTTTGGTATCGATCAGCAAAGATGCTGTCCGGAATAAATAATAATAATGAAATCTATATGGCCGACAATATTTCTACTGACTGGTGAAGTCCACTGTCATTTCACGAGATTGTGTTGAAACATAGCTGAGCCCCTCCCAACCCCCCCCCCCCCAAGCCCGCACAACACCCCCCTCAACCCCCACCCCCTCCACCCACTACCCCACTATCGGCTCACGGACACCCTCTGAGATCAAAATACAACCTAATACTCTCTAACCCCGGGTCGCAGCACTGATTTCTTCTCATTTTCTTTCACTGTGCATGTGTCTTTGGAATGCTCTGCCGGAAAATGTGAGAACCGCACTAAGCATAACAAGTTCAGAGAACATTTGAAATCTTCCGCATAAATCCCCTTTCCCTTTCCATTGTCCTTCTTTTAAACCTTAGCGTCCTTATAGGTGTTAAAATCTTTTGGTGTGGCACATACTGAGCCACATAAATAAAATGCTTCTTAGCATCTACTGGCAAATAATGTTATTACAATAGTGTAGGTTAGTTCTAAAATATTGCCTTTTCTTACAAATAAGCATTTTATTGCAAAGTGCGACTAAGTAAGGTTAGAAATAGTTTCCTGTATCAGTCCAATATATTTTATAACAAGATTGCATTGCGCGTCAGGGGTCTTGGAGACGTTCAATTTAAGAGCAAGGTCCAGGATATACTTATTAAGAACCCAATGTATTCTGTTAAGGACTTTGAGAGTATTGATTTTCCTAATCTTCTATAATTATTTATATTAAAATCTTTTCCTATTTTTGATTTTTTTTAAATTTTATAAATTTTATTATTTACATTACTATTTACATTACAAGCATTGATTATCAAAGATGGATTATAATATAAAAATATATATTGACCATTTCTATTGCGACATTGTTATTGATTTAATTTCATATTTTTTATAATCTTAATTTTACTGTTTTATAACCGACTCTTCGTTTTTATACTTTGACTATCTGCAGTATTTTAGCAGCTCCAATTATTTTAAAAAGATCTTAAATCTTTATTTTAACCCCTCAAGCCCCGATTGGCCGATATCGGCCAAAACACGATGCAGCGTGACGACCCCGTTTTAGTTTTATTTTAACCCCTTGAGTATGATACGACCAAATCTGGTTCTGAAACAATTATCCGTTGAGTATGATACGACCAGATCTGGTTCCGCGTTTTTTTCACTTCTTTGACGTTCTCATATTTATCTAATTGTTTTACAAAATGATATTTCAATATTCTATATTCGAAATTTCAATGCAATCATTGTGCAGTTGTTCTTTTTATGATTGGTGTAGTAGTTTCGTAGTTATAGTACTTTAAGGTCGATGTCGCCGAAAATCCTGCAAAAGTGACAGATGCATCCATGAAAATACCCATTTACTCCAAGGGTTAATTTAATTTATTTTAATTTATTATGTTTTATTATGTTAATATATTTTATTTTAATTATGGATACAGTGGTTTGGCATTAATTAATGTTTTGGTGAGACTGTCATAATTCAATTTTTTTACTAATTTTTACTAAAATTTTTTGGGACATCAACTTGTCAATCGGCTGAGGGGCCGAGGCCTGAAGGGTTAAATTGAAATATTAATTGTTTTACAATTAAAAAATAATGGTCGATATTTAAAAAAAATATTATACCACATAAGGTATAATACCAGTTACTCAACTTGACTATACCAAGAGTAGGGATTCCTACCAACTGGATACCAAAAAAAAAATTATTATTATTATTGTGATATTTATTTATATATATTTATTATGTAATGTTATTTTTAGCACACTGAAGTTATTCTATTCTATTCTATTCTTACCTCTTTCATTGAACGTACGGCTGATATGTATGGATACACAGCACTCGAGTCCAAACCGTATTCCTAAAAAAAACGAGTTATCCATTTAAAGAAAATAGTTCCAGTTCTTGCGCAGAAACCAGTTTTTCCCTTTCTCTCCTCTTCCTCTCCCAATTTCCTCTCCTCGGGCATTATTAGTTTTAAATTCTTCCAGTTGTCTGAATGTTATGCAGACGGTCTGTATATTAAGTAATAATCTTTATTTTCACAATGCGCGCATGTACCACTGAGTTTAGGTTAGTTGTAAGATATTGCCATCTGGCGTCAGCTCGCCTTTTTGTATAACAATTAAGTGCAAATAAAGGGTTTATTATTATTTTTATTAAAATAACTATCAGAGTTCGCTAAATGCTATGCCTTCGCCTGGGCAATCTTAAATTAATCTAGAATAAGCTTAAAGATAGAAGCTTTTCTGATCGACCGAACGATTCAAGCGCAAGTTGGAAACCAATTGTCCCACAAATGATCAACCTTCTGGCGCTCCTGGACGGTCTGCACACCGTGTGACATAAGCCAATCGATTGCGCGCTCTAACAGTCGGGGGAGTCTGGAAGCAGTACTGTTTCCTATAGAGCAGGGGTGGTTGCGGACCTTACGGCGACTGCTCTTGAAACAACCATCGGCTACCCGATCCTGGGTGAACAGCCGGGCAAAGGATGCTGTGGTCGGCGATAGATTCGGTAAACACCGTTTCACCGCTTCGTAAGGGAGAGGACCGCGCAAGCGACCTCGAACTCGTAACCAATCGAGAGACTGGAGTAATCTTGTCGCAATTGGAAGTAAGGGCGTGAGTGTAAGCCCGCCGGTTAACACTCCTGGCTATCTTGCGGTTAAGGCGTTGGCCTCTTGCGGGCATGTGTTGGAACTTGACGGTGGACTGTTTTGTCCAAGTCTTCTGCGCTCACCCCAGGGAGATAGAACGACTAATCGTTAAAACTTCCTGAGGTGACGGGCTCGCTCGCTGTAGTCCTAGTTGTCGCACAAATGAGGTAGCGAATGGTTTCGTGCAGCTTGGACCATAAGATTTTTTTGTTCTCGGATCGGCTCAACTCACGATTCAGCTCCTATTTAGAAACCTTCTTGTGTGGAAGGCTACCACGAGTAAGAGTCTCGCGTCTGGCCTCACGGCTGGTGGACCGGTTTCTCCTGGCGGGATTGCATCCCAGCGCTACTGGACGGTTTACGCAATGTTCGGCTATGCTAATCGGATGTGCACTTTGACGAATTGCTGAAGGAGTCTAGAGACTATGAGAATACACTGTCTCCTAAGCAGCGGGGGTGGATGTTGACCTGTCGTCAACTGCTCTAAAATCCACCATTAGGCCAGTGTTCAGCAAAGTAGGTGCCGCGGCACACCGGTGTACCATGGTCATTAGTTGGATGTGTTGCAGAAAAATTTACAAGTTTTGTGAAGATAATGCAACCTGCTCATAGCTGAGAGTTATGCGAACGAAGCGCTTCCTAGCACGCTTTATAGTGCACTTTCAAAGCGTGCTATTGCAAATCTTTTACCACTTGCCACAAGTTACTTATGTGAATTGGGGTCTTAACTCTCACTGCAATTAAATTACAAAAAAAAGAGAACGCCTGAGGACGATCGATGAAGAGAAGAGAGCAGCCTTATCAACGACTGCTCCAAATTTTGATCACCTTTGCTCAGTTAAGCACGCTCATATTTCTGATTAAACATCTTTGTATATTATATTGATTTTATTAATAAATAAATATTAAATAATCATTGTTTTATTCTTTGAACCTCTAAATTTTTTTGATTTAGTGTACCTTGAACACAAAAAGATTGCGGAACACTGCATTAGGCTACCTGATCCTGAATTCAGAGCCGGGCAAAAGATGTCTTTGGTCCCCGATAGATTCAAACTGAATCACCATTGAATTATGGCAGGTAGAGGCCGCGTAAGCGACTTCGGTCCTGTAACCAGTTGGGAGGAAGGAGGTATCGTGAAGGTTAATTCCAGACGGAGATATCCTACCAAAACTGGTTGCCAAGGAGCGGTAGCTCTACTGGGTTACCTGCCCAGGCTCATGGCTTTTTCTGGACGGTAGGTTTGTGCCGTCCCAGTCTTATACGCTCATCCCACGACTGAAAGAACGATCACATTTGTTATACCAGCCTATGGTGACGGGTTCGCCTGTTGTAGTGGACACCGCCCAACTGTCCCACAATGAGTAACGAAATTCACTTTTGCGCATTTGAGCATGTTATTTGGATGGGTTTATAAGTTTTTGTGATTATTCCGCTGGTTTATGTTTTAATTTCTTCAAGGCGAAATTTTTAACCTAGAAAAATACAGTTGACAGTTCGCAGTTGACATATTGTGGGTCTTTCCCACTGATCATACTGAATATTTGAAGACTTACCGTTTTAACGTGCGACACATCGTAATGGCACAGAGCGTTCTCTGCGTCGGTGAGGTCCACTGTTTCGATGGGCTCCATCTTGATCTGCCTGAGCAGCTGATCACACTTCTGCATCCTCACCTGCATCGGAAGCAGCTTCTTTAGTAGTACTGGACTTACATTTGCACCTGAAACAGTCGTACCATTCAACTATGCATCCTTTTAATTATATTAAACAAGATAAATAAATAAATGTACTTTCGAAGATATAGACAAACTGGAAAAAGTTCAGAGAAGAACAACGAAGTTTGCGCTATTGCTGAGGAACAAAAGACTGAAAGAACATTAGGGTGGGTATCCATATTACGCACCAACTCTGCTCTGTAGTGGATACGTTGGCGTTTCTGGAGCGTGCGACTCCACGAGCGCTCCAAGCGGTGGTGGTAAATGCGCAAACACAAAGTGGTGCGCAGTGCGTTTGTGGAGGCGAGCAAAGTGGGACGTTGGTGGGTATGTCTCGCGCATCTCGTTCGGTGTCCAGTAAACGCGAATCCATCACTATTGACTGGGCCGAGGAGAAATGTCTAGCTCTGATCGAGGAGTACAGAAATTATACAGTGCTGTGGGATCCGAAGGATGATAAATTTAAAAATACATAGAGGTCACAATAAAAAACTCAACTGTACAAAATTTAAATCTAATCTTTATAAGAAAGTTCTGCAAAATAGAGTGGTGGATATGTGGAATTAACTACCATTTGAAGTGATTAGTGCCAGCTCTTTTAATCAATTTAAAAACGCACTCGATCGGGTTGATGCAGGTTCGAGCAGGTTGATGTCCTTGGCAAAATAAGGATTCTAGATTTGAAAACCATACTCGATCAGAGGACGAATGTAGGTTTTGTAAATTTTTAGAAATGTCGGTATCGTCAATACTTGAAAAGCTTTCTTTACCAAATATAGAAGTGAGATTGCCTGTTTTACGATGTTTTCAATATGGTTTGCCCATTTCAAGTTGTCCGTTATCGTTATACCAAGGTCTTTCTGTGCATTTGTGGTGGTTAAGCTGACCGATCCAAGTTGGTAGTCACTTTTAGGGTTGTTTTTTACCAAGGTGTAGAACTGTGCATTTCTTAGGGTTGGTTTTTATAACCCAGTCTTGAGTCCATTTTGTGATTTCATCTAAAGCTTCTCTTAACGTTCCACTACTCAAAACAGCATCTGCAGTAAGCTTAACATCATCAGCGAAGTGGCTCATTGATATTCCAGCGATTTGGGGAAGATCAGAGATGAAGATCCCGAACAGGGTCGGAGCCAGAACGGAACCTTGAGGTACGCCGCTGACCGCTTAACGGAAATCCGATAATAGGCCCCCCACTCTCACTTGGTATGTACGTCCCGTTAGGTAATTTTCCAGCCATGTCAGCAGTCTACCACGTATTCCGAGATGCTCTAGTTTTGCAAGGAGCCAATGGTGTGGCACTGTATGAAATGCTTTTACTTTAGATTATTGTGATTAACATATTAAATAAAATTATTAGTTTTTCGGATTGGCCGGCAGGACTCGCTACCGGCAAAGGAAGTGGTAACGGCTGAGGAAATTTGATTTTAGTGGTTAGTTCTCACCTTTAGTTTTATCCTTAGGTAGACAGGTCTCCCTGTGTTTCATAAGCATCTTATACCTGGCGTACTTCCTGTTACAATTGTCACATTTGCCTGAAACGTTAGTAGATGGTAAACGTTAATATCTAAATATATTTAAAGGTTTACAAGTTTAATAATTGAAATTTTAAAATGATTGGTTGAAAATGAAGAATTTGAAAATGAAACCTAAAAATTGTGGTTATTATATCCGATAAAATCAGTTAAATCGAAGAGAATAAAACAGAAGTTTGAAAATCTAATGAAAATAAATTAACCCCTGGAGCCTCAATTGGCCGATATCGGCCACAACACGATTCAGACGTGACGAGAGTTTTAATTTAATTTGTTTTATTTTATTATGGTTTATTATGTTAACCCCTTGAGTATGATACGACCAAATCTGGTTCTGAAACAATTATCCGTTGAGTATGATACGACCAGATCTGGTTCCGCGTTTTTTTCACTTCTTTGACGTTCTCATATCCTACTAATATTATAAACGCGAAAGTTTTTATGTATGTATGGATGTTTGTTACTCTTTCACGCAAAAACTACTGAATGGATTTTGATGAAACTTTACAATAATATAGCTTACACATCAGAATAACACATAGGCTATAATTTATAATGATATATGGTTTTCTATCATCATTATCGCAATTTTCCATCACCACGCGGGTGAAACCGCTGGGTGCAGCTAGTTTATTCATAATTATCTAATTGTTTTACAAAATGATATTTCAATATTCTATATTTCAATGCAATCATTGTGCAGTTGTTCTTTTTATGATTGGTGTAGTAGTTTCGTAGTTATAGTACTTTAAGGTCTATGTCGCCGAAAATCCTGCAAAAGAGACAGATGCATCCATGAAAATACCCATTTACTCCAAGGGTTAATATGTTGTAATTGAATTATGGGTACAGTGGTTTGCCAGTAATTAATGTTTTGATGAGACGATGTCAATTCAATTTTTTTACTAATTTTTACTAAAATTTTTTGGGACATCAACTTGTCAATCGGCTGAGGGGCCGAGGCCTGAAGGGTTAACGAGTATATTATAGCCAATATCTGGAAAAGAGATGCCTTGCTCAAGCAAGAAATTTGAGAAAGTTTATGATATTGTGTATCTTTTGTGGATTTTTTTCAAAATATTTTGTAGAAATGGTTACGAGTAAAATGTATTATAAATGTGGTACCTCCGGGTCGGCCGTCAACTCCTGGACACTTGTGTCGGTCCATCCAGTTCTTGGTGGGGAATTTGCCCAGGCACTCTGGACATTCTAGATCGGGGACCTCGCTATCGGGAACACACTGATCAAAGTGCCTGTTGAAAAATAAATAAATAAAGGAATGTTCTGAACCTACAGTATGGCGGTGTCGACTACAACGGGCGAACCCGTCCCCCAGGCTGGTATAACGATATGTGATTGTTCTTTCAGCCGTGGGATGAGCGTAGAAGACTAGTTAGTTAGTTTTCCTGGGCTATGCGTGGCTCATGTTTCTATTTATGTTACTCCAGCCAACTTAGGCTGTCCCAGAAGGTTAGCAGCCTGTTTGGGTTGCTACAGGCCTCCGGGACGGATGCTGGAGATTGTAGTATTTTTGCCCGTTGCTCTGCCACGCTCCTGCATTCCATGAGCACATGCTGTGGCGTTTCTTCTTCCTCCATGCATCCTCTGCTATCTGTCACACCTATGGTAAACAGGTGTTTGTTTAGGGGACAGTGGCCTGGCATAGTACCTATGACTTTACGGATTTTGTCCCTTTTTAATCTGGTGAGGTTGCGGGCAAGTTTTTTAGACGCTTCCGGAACCTCGTTCTTTGTTTGCCTGCATCCTGCGTTTTTTTTCCATTCTTTAAGGTGGGTTTCGTCAGTGTTCCTGCGAAGGCATGTTTTTATTTGGGCCTGGGGTATGGGCATCGAGGGTTCCGGTCCATATACTATTTCCTTTGATCCCCTTTTGGCCAGTTCGTCTGCCGCGTCGTTGCCCAGTGAGTCGCTGTGCCCTTTAATCCATTGCAGGGTCACTCTATTTGACCCTGCAATGGATTGAAGCGCATTGTGGCATTCCAGTACAAGGACAGAGGTTATAGTATTTTTTGCTAGCGCTTGTAGCACGGAGGCACTGTCGGAGACAAATTTCAAGCTTAGGTCTCCAAGCGTAGAAGACTAGAGAAAAGACAATCTACTGTCTAGTTCGCCAACAGCCCATTAGAGTTCCACGCCTTACGGCGAGGCACCGGAAAAGGTAACTAACATGCAGCCTCGCTCCCTAACTACCAGTTTTCGTAGGATATCTCTGTCTGGAGTTAACCTTCAGGATACCTCCTCCATCCTCCCGACTGATTACAGGTCCAAAGTCGCTTACGCGACCTCTACCTGTTGTATTACAGCGGTAATTCAGTTTGAATTTATTGCGGACCTGGGCGTTCTTTGCCCGTAGTGCCAAAACGGGATCGAATGGCCCAGGGTCATTTCAAGAGTGGCATGACAACAGGTCAACATCCACCCCCGCTGCTTAGGAGACAGTGGGCCCGATTGCGCTTCTTTGTGAACTAAAACTAAAATTAGTCCAAGCGAACGAGACAGAGCAATACGTTAAAGCGGAATATGAAACGAACGATCGTCGATAAATACTACCTGCCGAAGTTATACTTGTCCAAATAAATTCGAGCATATTTCGTGCGCTGTAAGATTTGACCTTGGCGGGCAGTTTTAATGCGAAAAAGTGACAACCGGTCATCTCACTCTCCGCTCTAGCGTATTGCCCTGTCTCGTTCACACGGACTAATTTCCGATTTTAGTTTACGAAGAAACGCAATCGAGCCCAGTATATACATAAAGAAATGATTGTGTCCACACTCTTAACGCCTATACTTGTCTACGGTGATGTTTGTTATATAGATGCCAGTGAGGTTATTTCAAATAAGCTGGAGCGTCTGCATAATATCTTCCTCAGGTATATTTTAAATTTGCAAAAATTAGACCACGTTAGCTGCTTTCGTGAGCAACTTCATTGGCTTCCTATTCGCGATCGAAGAAATTTGCATACTTGTCGCTACTCTACAACATACTCAATAACCCCACTTCACCGTCCTATCTCAAGGAGAATTTCCACCCTTTGGGAGGCCACGGTCTTCCACTTCGATCGAGCCGGGATAACACACTCGCTATTCCGATACATCATTCTTCTGTTTACAGCCCATTCTGCTCGTTTATAGAATCAGCTCCCTCACTCTATCAGGCATGCAACTTCGTTGCATACTTTCAAAAAGTTGTTGAAGAAACATTTATTTTTACACAGCCACTAACCAAATACCTCATCACCTTGACCTCTCCTTTATCCTTCCCTGGGCAACCTTAGCATAAGTTACTGACATATATTTGTATAAGTTTATTTTAAATTTAACTTTACTACTTCTTTGTGTATTGTACTGTGAAAATTAGGAATTATTTTATTAAATGGTTGACTGTAAGTTATCGCTATAGCAACAAGTCCGCCATTTGTGCATAAATTGTCTTTTTTTATAAAACCAGTGTAATATTCATTAAGGTTTGTTTTTATAGCAAAATAAAGTTATTCTATTCTATTCTATTTCCATATGACACTGTTTTGTAAATGATTACGATTCAACTCTGACTTACTTGAGATATCCAGTGAGGAATTTGAAGTCTGCGACGCATTTATGGCAATGGTAGAAAGTGTCGGAGGTACGATGCCACTTATGGTGGGTGGACAACTCCTCCGCGGATAGGAACCATTCGCGGCACGCGTTACAGCATACCTTGTCCGGTGTGAAGGTAACCGCGTGCGCCGATTTCATATGCGATCTGACAACAAAATTAAACATTTCGTTTGTTTATAAATCAGTTACAAAACATCGACTGAGCTGAAATAGTAGTATAGATACAAATGGAGCTGCCATTAAATTCACCAACCAGAATCGGGTCCATAGTAATATTATTAATCGAGAAAGCTTCAGATTGGATTCTGGAGGTCGATTCGGTCTCTAAGCAGTATAAATTTCCTAAAAGTCTCAGATGCATACAATACAATACAATACAATCAACTACTCCAGTAGATAGGCATTCCTACACTTGGATGCGTCACAAAATTAAATGCTAAACATTTCATTATTATAAACATAACTATCGTGATAGTTGTCATGGCTGTAATATTATATTCAATATTACCTACATACAAATTATCAAAATATGCTAATGTCAGGGAGAATAATATATTAAAATAGAAATGCAAATTCTATGTAGAATAATCAAAAAATATATATTTTATTGCCAATCCAGCAATATGCCTTCGTATTTTTTTTAAAAAAATGAATTTAATTATATGAAAATTAGAATGTCAGCTATCATAATACCATTATGTTTAAAACTTTACGCATTTCATTAATCATCAACATGGAAAATAAATTCAAAATTTTCAAACTCCCTTATACCATAAATTGGGTTTCTTACCAAATTATGTATAATTATCTTTTTAAATTGGTCCTCTCCAAGGCTTTTCATTTGCTCTGGAATCTTATTATAGAAGGACAAATTTTGGTGAATAAAGCTGTTTCGCACTTTGCTAAGTCGCTGTCGGTTTATGTGGAGATTGGATTTATTCCTCGTATCGTGATGATGAAAATCACTATTCACCGGAGCTTCTGTTAGGTGTCTACGAGCGTACATAATATTTTGGTAGATGTAAGAAGAAAATAGAGTCATTATTCCTGATTTTACAAATAGCGGCTTACAAGAACTTCTTGGTGAGACTCTATATAAACTGCGTACCGCTCTTTTCTGGAGGAGAAAAATTCTTTTTGAGTTTGGTGCCATTCCCCAAAACAGTAGGCCATACGTTATTAGGGAGTAACCCTGACGTCCAGATATAACTATTTAGTCTCTTTTACTCTCTATGTCAGAAGATGGCCCTTATCGTAGAATTAACTGTTCCATGGGAATCAAATATCCCAAAAGACCACGAATACAAATTAAATAAATACCATGATCTGGCAAATGCCGTCACCCGGAACAGCTTCACTATACTGCACTGATTGATTAGGATTGAACTGAAATGAGTATGATTAAATAAATTATATTTATTTCAATTGTTCAAAACTTCTGTGTATACTATATTAGATGTAATGTTATTATTTGGTACCAAAATATATCATCTTTCAGGAGTTCCAACCCGAGATACGGTTGCGGTTCCATACCTATGTCGTATTATCTCTTTAACCATTTATGCAGTAAAAAGGAAATTATATGCAGTAAAAGGGAAAAAACTTTTGTTTTAAATACTTGAGACGATAAATTTACTTATTTTGATAGGAATTCATAATTGTTGATAATATGGCCAATAAACATGACCTAACGATTAAAATTATTTTTTTAATATAAAAAACTACTTTTTGTGACTTAAATATAAAAGTTAGTCATATGCTGTCGCTGACTTCTTTGTAGGCATTATCAATCTCTGCAACTTTTCTCTACAACTCAATCATATATCTGTCATCGTTAAAGCAGCATTCGTAGGAAACGTTTTCATTCGACCATTTTTTCTCCGACTTATTTTGCAAATCCGACTACCACGAGTCTTTTTATTTTTCGGATTAATATATAGCCTATGACACTCACAAATAACGTGGCTTTCTATAGGTAAAAGAATTTTCAAAATCGGTTCAGTAGATACAGAGATTACAAACGTTACCTCTTTATAATATTAGTATAGATAACAGTGGCTTATTCAATGGCAGTGGATATAGAAATAGAGCCGATAATTGAATAAATACAGATAATACAAAAAACGCCGATCGGCGTGCATGGCCACCCAGGGGTTAAATTGGTCCAACTATCGTCAGATACAAAAAAAAGTAATTTACTCACGCGAGAGCTTTGGGAGTGGGCAATTTAATCGTACAGACTTCACACGGTAGCTTGGGTTCCTCCTCTTTCTTCTTTGGCGGAGGCTTGGGTGATGCTTTAGCGGGCAGCGGTTTGGGTGGCGGTTTGGGCGGCGCTTTAGTCGGCAGGGCTTTGGGTGACGCTTTCGTCGCCTGCACTTTCGCAGCTTGCTTGACCACCGCGGGCGACTGCCTTGTGACCTAACGGGATAAAACACGCCATCTTAAATACTACAGTTCACACACGAAAATATCCAAGCATTAACTGACAATATTTTCTGGCAAACGCCAAACTAGAAGCAGTCAAGCAACAAAAAGATCCCGGAATAACAATTACTGATGATCTCAAACGGGAGAAACACATAATTGCAATTGCTAAAAGAGCCAATTCTACTTTCTATCTAATAAGGAAGGCTTTCCAACATCTGCCAATAGAGGTTTTTACCGAGATCTACAAGGCATATGTGAGACCTATTCTTGAGTATGGCTATCAGATCTGGAACCCTTACTTTTGCAAAGATGTAGATATTCTGAAAAGGTTCAGCAAAGGGCAACCAAAATGCCAGTGGGCCTGAAGAATAGGAATTATGAAGATCGTTTGAAATTACTTGGAATTACTACACTCAAACAAAGAAGACAAAGAGGGGACCTGATTGAGACATATACAATTCTAACACATTATTACGATGTACCTGCACTGAAGAATATTTACAAATTCAACGTCAACACAAATCTTCGAGGTCACACCAAAAAACTCAACCGTACAAAATTTAAATCTAATCCTCTTAACCCCTCACGTTGCGAGGTAAAAACTCACCTATCACTTTTGCGCGCGACATATTCGCGCAAAAAATCGACGCGAGTCAACGGCCTTGAGAAAAACGATCATAACTTATAAACCACTAAACGGAATAAAAAAAGATAAAGAGAAAAATGATCGCATTGAAATTTGACATATAAAACATTATAACCTTATCTCGTAAAACAATTAAGATAATAATGAATAAATATTACAAAATTGGCAAACTGAAAAAAACTCGCCTATAAAATCATTTCGATTTTTTTGTAAATACAGTTTTTGTAAATACAGTTATGTTCTTTATTAAATGCTTTACCAAAACGATATTTTTTTTTTACTTATTTGCATACAAAAATACGGAAAAAATATTTATTTATTCAGCCAAGAAAAATTTTATTCATTCTCGTAAAAAAAATTTTTTTTAATTTTTAATTTGTGACTACTTATGGTATTTTTTTATATGAAATTCTTTCAAAATAACTTTATTACTACATCACTTCTTCTTAGAAATCACACCAGAACTTTGACCTTTGTCTGATATTATAGAAAAATCTAAAGTTTTGAGAGTTTCCGCGTCCGAACCTAATAATAAACTTTGAATGCCCATAATATAAAATTCGTTAGATTTTTTCAATTATATTGTCTTATCATAGACTTATTATATGTCTAATAACTAATTACTATACTCCAAAGAGTCACATTTCATCGAAAAACTATGGAAAATCGCACTTTTATCTCTCATAGTAATTATCAAAACAAGTTTCATTTTCGCGAGCCATATTAGAAAAACAACATATAATGTTCAAAATACGCCTAATTATGTGATAACTTAGGATGTAAATGAAGCAATACCTATTTTATTAGTAAATTAAAGCGACATTACGTCATGTTTCGCGATATATAGGGATATTTCACAAACATTACAAAATAAAAACGGCCATTTTTTCGCGAGCCGTGTGTTGTTGCCAAAGTGTTTTCTTCGAAAATTCGTGAAAAACAGCAAATGGATTGTCTAAATTGAATAATCCTAATGCCTAAACTACTTAAAAATGGAAATTACTCACTTTTATCCGGTATACACTGCACTTATATCCACAAAACACTTCACAAAACAAACATTTCGCGGAACTACGCGGCCGCCGCGCGCTGGCCGATCGGCGACTGTCGTCTGACGTTTATTCTGACTTTTTAATTAGCCGATCGATATTATCGCCGCTGGCCGCGGGATTAAAGATTATTCGGCCATGTATTTCAACCGTCAGAAAGCATAAAGTACGACGATTCGAATCGTAAATTGCATTTTTCGCAGCGGCGAGCGCGATATCCAAAATCGGATGTTACGGATTGTAGGCGGCCGCCATACATGTCCCCAAATGGATGTTACGTGCTCAGCGGGTTAAGAACGTTCTGCCAAATAGAGTGGTGGACATGTGGAATAAACTACCAGTTGAAGTGATTAGTGCAATCTCTGTCAATCAATTTAAAAACAGACTCGATTTGTATCTAAAAACTTGTTAATGTTGTTTACACTACATTGTTAACCCTTTATAGTTTCATGTGACATTTCTGTAACAAACTACTAATATCCCCCTAAAATTCCCCTAAATAAGGCACTAAATTCATTTAGTTCATTTGAATCCGCTAGCACTACCGTACCCTACCACTTAGTATCGAGTAAAAATCATAGATAGCGTAACTAAGCAACTTATGTGAGTTTAAATGTTGCGCGTTGATGAAAGTGATAAATTAGAACTAAGGCAGGTGTTGAATGACTGATAAAAAAGAATAAAAAGTGTTTACAATTGTGTGGTTTTCGTGGAAACCTGTAGGTAAGAATATAATTTTATCCATTCTAAATTTCGAAGCAAAAGATGGCAAGTTAGGATGTTCTAACATTTACTGGAACGGACTATGGCAAATTCTCGGTTATTATACCGAAGAGTAAGGAAGGCAAAATATCTCAACGGCAAACAAATGTCTTCAACAGAATTTAGACTTGAGATAGGCGAGACCTTATGCGAGCTTGGCCTGAAGCCTAACATCAATAGTCGAAGGTCTTTATAAGACGAAATTCAAGCCAAAAAACATAAATGCTATGCGCAATATGTTCCTCCATTGGCAGTAAGGCAGGACCAGGTCGGTTATTGGGCGATTTGGGTTAAAAAAGGATACGTTGCAAGATTCCCAAGTGCACTGGCGTTTCACAAACAATTTGCGAAAAATGCAGTGTAGCATTATGCTATAATAAACAAAATAATTGTTTTAAATTTTTCCATATAACAAAATTGTTTTTTTATACGTTCAACTCAATGTTACAGTAATGTCACATTCCCTTAAATGTCAAATGATTAATAATAAATATTTTTGAATTTCTGAGAAATACGTGTTTTTTTATTTGCCTAAACCTCTCATTATCTACATTATTTTTTGTTTGAAGATCTTGGGCTACAAAGGGTTAATATTGTTTAACTTTACAAGATCTGATCTGGACGTATCAGCAAAGCTGCCTGTCCAGAATAAATAATAATAGTAAATCTGCTGTCGCTGATTTGAATTTGTGAACTGCTCGTACCTTGATGGGTTCCTTAGATCGTCTGTCTGTTGGTGTCGGTGATGATGAGGGTGCAGATCTCTTGGCGACAGGGGAAAATGCAGGAGTGTTGGAAGAACGCCGCTTTTCTGGCAATTTTGGAGGCGGAGGTGGCGGTAACCTGAACAAAGAAATAACAATTATAAATACAAACGATGCTTCCATAGCACTGACCATCACTGGTGGCATAGTGGTAAGATTGCCTGATCTTGCATTGTAAGATTGCCTGATCTTGCATCTATCAAACAACTGGAGGACAAACAATTAAAAAAAAACATTAAGGAGATGCTGATAGGCCACCCTTTCTATAATCTGACCGAATTCGAGGGCCATGACTTTGCAAATATTGTACCAATTTGAATGATATTATTATATATGTACTTTTAGTATCTAAATGTAAGATTTAGCTTTAGTTTGATCATTTAATAATTTACTTACTACTATGGATGTTACTATGTACAGTTTTTAGTACGTATATATTCGATTTATTGACTATTTCAATTGTTAGCCTTCTGCTTTGATTATTCGACTTTTTAACTGAGTATTTTAATTATTGTGTGTTTAGTAGGTAGCTAGGATAATAATGTATGTTAAGTAAAGATTAAAGTAGTAATGAGACTTACTGCTTAAAATACAAATATTTTGACACATCGAAGAGCGGTTTTTAGCCGCCAATTGGACACGACGTAAATGTAATGTAAGGTTCCAGGTTTGATTCGCAGCTGTCCCTATTTGCCACTGGGATAAAATTGACAGAATTGCATTACAATTCTGTCGATTGAATGCATTACCTAGGCACACACATGTTACAAGCACACATTATATAGACACTTCATAGTAAGAGAGGTTGTAAGAGATTGTCTTGTGATAATAAACCCGCCCATTGCAAAATTTCAAAATAAAGGGCTCTCTAGACGATCAAGCATGCCAGTCAAGCATCGCATCGCGGACTGGAAGGGATCGTAAACTGCAGGAAACATGCTTTTTTTTTTAAATAATATTTAGCGAAAACGCCTATGTTTGTAGTTATATACCAGGGAGTCACGTCAATCATCAATCAATTACGTCTAATTAACGTGACTTCCTGGTATAAACTATAAAACTAGGCGGTTTTGGTAAATATTAAAAAAAAAATTGCATAATCCTGCGGTTTACGATCCCCTCCCAGCCCGCGACGCGATGCTTGACAAGCATGCTTGATCGTCTAGAGCCCCTAACAAGAACAATAAATTAAAAAAATAAAAACACGACTGCCGGTACAAAAGTTTCACTTTGTATGTATAAGTGAACTACAGTAGAACTCCAATAATCCTAACCGATTGGGCCCGTACCCCAATTCAAGTACGAAGTACGAAGATAATTAATGAAATTCAAATCAGATCTACGATCTACAATTCGTACATCTACGATCTTCGAATTATTAAATTTCAGTATAAGATACCCGAATTCTGTATAAGATAATTTTTCATGGTTTCCCATTGTTTTTCTATATTTCCTGGTGGTTTTTCTGTTTTCGTACATTTCTCCCATACTTTGACAGCTAAAAACTTATAGTTGCGAAATTCGGGAGATCTTCGCGTTTTGACAGCCGGTGACGCGCCGATCCTCTCACGTGATTGGTCGAGGCCGAAGTTTTGTATTTTTTTGTTGATTTAACGGCTTTAACCTTTCAGCCGCCGGCCCTCCAGAAAGCTATTGTACGCCCCGCGCCAGCCTGTTTTGAAAAGAAGGGCGAGCGCCGCGCTGTGTTTATACTAAGTATTTTCCATATTACCACCATATCGATCAAAACCACTAAATATCTATTAATGAATTGCCTAACTTATTTACTTGTTAACCTATTTATCAAAATTTCACAGTGATAGCCAAGGTCGTTTGATCAGAATAATGATTTATTCAAACGAGTGTCATTTTCTCCCGAACGCAAATAAAACACCCACAATTAATTGTTTGAGCATATTTTTTCACTTTTTTTTAAATTATCAGAAAGTTAAATAAATTCTCTTTAGAATAAAAATAAAATCGTATAACATTATAGTACTAATAAGTAGTGTAATATTAATTTCAATTTGTCAATATTTTTGGTTTTACTTTTTCCGGCGGAGTTTACGTGACTCAAAACATAGGGTGTTTGTAAACGATCGATATATTATTTTAGTTAGACTCTCTGTAATGCCTCTGAAATCTTGAAACTAAACATAACGGCTACCAAGACAAAGTTTTACTAGGTAATCTACCTAGTAAAATCCCTTTTTATCCCCAACTATATACCCATTTATTTCGTATTTTTAATACCAATTTCGTTGAATAGCTAGGTAGCTACAAAACACTACCCAGAAACAGTTTTCTCAAAGTAATTAGTAAGGGTGTGTTATGATTATCCATAAAAATATAATTTTCGAAAAATTTCATCAATATAATTATAGCTATTTTTGAAAAAAAAAATACCTAGGTATTTTCCAATAAAATTAAAGTATAGTAAAAGTATAAGTGTAATTATTATTAATAATATTAATAAGGGAATATAGTATATAATATATAAATTATTAAAAAATTTGTACCTAGGTACTTCCTGGGTAGGTACTTTTTTACTTATAGCTTGCAACTATCCCACATTTTGTGTAAAACCATCATTCGTAAATAAATAAAACAGGTGTAAAAGAATCACACCGTTCATATTTTAGCGCTTAATTTATTAGTAGCCATGCTTCTAGTAACTGACTATAATATACCTGCAAAAGGCGATTCAAAAGGCCACTCCTTTTTTTAGGTTACTCAAGCAAGTCGAATCGTAATGTCTAACATCTGTTTGTCACTTCCCACGCGACCGACCGATACAATGACGAAGCCCTATGAAGGTCGAAGCATCGATATCCCTGCGTTGGGACGAAGGGTCTGTACTCTGTTTCCAAAACTTTAATCTGCAACAACTCTTACTTCGTCAATCATTTCTTTTAAATTTGTCCTTTTTAATTAGACACCGTGTCACATTGGACTTGCGTTAACGTATTAGAATCATTGTCAACGTTTTAAGAAATATATTTTCATTAGGGTTACTTATTGTACTCATCTATATTTACGAACACTAGCGTATTATTAGTCTACTGATTATTATTTTTCATCATTGTAAACAAAATATTTTACCAGTAATTATTGTCGTGATATTTTGAGATTTAGTTATTTCATAATTTTATATTAATTCTTATCTTGATTAAGTAGATAACAAAAATACAACTTACTGTTACCGTTTTAGATTTATTTTACTATACGAATATAAGACAGGTACTCAATGACGATTGTTTGATAGTGATAGTTAAGTACCAATAATAAATATAAAGTTTACATTCAAAAATGTCAACATATCTTACAATTATAACTCACCAGGTTGACTTTCTGAGATGACACGAAATATTCGGCAACTCAGAAATAATGTCCATATAAAATTTAGCTTAAAAGTCTGAAAGAGATCAAGAGCAACAAATAACATCGTGATTTATGTCATATAAAATTTATTAAAGAAAACATTTATTCCCAAATAATTCCACTGACCGCTGGCAAATGAAAGTCCTAGAAATTGCATGGATACTATAAACATTACTTTTTAACTTATGGTTAGTAGTTTTAGAATTATAAATAAAGTAATTTAAAATATTCATATTATAATTTAAAACTATGATCTCAAGTATATTATCGAGTTCATTATTTGATTTGGTGTAAAAACAATTATTTATTCGTTATTGTCCGTAACAAAAACAATAATATGTACAAAAATGTTGTATTTACTATTTATGGCTTTAATTGAACTTCATTTGTTTCTCAGTACAATGACAGAAGGTAGGTCTACTTTTGTAACTCGATTTTGACGAACTTTTACATAACCAATTATTTTTAAATTTTACATACATAAAAAGTTCCGATGACAATACAATATTCTATAGGTAAAATAATAAAATACATGTCGGGTGTTTGAATACCTACAACATTTTAAGGGGGTTATTATTTATGAAACATTGACAAGTAGGACTGCTAGTATTAGGATTATAGAATTATAAAGCACCATTGATAATGAAAATATAAAAATTACCCACAAAAAGCAGTAACTTATACTTACATATTATATTTAAAGCGACCTGATTGTAGACGAAAATACACAATACCTTCTAACGAATAGAATACATTCGTAACCAAAATTCTTTTATACCCTTCCGAGACTCATTGACATGGTTATCTAGGCGACTATTTTGACTATGGTTATCCAGGCGACTTGATTGCGTTGGACGTGATATTTTACTAAACAAACTAAATCATTATGGAGTTAGAGAGGACTGCTTAAAATGGTTTGATTCATATTTGAAAAATAGAACTTTAATCGTGGAAATTACACATTGTCAAAATCAAAACATTACGAAACACTGTTCGATTGCTTTAATTAATAAATTTGGTGTCCCGCAGGGTTCAATTTTGGGCCCTATTCTATTTTTAGTTTATGTAAATGATTTACCAATGTATTTCAAAGATATATTTCCAGCACAGCCAGATACAGACCTTATAGGTCTAGTTGGTTGTACGACTTCGCCTCATTTCGGATATGCTAGCACATTTATATGCATAGAGCTATGTTTTTTCCTCTATACTAATGTTTATTTTTAAAGATTCTGCATATAAGATAGTATGTATGTCCATGTCTCTTTTTTTGTACATTACTTTAACAGTTTGGAAACGCGTGGTCTGGTGGTTAACGCTGGCGATACCGTTACATGTCAAAATCATAAATACGGACTTTACGAATTGCCGCAGATCCTTGCTCGCCGAAATTGCCTATACAATACTGTACCTCTAATCTCTCTTTGGAATTCTCAAATCAAAAATCTATGACATCAAGGAATTTTAAGACTCAAAAATGAAGATACAAGTTTAGTATTTATTGGAGAGTAAAAGACGTAAGCTTGATTCTATACATAAAACTATAGTTAAAAACTTTAAAAATGTAGACTCCATTTTTTTTATATTTTATCAAATACTTTTTGTTTATGTACTTAAAAAACTGTTAAAAATCGTATGCAGGTTATTTTTCGTAAACTTTTGTTACAAAGAAATGGAAATAATAAAAAAATATATATCCTCGGAAATTGAATATCCTGGGAAACAAAGTTTGAATTAAAAAAAAATATAGCGATATTAACTCACTTTTTTATGTTAAAAAATATTTCGTTAAAAAAATAAATAAAAAAAAACTTTCTTGTAATCATTATGTAACAAATATAAAACATCCTCTATAGTCGCGATGTGTTTGGTCGTTGCTACAGTAAGTTAAAGTTTTCCAGGAAATTACTTGTGAAACGTCAGATTAATTTAAGTATATGTAATCTAGACTAAATTTCCAATAACATGATATTTAATTTATTATAAATTATTTGAAAAAATACGAGATTTTACTCAATAAACGGCTTGCTTGTGTTAACTGTTCCAAGGAACCGGCATTGAATCGCGAATAATACCCATTGTTACTTCCTATTTCGGAGATTTGAAGGTTTATATATGATAATAATATATTTAAATAATATTAAAACAACATCTACTTACATTATTTCTGGTATCCACAACACAAATCACTAATACAGATACTCTAGGAACGACTTTAAACGTTGCCGTCCGAAGAAATTATGATGTACGCATTTCAGGGTCGGTTTAGGCATCTCAAAAATGATATTTTGTAAACTGCGATATTTCTTTCGGTTGCTAGTTTTATTGGCAAGCGGCTGTACTTAAATTTATTACGCTGGTGTAAACCATTAGGTAGAAAAAAAATAAAAATCAGCGCCGCATCTGCTGTCACAGACGGTGTGACGCCGGCGCTGAGGGACAAAAATCGTCTGGCACAGCGTATGTGACGGCGGCGCTCTAAGAGTTAAAGGCCGTCTGAACGGGGACGATCGGCGATCATTGCGCAATCTTGTCCTTTTACGATTCAAGATGCGGCGAAGGCGGTTGTGCGAGTTTGGTGGTGGAAGTTGGCAGCCTCCATAATGGCGATAATGCCCTAGATTTACCGCCGGGCGGTTATATTTTTTATGTCAAGTGTGCGTGACTGATCTGTTTGGCGGCACCTCTGTACCTCTGTTTTTTTCGTATTATAACTGCTGCTTAATTAAGTGACGAGATCGTCACGGAATGAGATGGGATTTGCCTCCACGTCAAGGAATTTGCCTTCATATCCGGAATTGCGACTTTTATTTGGCTGGAGCACAAGTGACACGCCGATAAGGCGGGAGCTGAATGAGGGGTGCTTGCGGGGCGATTAAACGCGAATATTATATATCCCATCCGGACACTATGACATTTAATGGCGAAACTTTCAAAGGAGACATAGAAATTTCTAAAGCCTTCGCAGAGTATTTTAAAACGGTATACAGCAGTACTGAGCCCCTGCTTAATGTAGATGCGCTCATTTGTGATACCGACAGTAATGGACCTGTCTTAGACATCCCACAGGTGACTTCGAATGAGATAAATCGCGCATTTTCGAAAATGAGTTTCAAAAAATCACTGGGTCCTGATAACATTCCACCTTTCCTAGTTAAACACTGCGCGATGGCCCTACAAGGACCTTTATCACATATTTTCAATATTAGCCTAAAATCACATTGCTTTCCGCTCAAATGGCAGGTTACTCGTATTACACCCGTTCATAAAAGTGGTCCTAAGAACGTAATCGAGAACTACCGGCCCGTCAGCGTTGGGTGTACATTTGCAAAATTATTCGAGTCTATTTTACACGAACGTATTTACTCATTCGCAGACACCTGGTTGTCGGAAAGCCAGCATGGATTCAGAAAGAAAAGGTCAACATGCACCAATTTATTGTCATTGACAGAGTATGCCACTACCGCCCTGGACCGTGGCCTCCAAGTAGATGTTATATACTTGGACATGGCCAAGGCATTTGACAGGGTTAACAGAGACATCCTCTTACAGAAGCTTTTTGACTTCGGTTTCTCTAAACATCTTGTGAAGTTCTTCGCAAGCTATTTCAAAAACAGGAGACAATTAGTCAGCTTTGGTTCCTCCGAGTCAGCCCTCTTTAAGGTTCATTCGGGGGTGCCGCAAGGTGCGAATCTCTCTACGATTTTGATTTTCATTAATGATTTACCTAAATTTGTAAAATATAGTCACTGCTCACTATTCGCTGATGACGTGAAAATTTTTCATCAAATAACAGATGCTCGAGAAGCGGAAATATTACAGCAAGATATAGATGCTCTTTCAAGATGGGGCTCTGTCAATGACATGGAATTCAACACTAACAAGTGCTCTGTTTTAACCATCACTAAGAAGAAAACACCTTGCTTTTTCCCATACACAATAAACGGGTCAATTTTAAAAAGGTCAACCGAGGTGAGGGACCTGGGAATTACATTTGATACACAGTTGAACTTCCGTGCACACATTACAAATATTTGCAATCGTGCTAGCAAAATGGTCGGTTTTGTTATTCGCATATGCAAACAGTTTAATAATATTCATGTAATGTTTCTACTATATAATTGTTTAGTCCGTAGCATACTTGAATATAACTCGGTCATCTGGTGTACAAGTGAAAACAAATACATTCAGATGGTAGAGCGTATTCAAAGAAAATTTTTAAGATATATTTATTACAGAAAATACAATATTTATCCATACTTATTTCCGTCAGATTTTGTGCTAGGAATGGTAGGATACAACAGTCTTGAAACTCGTCGATATATTTCACTAATTATATTTGCATATAAACTTATTCAAGGAACGATTTATTTGCCAGAGATACTATGTAACTTTGAATTGTACGTACCGGTAAATTACACAGCGAGGAGATCGCATCTATTGTATAATGTGCCGTACCACCGTACAAATATTTTTGTAGACAGGCCAGTGGGAAGGGTTATAGCTCTTCTTAATTCCTTACCCACTGAAATAGATATCTTTTGTACATCCCTTTGGCAGCTAAAAAGGCATCTCCCTGCTATCTCATGTTTATCATAATCTGTCTTTCATTTAGTTTTATATTTTTATGTTTTTTTCTTGTTCAATGTTAGCATTAATTTAGTTATTTAGTCATTTATTTTTAGACTTACACTCCAACTTTCATATTCAAGGGCGAATTGGATTCATCTGTAATGCCCTTGAATACTATTTGAAACTAATAAATAAATAAAATAAATAATAAATATTTCACATAACCTTGTGTTTTTTTTTGTGTGCCTTAGTCTTTTGTGCGTCTGAGGAAGAAGGATTTTCTGGGGGCCAAATCCAGTGCCCATCAATATTTAGCCCACTCTCTGAGATCGTTTTTTTTTTGAGGTTAACTTTTCTTTTTCTTTTTCAAAATTTCTTTTTGGTATAATTTTTGTGAAATTAGTTTCCGTCTTTACCTTTAAAAGACAGGTGGCGTCCTTATAAATTCATTCTTTTGGGTTTTGGTGGATTCTGCCATGTTTCCTCCAAACACGGTAGATTATAAATTTAAGGTTATAATATTAACATTTATTAAATGTAAAGGCTGTACATGAGTGTACATAGTGTAATTAAATGTAGGTAATTGTAGTAGGTAGTGTAATTAAATGTAATTAAATCCTTTTATATAATCAAACACTTCGTATAATTTATTTTGCCAAAAGAATATTCCAAATAATAATATGTCTTTTCGTTACTAGGCCTACGAGATCTATTCCTGATGGATGCGGATAGGAAGGACCAAAAAAAAACCTAAACTGTCAAATGATGAAATGTCAACACGCACCGCGTAACACGGCGATTTATATTAGACACTTCTGTCCCTCACTATGACCCTCGGGAGGATCATACGATTCTAACAATACGACACACTTCTACATCGGTTGAAGCGTTTAAAAGTTATGGTAGAATAAAGAAACAGAAAACATACATAGAGGAATCCTGAACACATAACACTCTTTTTGGGCAACCGAGTAAAAACAGAAAACGCATGGCTTGAAATTGCGAGCCTTTCGAGACTCGCAGGGCCGGCTCGCACAGCTCCTACTCATTGTGAGCCGCTCACTGATGCACTTCAATCGAGCCGCTCACTTCGCTAACAAGTCGATACGAGGCATAAGAAGTCTCGCATATAGAGCAACGATATTAAATTGCTATTATATAAAATTGGTGTCTTCCCTGGAACAGGCGCTACCTGCGTTAGGAGTGACGTACAATCATTGTTCTTAAATTTTTCTTATGTATTTTCTCGAATAAATAAATAAATGACTTACTTAGGCTTCTTAGCGTTTCTGGCTGCTTTTTCCTTCTCCGCCTCTTTCTCTTTCTCTCGTTCTCTTTTTAGTGAATTACGCATCTGCAGCAGAGTAGGTTGTGGAGAAGCCTACAAAGAAGAAGATTATATTAGGTTGTACCACTTCAGCAAGAAGATATTAAAAGGAATAAAAACACAACTGCCGTTACAAAAATTGAACTACTGTATTTATAACAACTTGTTTTTACGGTTTTAATGAAATATTTGTTGTTTATGTATTTATCCATTTAGATACAAACATATTTTCGGAAGGTACTCAATCAGACCAGTCCCATGATACTGATATATTTATGTCAATTTATTGACATTTGGAGATTTGATCCTCTATGCATTTTTAGAATTGGTCAGTTGATAGCACTTTAGGATAACACCTAATCGTGATTTGCAATCGCCAAAGCCTTGCCAGACTCATTTGAAGTGCATCAGAGTTATTAGCATTAAACGAATTATAAAACAATGCGCACTGTTTAACGTAGGCTAAACCGCAGCTGCATTCGACTTTATACACACCTGGAGTTTGCAGTGGTATTACATCCTTTACAGGCCTCAAAAATCACTCGGCACTATATCAGGTGCTACAAATTTCACGCGGTAATTCGTTTCTATCCTATTTATAATGTCAAACAACCGCGATAGTCTTCGATTTTATATTTGCTTGATATTTAGACAGTTTACCATATGACACTCAAGGTACCGGAGCCGGCGTCTTCTCAAATGATCTAAACATCAAAATATCAACTACCCTAGGCAACTTAAATACGATCTTCCAAGCAGAATGCATTGGCATCACCAGAGCAGCACAGGCAGTTGCAGCAAAAGATGTCGGAGACCTAAGTTTGAAATTTGTCTCCGACAGTGCCTCCGTGCTACAAGGAATGAATGCTGTACTGGAATGCCACAATGCACTTCAATCCATTGCAGGGTCAAATAGTGACCCTGCAATGAATTAAAGGGCACAGCGACTCACTGGGCAACGACGCGGCAGACGAACTGGCCAAAAGGGGATCAAAGGAAATAGTATATGGACCGGAACCCTCGATGCTCATACCCCAGGCCCAAATAAAAACACGGCTACGCAGGAACACCGACGAAACCCACCTTAAAGAATGGAAAAAAAACGCAGGATGCAGGCAAACAAAGAACGAGGTTCCGGAAGCGTCTAAAAAACTTGCCCGCAACCTCACCAGATTAAAAAGGGACAAAATCCGTAAAGTCATAGGTACTATGCCAGGCCACTGTCCCCTAAACAAACACCTGTTTACCATAGGTGTGACAGATAGCAGAGGATGCATGGAGGAAGAAGAAACGCCACAGCATGTGCTCATGGAATGCAGGAGCATGGCAGAGCAACGGGCAAAAATACTACAATCTCCAGCATCCGTCCCGGAGGCCTGTAGCAACCCAAACAGGCTGCTAACCTTCTGGGAGAGCCTGGGTTGGCTGGAGTAACATAAATAGAAACATGAGCCACGCACAACGGCCCAATCAAGAGGCCAAGTGAGGGAAATAGCCCAGGAAAACTAACTAACTATATGACACTCAAGATGACATAACGAGTCTAACAATACCATACTTCTAAATCGGTTAACCCCTCGAGCGCTGACGTTTGAATTGTAGTTTCTCTTAGAGAACGCGAAGAAGAAGAAGATTACATCACAACAAAAATATAGCGTTTCAGGAAAACGACGATTACTCCGAAACTACTATACGGATCACATAAAGAAGACCTATTTTATGTTCCTGTTGAAATTTGCTATTAGATACGTGTAACGTCGTTTTGTAAAGCAATAAGCATTATTCAGAATTATCTGTCAAAGTTGTGGTACAGAAAAAACTGCCTTGTCCAACATTTCTATGTTTTTTCTGGAAATAAATCACCCTATGCAAGAAATTGTGAATACTTTTATAATAATTATAATATGCTTCATTCAACCTATGACTTCGTTTTACTTATACCCGTACAAAAATAAAAAAATATTCGGTGTTGAAAATCAACATGAATATTGAAGTTTTTGGTTTGGTTCGGTTCAATCATTAAAACTAAAAAATGGCGACTGTATGAAAAATAATGAACCAACTAGTTAACGACAGAGAATCTTCTCCTCTTTTCGCACATACCACATGCCGTATGATTTATGTGAGGTATCAAGGGTAAATAATTGGAAAACATCGGCGCCGATCTCGGCTGGGACAGATGTCCCCTTTGCGGCTCTACGGTAATTTCAATTGTGGGACAATTGTCCCGTTTGCCGCTCAAGGGATTAAAGCGTTTAGAAGTTACGGTAGAATAAAGAAACGGAACACATTATACTCCTTCTTTATTTGGCAGTCGTGTAAAAAACTTTCATATAAACAATTTTGTATATAGTATTATATAGGGAATAATATAGCGGTTTGTCACATAATGGGATTTGATTGCAACTTTTAAACAGTACCTTGGCATTCCTAGTGGCCCTGGAACCGACAGGGCTGGGCTCTCTCTTCACCTCCTGCAAATCAAAGATAGATTTTAAATCCGTCTAATAAAAGCCAGATAAACAAAATCATTGATAAGACCAGGGTCGAGTTCGATATTCGGTCGGACAGTGTTTCACTAAAGCCCAACTGAATGATAGAATGAATGAAAATCTCTTTATTGCACAATAAAAATAAGGTACAATGGCGGATTTATTGCTACACTACAGCAATATCTTAATAATAAACTCTTTATTTGCACTTAAAAAAAGTATACAAAAAAGGCGAGCTTATTGCCACATGGCAATGTCTTACAGCTAACCTAAACATAGTGGTACATGCGCGCATAGTGAAAATAAAGATTATTACATAACATACAGACAAGTGGAAGAATTTAAGACTAATAGTGCCCGAGGAGAGGGAATTGGGAGAGGAACAGGAGAGAAAGGGAAGATCTGGTTACTTCTTAGAAAGGTAGTAATCCTTAAGGTGAGTCTTGAACGATGGTAAAGAAGGCGAGTTTCGTATATTTGCTGGGAGATCGTTCCAGAGTCTTGCACCATGGACACAGAAAGAATAGGAATAGCAATCACTATTATGACTCGGAATTTTTAATAAACTGTCAGAGGCTGACTGAAGTACGAGACCGTGGGAACTTAGTGGTTCAAAAAGCTCCTGGAGATAGGATGGTGTTAATTGGGTGAGTACACGATATAGGAGAGCCAGTATATGAACATTTCTTCTTTGGCGTATTGGCAACCACTTTAACTGTGCCCTAGTCGGACACGTGATCATACTTACGTAGACCGAAGATGAATCGTATGCATACATTTTGCATACGATTGAGCAGTTCCTCTGATAAATCGAGATAAGCCACATCTGCAGTCAAGGAGAGGCAAGAGGAGAGACTGTGCAAGAGATATCTTCCAGTCAACCAACATGCTGGTGTGAAAAGAAGAGTAGGCAACAAAATTATAGCTAAAAATTAAATTTGAAATTATAGCATATAATATACATTGTGTGTGTATATAAAGTAAAAAGTAAATATATAAATAAATTTTTGAGTTGGACATATTATATGTATGTATATGTATATACATACATATTTTAATATATTAACCCGTTGAGTATGAGTCAACCAAATCTGGTTGCGAAACAATTATCCGTTGAGTACGAGTCGACCAAATCTGGTCGCGCGTTTTTTTCACTTCTTTGACGTTCTCATATTTATTCATAATTATCTAATTGTTTCACAAAATGATATTTCAATATTCTATATTCGAAATTTCAATGCAATCATTGTGCAGTTGTTCTTTTTATGATTGGTGTAGTAGTTTCGTAGTTATAGTACTTTAAGTCGATGTCGCCGAAAATCCTGCAAAAGAGACAGATGCATCCATGAAAATACCCATTTACTCCAAGGGTTAACAAATAAATAAATAGATAAATAAGTAAATAAATAAACTGCCGAAATAAGGTAAGGAAAGGGAGGGGATAACGGAAAGGTTAGAATTTATGATTAATATTTATTGTGAAAGGAAGTGCTTTTTCAATGATTGCTTAAAGGTGAACAGCGAGTAGCGCCTCGAATAGTTCAAGGAAGCTGATTCCACAGTCGAGCTGCATGTACGGAGGTGTAGGAAAAAAAAGTGGTATTGTGTTACATGACTTCTAACCCGGTAAAAGCCTTGTTGAGGTAGGAGGGAGATGTAGGGTTGTGTAGGACATTATATAGAA
Source organism: Micropterix aruncella (assembly GCA_944548615.1). Lineage (NCBI taxonomy): Eukaryota > Metazoa > Arthropoda > Insecta > Lepidoptera > Micropterigidae > Micropterix > Micropterix aruncella. The sequence continues at coordinate 13,234,428 of OX155979.1, forward strand.
GTGAAAGGATATGCAAATTTCTCCGGTCCCGTATACAGCTGTAAGGACAGCTAGTTTAAAATCCAGCCCCGGAATTCTAAAGTAGCGATACAATACAACGCGACACGGCGTTGAATTTGATATCGTCCTCAATCCGATGACTTGACTGATTCTGTTTCAGAATCGTCATCTAATCTCGGAACTCGATACTTCCCACGTGACACCCACCCCGATATAGCCTTCTGATTGGCCGAGGAAGGCAAATCAAATCAAATCAAATAATTTATTGTCCTAAAAACTAATACATAGTTGTATAGACAGTTTTATTACATTTACATTTGGCCGTGATATGATTGAATTCTTCATTAGCCCCTCAGGCCCCGATTGGCCGATATCGGCCACAACACGATTAAGCGTGACGGCCCCGTTTTAGTTTTATTTTAATTTAATTTGTTTTATTTTATTATGTTTTATTATGTTAATTCGTTTCATTTTAATTATGGGTACAGTGGTTTGGCAGTAATTAATGTTTTGGTGAGACAGTATCGTAATTCATTTTTTTTACTAATTTTTACTAAATTTTTTTGGGACTGTAACTTGTCAATCGGCTGAGGGGCCGAGGCCTAAAGGGTTAATGATCAAATTCTTCTATTAATTAATAATCAAAACATAAAAGGTTACTGGTAAGAATAAAGAAGGTATTATTGTTGAATTATATTGAGTCTCACCATTTAGTTTACCAGATAAATAAATTATTAGTTTAAAAAAAACACTAAAAACTCGCTTTGCGGCCAACTATACGACGACGCGCCAACTATACGACACCATTACTTGTAGTACTTTCCACGACTTTCGCGGCCAACTATACGACACCATTACTTGTAGTACTTTCCACGCACCATTACATCCACATTACTTGGTATGCGCACCATTACTTCGCACCAACCAAAGTACATTCCAAGACTTTTCTAACAAGTCCAAACACAGCTATGATACGATGTTCCATCATGAAGTTCCAGTTCATATGTTCCGACTCCATCATCAGATCAGTTCGACAGTACCATATTATTGTATTGTCATCAGAACTACATACAGCTGCCAACTTTCATGACGCTACGATCCTTGGAAGATGGTTAAATTAGTTACCTTAGATTCCATTACATAGTTACATACAGGTCGACCTAATAAAAGCGTGTTAAAAACAGAGTAAGATATGTAGAAAGTAAGATATAGAGAAGATATGTCTGGACTAACTATCAAAAACTATTTGACTTTCTTGTTATATATTATTTTGACAATGAATTGTACTTTTTTTGACTAGATATTTTTTATATTAAATCCTATATTACTTAACATATATTAAATATTAATGACCGTTTCTTTCTTTTCTCACATATAACTTTATTTATATTACTTAATCGAATTTTATATTATTGCTGATTATATAATGGAATTGCATTTTATTTATAAATGGATAGAAAACGAATTTACCGTGTGAAATTTGTAGGACCCGACGTTTCGGTGACGTTGCAGCCGCCGTTGTCTAGGGTAGACTGACAACGGCGGCTGCAACGTCACCGAAACGTCGGGTCCTACAAATTTCATGCGGTAAATTCGTTTTCTATCCTATTTATAATATCAAACAACCGCAATAGTCTTCGATTTTGCATTTTATTTATTATATTATCTTTTAATATTTTTTTTAAATTATTATTATTACTATTTTGAAGACCACACTTTAGGGCAATTTAGTGTTATTAGCTTTTTACTAAAACTTGTACATTTGTAAGCAATCAAGCAATCAAGCAAACTTGATTATAATATTAGAGTCTTGTCCACCCTAGAACGGGCTAGTCCCAGTTGGGTGACAGAATCAAATTAGCAAAAGGTTAAGAGCCCTATCACATATTTTTTCCAGAAAGGCAAGAAAAGTGGATTTTTGGCGTTCTAATTCCAAGAAATGAAGAGATTTCTACAAACTTTAATTACTGAATTACCTGGACCATTTCTTGATGTTGACCATAGCGGCCTTTAATTTTAGATATAACGAATATTATTTACTTATTCAGCCCATTTTCCGAAAGTCGTTATTCGTAAAACGCTCGGAAGGCAAACTTTGAGCTCCTTAATCACTACAACGAAAACCGTATACTATTTTTTTTTATGTCCGTCATGTATTCTTGATGTACACTACGGCTTTATTTTTTCGTTTTTTGACCACATATTCAAGGTATACATTACTTACAATTACACAAAATTAAAAAAAAATCTTCCTGTATCATTCTAATTTTCTCAGAAATAAGATAAGATTCTTATATAATACTTATACTATATTAAAGTTCACTCTTTTAGCAATACGACATAATATAAATTATTGTCATTAGAAAGGAGAAAACACTGCAAAAAACAATTAGAAATTGTGTATATATTTGCTTGCGCAAGAGAAGAGCGCTCAGTGCCGCGGTTTTCTCCCAGGGTTGAATAGTTATTTATTTATTTATTTATCCTATCTTTTATAGTTACATCCAAAAAAAAATGCGTACATTTTTTCAACTCATTTTAAAAGAATACCTACGCTATTTTGTAATAAGGCTCTTAAGGTTTTGCCATTCGGTTCCTGTTATTTTTGTAAGCAAATCAATGTTGTATAGTAATTAATTGTTAAATAAAAAAAATTAAATAAAATAAAAGGTTGTGTTCAATTTTATATCTGCTTACAGTGACTTCAAAAAATAGACAAAACAAGTGATAAATAAAAATAAACAAATCATTTTTTATTTCATTTAATTTCAAATCATCATATTGCCTTAAAAGTAAGATTTTATCCAATCTTTAATGAAAGCTCAATCCCGGGGCAGGTTGATGTTGTGTGTGATGCATGTGAGAGTGTTGCGTATGGTAAGTATATATGAGTGGCTAAAAAGCCAACTGCAATAGGAGGCCGGTAGCCTTAAATGGTATACTGATGGGTCCAAATCGGGACTTGACGTAGGCTGCGGTATATATGGAGAGCGACCAAACTTCGAAAGAAGTGTAAACTTGGGGAAATACACCTCCATATTCCAAGCGGAGGTATATGCCATCATTGAATGTGCGGATATCAACCTCCTTAAGAACAACGCCAACCACCGTATCTATATCCACTCGGATAGCAAGGCAGCTCTTATGGCACTAGCCTCAAATACCATTAATTCAAAGATAGTGCAAAACTGTGTATCACTACTGAATTCCCTGGGCGAAAAGAACAGGGTAATTCTAAGATTAGGTCCCGGCCATGCAGGAATCGAGAGAAATGAAAAAGCCGATGAACTTGCCAAGACGGGAGCAAAGGGAACGTTATACGACCCTGAACCTTGCTGTGGCGTACCAATAAGCCTTGTAAACCTAATGCTCAAACATATGTTTTGAACAATCCGTCAACCACCGGAACAACACGCCAGGGTTGAATCATTCCAAAGCGCTAAGTAAGGCTTACGACCGTAAGACGGCCCGTGAGGCCCTATCGCTAAATAGGAACAATCTACGCATACTGGTGAGGGCGCTCACGGGGCATTGTGGCCTGAACAAACACATGTTCAACCTCAAGCTCAGAGACACAAAAATGTGCAGGTTCTGCCAAGGATCGGAGGAAACTCCCCAGCACCTCATGTGCGAGTGTGGCCCGCTGATGCGTTAAAGATACACCCACTTGGGTGGTCATTACATCCAACCTGAGGAGGTAAAACAATCTGGCGCCAAAAGCCTACTACGGTCTACTGCGGACATGAGGCTTAGCGCAGAACTATAGTAGGTGGCGAACACAATAGATCAGCAATGGTCGCAGTATTACAAGGCTCATAAACACCTTAGAAAAGCCCCCACTCAACATGGTAAGTATATTTCAGTCATCTGATCATGCAAATTCAAGGGTTTAGATGTAATAATGCATTATTTACGTGGGCTCAGTCTGTCCTTTCAGCATACACTTCCAGACCCCAGTAACCTCGCTCGTTGGAGCTTTGCCGAGGATAGTTCTTGTCCCCTCTGTAGCAATACCCCTTGCACAGCTAGACACATTCTAGCTGGCTGCAAGGTGGCCTTAGATCAAGGACGGTACACTTACCGCCATGACAAAGTTCTCGCTGTTATTCGCGAGGTAATTAGTCTCTCAGTGGCTCGTGCCAACAAGGGTTTGACAGTATCCTCCAAACCCCCAATACAGTTTGTGCGGGATGGCTCTAAAGGCAAAAAACATTCAACTACAAAACCTTTCTCAATAATCGAGAAAGCTACAGATTGGATTCTGGAGGTTGATTCGGTCTCTAAGCAGTATAAATTCCCTGAAAGTCTCGGATGCACAGCCCTCCGTCCAGATATAACTCTTTACTCTCTATCTCGGAAGGTGGCTCTTATTGTAGAATTAACTGTTCCATGGGAATCAAATATCCCAAAAGACCACGAGTACAAATTAAATAAATACCATGATCTTGCAAATGCCGTAACCCGGAACGGCTTCACTGTTCACCTTCACGCGGTGGAAGTTGGCGCTCGTGGCCTGCCAGCTAAATCTCTATTTCACCTCTTTAAAGATCTTGGCCTTTCCAGAAAAATAATCAACTCTTTCTTAGAAAAATTATCTAAAACTGCGATTTGCGCATCTCAAATTCTATGGCTTCGAAGGGGGAGTGAATGGGTGGCAAGGTGAACGCTCACATGTGGCAAGACAGCTGTCCTAAACCTACCACAGCCGGTTCGTAAGTCCGGAATCCACTGCTCACCCCCCAGAAGTGTAAAAAAAATAGTATTATGATGGGCCCGACTCCGGTCGGTGAATTCCATGGCAGCTCCGTTTGTATTTATTATCGATCCACCTTTTATTTAGCAATGGACTACATACCTTTCCTCTTGTCCGTTTGCCCAATTCGACGACTGGTGATTTTTCCTTCTTAATCTCCTTCTTCAGTTTTGAAAAGTCCGGTTTAACTTTTGACAAATCTCCCTTGCCCTTTCCTTTTATCTTCGAAGGTGTGTCCACCTCTTTGGAGGCCTTAGAGAAGACGGGTCCCGATATGCCGAGGATGCAGTCTTCCTGAAAAGCATAATTGAAATGTTCAAATCGTCCGTGTGAGACAAAGGTCAAAGTTTATTTATTTAAAAAAACCTGGCGAGGGTATAGAACTTACAATTAATAAATACATTTTTATAATATTCATATTTTAAACATAATCATAATCATAAGTTTTTTATTCAAAATAGTACGAAATCGTAACTTTTTGACGTCAATAATGCATACAAACATACATAAATGATATAAAAATTAAATTATTGTGACATATAACATGATATGACAATACGCCACGGTTTTCCAAGCCGAGGTATTTGCCATATTGGAATGCATAAAACTACAAAGTCGACTTGAGGTGAAAAACAGACAAATCCTCATCTGCTCTGACAGCAGAGCAGCACTGGACGGACGCTCTGGCTAAAGCCACCACAGAATCTTCTGTGGTCTGGGACTGCATGCAGGAGCTCAACAAATTGGAAAAATCCAACAAAATCATCCTAATATGGATACCGGGTCACCAAGGCATACCCGGAAACGAAGAGGCCGATAGACTGGCAAAACTGGGCACACTGGATTGCCCAGTGGAGCCAGCTGTAGGGGTCCCCTTCGCTACAGGTAAGAAAATCATCAGGGACTGCTTGGAGCAGGAACATCGGGCTTCCTGGAAACAGAGTCAGGGATGTCGCCAGGCAAAAGCCATGATGGATCAACCACTACAGAAGAAAACCAAGGCCCTACTTGACATGAGCAAGAACCTTAGAACCACTATCGGTCTCCTCACCGGACACACGACCCTTAGAGCTCATCTATTCAACCTTGGCTTGACTGAGAGCAAGGATTGCCGAATATGTGGCGAGGAACCTGAAGACAGCATACACATTGTTGGTCGCGGTCCAGGGCTCGCCGCCAAAAGACACAGTTTACTGGGACGAGCCTTTCTCGAACCCAGCGATCTGCCCAACTTGAAGGTCAGTGACCTACTTGGACTAGTAAGAAGTACCGGGCTACTAGCTGACCACTGACCTAACCACACAGTGGGTAGTTACAAAAGACCTTACAGATCTAGGTGACATCAAGGGCTGAAAACAAGCCCCCCACTCAATCTACTACTACTACTACTACTACAATAAAATGATATAAATCATCGAGGTAACCATTTTATTTCCAAGGGTCTTCGTCGTCTAGATAATCATTTATTTTATAGTAGCCCTTTGAGTACCGCTTCTTCTTAATAAATGACTTAAATTGTATCACAGATAAATTTTGCATGTTTACTGGGACTTTATCGTAGAAGCGTATACATTGCCCTTTGAATGATTTTGTGGTTTTGGAGAGTCGACTTTTATGGTCAGCAAGTTTAAACATATATATCTGGCAAAAATAAAATTAAATCACGTTAGAAATCTGAAAGTCAATAAACTATACAAAATCAAACCTGTCTAAATATTAAAAAGAGCATTAAGAAATATCAAAATAAGAAACACCAAATCCAAAAAAAAAAAAAATAAGAAAAAAAAGTATAAATCTATAAATAAAAAAGAGAAAATAATAGAAAGGCAAATCCATTGAATGATCTCGCAAATAAATAAATCAATAATAATAATAATAATCAAGGAGTCCAATTTGGAAAGAATCAAATAATAATCAGAGTAAAGATATAAAAATACAAGCAATAATTCCTGAATCATGTTACATAATCAGTAAGTAAATTGTCTAGAAAATGAAGTGTTCAAAATAGGATTAAAATAGATGTTATAAAAATAAAAAATAAATAAAATAAACAAGTAGTCAATTGTGAATATAGACAAAAAGACAAATAAAACTATGTATTCTTCTTTTTCTTGTTAAAAAAAAGTAGAAGTTGTTAAAATTGGGGCTCTTTTTGGGATGGACGCACATCAGTGTTCGGCCGATTCGGCCATCCTATCCTGTTAAGGGAGGAACCTGATCTAGTCATCGCAGGCTAGTTTCCCTAGATATCAACCTTCAGGGGCTCCCACATCGTGTGGCATCAGTGAATCGACTATGCATGCCCTGGAATCTGTTAGTTTCCCCTGGGAATCAACATTCTGGCGCTCCTGGACGGTCGGCGCATCGTGCGGCATAAGCCAATCGGTTGCGCACACTGACTAACAACAACTTGCGGTGTCAACTACAACGGGCGAGCCCGTCACCACAGGACGTTTTAACGATTTTCTCGTTCTGTCGCCCTGCAGTGAACGTAGAAGACTTTGGACAGAACAAATCCAACGTCCAGCTACGTCACAACCCGCAAGAAGCCAACGCCTTTACCGCGACATAGCCAGTAATGTTACCTGGCGGGCCGACCCTCGCGCCCTTGCTTCCAATTGTGACCAGATTTCTCCGGTCTCTCGATTGGTTCCGAGTTCGAGGTCGCTTGCGCGGTCCTCTCCCTTACGAAGCGGTGAAACGGAGTGCACCGAATCTGTAGCGGACCAAGGCGTCCTTTGCCCGACTCTGAACCGGGATCGGATGGCCAATGGTCATTTCAAGAGCAGTCGCCGTAAGGTAGACAACTGCCCCCGCTCTATAGGAAACAATACAGTTCCCAGACTCCCCCGATTGTTAGTCAGAGAGCACAACCGATTGGCTTGCGCCGCTCGGTGCGCAGACCGTCCAGGAGCGCCAGAGGATTGTTCCCGGGGGAGACTGGTTGACCCAGTGTCCTACCCAGGCTCGCACCCCATGCGTGGAGGCCATCGGATGGGTGTTGACCCGTGAGTGTGACCGACCCTGAAACAGAATGGGTCTTCGTGGCCAACTCAGCAAGGGCCCATTAGCTCCCGACTGCCCGACTAGCCCGCCCATTAGGCCCACACTGACTAACAGTCGGGGGAGTCTGGAAGCAGTACTGTTTCCTACAGAGCGGGGGTGGTTGCGGACCTTACGGCGACTGCTCTTGAAACGACCATCGGCCATCCGATCCTGGGTGAACAGCCGGGCAAAGGACGCTGTGGTCCGCGATGGATTCGGTATACACCGTTTCACCGCTTCGTAAGGGAGAGGACCGAGCAAGCGACCTCGAACTCGTAACCAATCGAGAGACTGGAGTAACCTGGTCGCAATTGGAAGTAAGGGCGGCGAGTGTAAGCCCGCTGGGTAACACCCCTGGCTATCTCGCGGTTGAGGCGTTGGCCTCTTACGGGTCTGTTTTTGTCCTAAGTCTTCTGCGCTCACTCCAGGGGGATAGAACGACTAATCGTTAAAACTTCCTGAGGTGACGGGCTCGCCCGCTGTAGTCGTCAACTCTAGTTGAATGCCGACTGATAACCGGATAGGGAAGGGAGTTTGGAAACGGCTTTGATCCCTATAGAGCGGGGGTAGTTATTAACGTTAAGGCAACCACTCTTGAAAGCCTGGTTTAGACAGCCAAAAAAACATGTTTTCCATGTTTGTTTTTTTTAACTTTGAGTTGAAATCTATTCATTAAACTTTTAGCTCTGGAATCGCTGATAGTCTTAGATTTTATTTTTTTTGTGTAAAAAACTTACTACTTTTCTATAAATAAAACTTTAAACGCATTTTTCTCACAACCATATTTTTAAAATGAAAATTATTTTTCAAAGTTTTTATTCGCGATCAAAGAAATTTGCATACGTTGTCGCTACTCTACAACATACTCAATAACCCCACTTCACCCTCCTATCTCAAGGAGAATTTCCACCCTTTGGGAGGCCACAGTCTTACACTTCGATCGAGCCGGGACAACACACTCGCCATTCCGATACATCATTCTTCTGTTTACTCGCAACTCTTTTACAGTCCATTTTGCTCGTTTATGGAATCAGCTCCCTCACTCTATCAGGCATGCACCTTCATTGCATACTTTCAAAAAGTTGTTGAAGAAACATTTATTTTTACACAGCCACTAACCAAATACCTCACCTTGACCTCTCCTTTATCCTTCCCTGGGCAACCTTAGTATAAGTTACTGACATATATTTGTATAAGTTTATTTTAAATTTAACTTTACTACTTCTTTGTGTATTGTACTGTGAAAATTAGGAATTATTTTATTAAATGGTTGACTGTAAGATATTGCTATAGCGATAAGTGCGCCATTTGTGCATAAATTGTCTTTTTTATAAAACCAGCGTAATATTCATTATGTTTTTATAGTAGAATAAAGTTATTCAATTCTATTCTAAAGAAAAAAACTACTTGAGCGATCGAGTTGTTCCAATTTTTTAACACGCTTTTATTAGGTCGACCCGTATGTAACTATGTAATGGAATCTAAGGTAACTAATTTAACCATCTTTTAGGATCGTAGCGTCATGAAAATTGGCAGCTGAATGTAGTTCTGATGACAACACAATAATATGGTACTGTCGAACTGATCTGATGCAAAGTCGGAAGATATGAACTGGAACATCATGATGGAACATCGTATCATAGCTGTGTTTGAACTTGTTAGAAAAGTCTCGGAATGAACTTTGACCACGATTAGGTTTCAAGGTTCGATGATGAAGCCGGAAGATAGGCACTGGCATTCCATGATGGAATATCGTATCATAGCCGTGTTTGGACTTGTTAGAAAGGTCTTGTAATGAACTTTGACCACGATTAAGTTTCAAAGTCTGATGATGAAGCCGGAAGACAGGAACTGGCATTCCATGATGGAATATCGTATCATAGTTGTGTTTGCACTTGTGAGAAAGGTCATGTAATGGACTTTGAACACGATCAGGTTTCAAGGTTATTGAGTGTAAATAGTGTAAATATTGACATAGGTGCCTGTATAAAGCGTGTTTTTAATGTTTTTTTTTAAACTATTAATTTATTATTTTAAAGATTATTAAATTCTCTTCTATACAAAACTAAAAAAAATAGAAAAACTACTCCCTGTTTACTTTTTTGTTTCAGGCAAAATTACGCTCGCTATTACTGGCGCAAACAGATACCGTCATTTCTGCAGCGGCAGAAACATTTGCAATTCAATACCTCAAAAACAGTTTTTTTACTACTACAATAAAAAAAAACACATGTTAATCAAAGTGATAGAGAAGATTCATGATCAGATTTTAACTTAAAATATTAATAAAACACGAAAAACAATTTTTTTCGTTGGCTTCTAAACCAGGTTACCCCCCCCCCTCTCCCCTTAATTGAAAAAAAATCGAGTAATTTACTGTTATCATTCTTTATTAACCCCTCACGTTGCGAGGTAAAAACTCACCTATCACTTTTGCGCGCGACACATTCGCGCAAAAAATCGACGCGAGTCAACGGCCTTGAGAAAAACGATCATAACTTTTAAACCACTAAACGGATTTAAAAAAGATAAAGAGAAAAATGATCGCATTGAAATTTGACATATAAAACATTATAACCTTATCTCGTAAAACAATTAAGATAATAATGAATAAATATTACAAAATTGGCAAACTGAAAAAACTCGCCTATAAAATCATTTCGATTTTTTTGTCACAAAATACGTAAAATATGCAAAAATTGTAAATACAGTTATGTTCTTTATTAAATACTTTACCAAAACGATATTTTTTTTTTACCTATTTGCATACAAAAATATTTATTTATTCAGCCAAGAAAAATTTTATGTATTCTCGTAAAAAAAAAATTTTTTAATTTTTAATTTGTGACTACTTATGGTATTTTTTTATATGAAATTCTTTCAAAATAACTTTATTACTACATCACACTTCTTAGAAATCACACCAGAACTTTGAGCTTTGTCTGATATTATAGAAAAATCTAAAGTTTAGAGAGTTTCCGCGTCCGAACTTAATAATAAACTTTGAATGCCCATAATATAAAATTCGTAAGATTTTTTCTATTATATTGTCTTAGCATAGACTTATTATATGTCTAATAACTAATTACTATACTCCAAAGAGTCACATTTCATCGAAAAACTATGGAAAATCGCACTTTATTCTCTCATAGTAATTATCAAAAGAAGTTTCTTTGCGCGATTCAATTTACAAAACAAGATATAATTTTCAAAATACTCCTAATTATGTGATAACTTAGGATGTAAATGAAACAATACTTATTTTGTTAGTAAATTAAAGCGATATTACGTCATATTTCGCAATATATCAGGATATTTCATAAACATTACAAAATAATAACAACCATTTTTTCGCGAGCCGTTTGTTGTTGCCAAAGTGTTTTCTTTGAAAATTCGTGAAAAACAGCAAATGGACTCTTTCAATTGAGTAATAATTATGCCTAAACTACTTAAAAATGGAAATTACTCACTTTTATCCCGTAAACACTGCACTTATATCCACAAAACACTGTACAAAACAAACATTTCGCGGAACTACGCGGCCGCCGCGCGCTGGCCGATCGAGACTGCCGTCTGACGTTTATGCTGACTTTTTAATTAGCCGATCGATATTATCGCCGCTGGCCGCCGGATTAAAGATTATTCGGCCATGTATTTCAGCCGTCAGAAAGCATAAAGTACGACGATTCGAATCGTAAATTGCATTTTTCGCAGCGGCGAGCGCGATGTCCCGTAGCGGACGTTACGCATTGTAGGCGGCCGCCATACATGTCCCCAAATGGATGTTACGTGCTGTGCGGGTTAACCCTTCAGCTACTTAATGACCAAATTTGGTTGCACATCAGAACACCGTTGACTACGTAACGACCAATATTGGCGGCTTGCTCCCGGAGCGCACAGTAATATTATTTTCTAATTCGAACGCATCCTAAAGTCCATACCAAATATCTCATTATTACCATAGATACATAGACGGCCGCTAGAATAATTTCGGGCGTCATTTCGCGGATTGTCAAACATCATCATTTTTTTTCTCTCGAGAAATCATAAAAAAAAATATTGGTTTTTATGAGCTTATATCTAAATATTTTTGTATGTAAATAATCAAAACGAAATATCACCTCTGATAGAGAAGAAAAAAAGAGATCTGATCAAAAAGAAAAAAAAAAAGGATGTAGTTGTGACACACCCAGTCTGTTCCGTAATTTACTCCAGACCATTCCAAATGTTGAGAAGTCTTTCAATTATACAGAACTGGCCAGACAAGTGTAATTCCGACTACTTTTGGCATGATTTATAAGATGACATATGGATAATATTGTTACGTGGATAGGCAGCAGAAGATGCAAAAACATAGTAGAACACTCAACTTGATTTATTACAAAACTATTACAATACTCTTCAAGCGACAAATACCCTTATACACACTTCAATATACACTATTTAGTTCTAAAATCGTTTGCACTACTCAATACTTTCGCGCCGAAACAGCGCCACTAGCGGTTGTTAGTGTTAGTTAACTCTTATCCTGTTGTGAAAATAAAGCGGATCTCCCCGACAACTGACAATAACGATTTTCGGGGGAAATCCCTTCATGGTAGTGTTACAACTTTATTTAGTAGTAAATAGATTTGGATTGGGAGAAAAAAATGCAATGAAATGGTAAAACTCCGAAAAAACTCGAAATTCCCCAAAAAAGACCGAAAATCCCCGAAAAAACCCAAAATAGCCCAGTGGGTAGATATTTTTTGATAAAACCCGGGTTTTTGCCAACCCTGAAAGGCTGCGATGGTAATATTTATTCTTTATTTTGTTAGCACACTAGTAGTTCTGTTTGCGTCATTGCGACATCTGTGGCATCACTGTGCGGTCTTTAGGCTAAGAGAAAGGAGTGAAACGGTGTAAATTGCTACTCACTTCCTGCGTCTGTGGCGGTAAGCCGAGAACCGAACGAATGCTGCTATCGGTCGTTCGGCACATTTCTCGAAACTCGAAGAAGTCGTCGATTTTGTCCACGCACAGTTCGCACACCAAAGGCGGCATCTTGTCATTCTCCTTCACCTGCAATATAAGAAAAACCACCCCAGTAAGTAAATAATCATAATAATAAGCAATTTTTGTAAAGTAGTGGTTATAATAAATGAATTCAATTAGAAATTAAAGAAATTAAAATAGAAATTAATAATATTTTTTTATGTCGACACATTTATTGAAGGGAGAAAAGGATATAAGGGCAAACTAGGAGAAGATAGGGGGGTGGAGGGTGGGGTGGGGGGGGGGGCGGGTATTTACAGCATGAGTTTTTAATTAGTGACACCCTTGAAATGGGTGAGTCAGTACAAGCAAATAAGTCAATAAATTGTTGAATCAAATAATATAATAAAACTATTTTAAAATTACATTTTATTCCAAATTATTTACAACAGTTTGAGAATTAATCAGCTGTTTAGTTTGACCTTGCTTATGTGCCTAGGTCGTTGAACTCGGCGGCATTGAATGGCGTTCAATACCACAATAGTCCGGAAGCAAGGCCACAGATGGCGCTGCACTGTTATTCTGAACAGTGCAGCGTCATCGCAGTTGGGGCGTCGCTACGTGGGCGTCCTGCGCGTAAATATATTGAACCTAGGCTGGCAGGAACGAATACAAAACCTCTCACTTTATCCATCGGAATCAATAGTTGGCTTATCCATTCGAATGTTTCTATCTACAAATGAGAAGACATCACATCGGTTCTTCTTCTTCTCTTCATTTTAATTTTGGATAAAGATTTCCTTCGCAACCGAATACCTTCCACTTAACATGACCGTCCCAACCATAGGGCGAAGTCAAATACGGGATTTTAAACCACTCCCTGCAGAAGCGAGTGAGCTACCGAGGTATCCCGAGACGTCGTTTCCTTTCCCGTAATCAAAGGCAGCCTCCCAGGCGGAGGGAGACCCTTTGCATTTGGTATATGATCTTGCAATCTATTCTTACGTGTTTTTTTTTTTTTTTAGTAGTCTTTATTCATAAAAACGATAAAAATTGCATGTCACAGTTCCCCACTAAGGCTAGTGCATTTTCAGTGGGTAACTAACAATAAGATGTTCATATCTAACTTATATTATCTATTACCTATTAAACTTATATTAACTATTATAACTTTTTACGTTAAGTAGATGTATTTACTTCCTAACCTAACCTAAACTAACCTATATTTCCTATAATAACTAGCTGAATATACACTTATAAATATTTACAGTAAACAAATGATTTTCCACTAAATTAATACACCTACTTCATAACCTAACCTATACTAATTATCTTGGTATACACTAAATATGTGTACTTACTTTGTTTACAATTACAATAATAAATGATTACACTAATAAAATGATTTACACTAGATATCTATTATTATTATTATTATTATTAGTTTATTCATTCAAAACATAAATTTACAATTTTATTAGTTGCAGAATCTGCCTAACTAGGCCATAGCCCGTACCAAGGAAAACTCTATGTATGGCGAAGATTTATTCATGTGTACATAATATTAAAATCAAAAATACAAAATATGATAAAACATAAAATAGATAAGCGAATTCAAATTAAACTTATAATTATATTTAATATGTTGATATAGCATGGTCATGGAAATAAATATTAATACAAAATGTCGTAATATGAAGTTTGTAGAACAAACAAATAAATAGTATTTAAATATAAAGTGTATGCAATGTATGACAATATTAATAATGCAGACCTTTACTTTAAAATATGGCTTATTGCCTTTTCCACCTCATTTCTACCAAGTTGAAGTAAATGTTGTGTAATTTTAGATTTTAATTGGATTGACTTAGTATGTTGGCATGTTTTTATAGATTCTTTTAGTTGTTTTTATAGATTCTTTATACTTATGCACTAACATTAGCTAACTTGACTAGCTTGGTTTAACCTAGTTATTCTACATAGTGATGTTAACCCTTCGAGTAGCGGCATAATTTCACGGCAGACCACGGCAATTTATTGGAATTTCTTGCAATATCGCTGCGTTCGACAAAAAGTACTATAACTATAGAACTACTATAGCAATCATAAAAAAAATTATTGTGCAATGATTGCATTGAAATTTTATAAATAGAATTTTGAAATCTCACTTTGCAAAACAATCAGATAATTATAACTAAATATGGGAAGTCAAAAAAGTGAAAAAAACGGCATTTCTAACTTGTACTTGTCTTAAGGAAAAATACGAAACCATATTTATTTCCGCCTCCAATGCACTGGAAGGTAATGCTCTATGACTGGACGCCAGAGATGCTGAAATTTTATTTGAATGCCTTTCAGCATACACTTCCAGACCCCAGTAACCTCGCTCGTTGGAGCTTTGCCGAGGATAGTTCTTGTCCCCTCTGTAGCAATACCCCTTGCACAGCTAGACACATTCTAGCTGGCTGCAAGGTGGCCTTAGATCAAGGACGGTACACTTACCGCCATGACAAAGTTCTCGCTGTTATTCGCGAGGTAATTAGTCTCTCAGTGGCTCGTGCCAACAAGGGTTTGACAGTATCCTCCAAACCCCCAATACAGTTTGTGCGGGATGGCTCTAAAGGCAAAAAACATTTAACTACAAAACCTTTCTCAATAATCGAGAAAGCTACAGATTGGACTCTGGAGGTTGATTCGGTCTCTAAGCAGTATAAATTCCCTGAAAGTCTCGGATGCACAGCCCTCCGTCCAGATATAACTCTTTACTCTCTATCTCGGAAGGTGGCTCTTATTGTAGAATTAACTGTTCCATGGGAATCAAATATCCCAAAAGACCACGAGTACAAATTAAATAAATACCATGATCTTGCAAATGCCGTAACCCGGAACGGCTTCACTGTTCACCTTCACGCGGTGGAAGTTGGCGCTCGTGGCCTGCCAGCTAAATCTCTATTTCACCTCTTTAAAGATCTTGGCCTTTCCAGAAAAATAATCAACTCTTTCTTAGAAAAATTATCTAAAACTGCGATTTGCGCATCTCAAATTCTATGGCTTCGAAGGGGGAGTGAATGGGTGGCAAGGTGAACGCTCACATGTGGCAAGACAGCTGTCCTAAACCTACCACAGCCGGTTCGTAAGTCCGGAATCCACTGCTCACCCCCCAGAAGTGTAAAAAATAGTATTATGATGGGCCCGACTCCGGTCGGTGAATTCCATGGCAGCTCCGCAAACCTAATGCTCAAACAAATGTGTTTAGAACAATCCGTCAACCACTGGAACAACACGCCAGGGTTGAATCATTCCAAAGCGCTCATTAAGCCTTACGACCGTAAGACGGCCCGTGAGGCCCTATCGCTAAATAGGAACAATCTACGCATACTGGTAAGGGCGCTCACGGGGCATTGTGGCCTGAACAAACACATGTTCAACCTCAAGCTCAAAGACACAAAAATGTGCAGGTTCTGCCAAGGGGCAGAGGAAACTCCCCAGCACCTCATGTGCGAGTGTGGCCCGCTGATGCGTAAAAGATACAACCACCTGGGTGGTCACTACCTCCAACCTGAGGAGGTAAAACAATCTGGCGCCAAAAGCCTGCTGCGGTTCTTGAATGACACGGGGCTTAGCGCAGAACTATAGTAGGTGGCGAGCACAATAGATCAGCAATGGTCGCAGTGTTACAAGGCTCATAAAGACCTTAGAAAAGCCCCACTCAACAAATAAAAAAAATAAAATATATCTGGACGCAGGGCTGTGCATCCGAGACTTTCAGGGAATTTATACTGCTTAGAGACCGAATCGACCTCCATAATCCAATCTGAAGCTTTCTCGATTATTGAGAAAGGTTTTGCAGTGAGATGTTTTTTGCCTTTAGAGCCAAACCGCACAAACTGTATTGGGGGTTTGGAGGATACTGTCAAACCCTTGTTGGCACGAGCCACTGAGAGGCTAAGTACCTCGCGAATAACAGCAAGGACTTGGTCGTGGCGGTAAGTGTACCGTCCTTGATCCAAGGCCACCTTGCAGCCAGCTAGAATATATCTAGCTGTGCAAGGGGTGTTGCTACAAAGGGGACATGAACTATCCTCGGCATAGCTCCAACGAGCGAGGTTACTGGGGTCTGGAAGTGTATGCTGAAAGGCATTTAAATAAAATTTCAGCATCTCTGGCGTCCAGTCATACAACATTACTTTCCAGTGCATTGGAGGAGGAATGCAAAAGTCTCCAATTGTTGTCCAATCATTCTGGCATTGAAGGCCAATAGCGTAAGCCATACTATTGCTGTCGTAATCTCCCCGCAAGAGAGACTTCTTCAAGTCCACGTCGCTCGTGGTTGTACTGCCATACCCCAGACCAGTGCCATTCTGGCTGATTCCAGTAAGGAACTTTTTGTGGAAGTCAACGCGGGCTTGTAGATCATTTTTCTCACTACAGCCACTTACTACGTGCTTCGATATTGCCGGATCCTTGGAATTGCTTAGAATCGAATTTTTGGTTATTCTGGAGTTGGCGTAGAGCAGAGAGGGCAGTTTTAGAGCTAGCCCAAAATTGTGTTTGGACCTGAAGAGAGTCGAGGGGTCAGCTGGTTTGGCTAAGGACAACCAGGATTTTAGACTAGCTGTCACCAGTGCATCCAGACGAGACAGTTGGGTTTTGGTGAAATCGTAAATAAGAAAGGGCCATGACAAATGTGAAGTTAGATAGTTGTCATAGATCCAAGCCTTACGAGGGCCAGAAATTAGCAGTGCATCTATCTTTTCCAGGCAACTACTGAAATGTTCTATAACATGATCGTCAGAGAGGTCTTTTCCCTGGCAGGTGATTTTTCTGCCAAGAAATTTAAAGTGGTTATTTGGGTCTATAAGGGAGATAATAGAGCCCTTATAGATCAATTTTGGGTCATAGGACGTAAATTTTGTGCCTATGCGGGCGAGTCCAAGGCAAAAACATTTGGAGGGCTTCACTTTTATACAGCCTGACCAGTCGCAGAACAGCTCCACTTTCTGTAATAGCAGGGAAAGCTGCTTGGGGCTCCTGGTGATAAAAGTTAGGTCGTCGGCAAAAGCGAGGCACGACGATGTGTATTGGCCATCTGTTTTAAAACGGTAACCCCACTTCTTGTCGAACTGGGTCAGGCTTTCCAGCAGTATATTGAAAACGATATTGAATATCGTCGGAGAAAGGCAACAGCCCTGAAACAGTCCAATTGAATATGATATAGAGCGGGTAGTCCATTCTTGCGTTTTGACATGGAACGTCAGACAGTTGTAGTAGGAGGCTACAATGTCACGCACCACAGGTGGGAAGTTGTACCAGCGGAGCGCAAAGTGGAGGAGACTGTGCCGAACTGACCCAAAGGCATTCTCTAGGTCGAGCCAGCATACATTGATTTGGCGTTCGTGCTATCTCGCATCCTTAATGGCAGCAGCCAAGAGAGAATTGTGCTTGAGGCAGCCTGAGAAGCCTTTTTGTACTGACACTCCAAGGTACTCGTTCCAGTGCATGAATTCGCTCATCCTCATGTGGACTATGCCAAAAAAGATTTTGGCCACAGTATCTGTCAGAGCAATGGGCCGAGCGTCCTTTGGTCCGGTGCAAACTGGGACCTTCGGAATTAAGATGACTGTCGCTCGGCCGAAATTCTGTGGGACTACACCGCTATTCCATATATGTCGGAAGATGGATCCTAAATATTGCAGAAGGCAGGGGCACTTTTTATACACTAAGTAGGGAATACCATCGGGACCTGGAGTAGAGCCCAACGGCTTCCTTTGCATTTGATTTAAAATCTCATCTAGAGATGGGGGTTGAGAGGCGAAAGCTACTGTAGGAAGGTGCGGAGGTTTAATGCCCGGAGGAGGGCTGTACGTATGGAGCCGCATTGGATCCTCATAAGTGGTCGAAAAGTATTCCGTGGCTATTTCTTCCGGGATTTGGATTGTGCCCTTAGCGACAGACAAAACCTTTTTACTGTAGTTAAAACGGTTTTTGTCAAACCGGGATTCCTCTTTGGACTTGAGAAATGCTTCTTTGCGCTTGTTGTTTTGCGTTGCTACGCTCTGTATCAGTTTGAGTATAGAGCGGTACGCGCGCGAGAAGTTGTGGCAGAGGGCCTTATCTCCGGCTTTCTTGGCTTCACGTAGCTGGCGACGAAGTAGCCGCTTCTGCCTACGTAGCTTTGCTTTGAATGCGTTTTCTCTGTGAACCGGGTCGACATGGGTAGATTTTGGGTAAACACCCGAGAAGTATTCATGGACCGCCACCTGGAAGGACGACAGTTGAACACTGGCAGGGGCATTACGGTTCACAGAGTGGTCAAGGATTGTAGTTAAATTACTATTGTGAAATTCCCAATCCTCTTTTGCAAGTGAAGGGAATTTTAGAGGAGGGAAAGATATGATTGGCGCAGGTCGTGGAGACCGGTCGGGTGACAAACTGCGGGCAGATGTGGAGTCTAGGGACGTGTGAGGTTCGACTCTGTCCGTGACTCCTTGCGACGGTTTAAGACACTGCTGTGCAGCGTCGCTATCACCATGCCCAGCAATGTGCTTGTTTAGCCAATAAAATTTTTGATTTCCCGAAAAAAAAAATTATGATGTTTGACAATGGAAATTATTCTAGCTGCCGTCTATGTATCTATGGTCATAATAAGATATTTGGTATGGATTTTAGCATGCGTTCGTATTAGAAAATAATATTACTGTGCGCTCCGGGAGCAAGCCGCCAATATTGGTCGTTACGTAGTCAACGGTGTTCTGATGTGAAACCAAATTTGGTCGTTAAGTAGCCGAAGGGTTAATGTAATTTAGCCTAATAGAATGTTTACTTGTTATAGTTATGCTAATGCTTTTACATATTTATGCTAATTTATACTAATAGAGTTTTTAATTTCTCCGTTATATTTATATTATATATTATTTTAATTATTTTAATTAGCTCACCTGGGTAAGTGCTTAGTAGTATAGGTTTCAATGTTTTCTTTAGTAAGTATTTACTGATTGAGTTGACTAATTTTATAGATTAATTTTGGAACAATAAAAATAAAATACAAACGGAGCTGCCATGGAATTCACCGACCGAAGTCGGGCCTATATCGGGACTACATCATATAGTGTTATTACACTTCTGGGGGGTGAACAGTGGATTCCGGACTAACGACCGGCTGTGGTAGGTTTAGGACAGCCGTCTTGCCACATGTGAGCGTTCACCTTACCACCCATTCAGAAGCCATAGAATTTGAGATGAGGAAATCGCAGTTTTAGATAATTTTACTAAGGAGTTCATTATTTTCCTGGAGAGACCAAGATCTTTAAAAAGGTGAAACAGAGATTTAGCTGGCAGGCCACGAGCGCCAATTTCCACTGCATGAAGGTGAACAGTGAAGCCGTTCCTGGTGATGGCATTTGCGAGATCATGGTATTTATTTAATTTGTACTCGTGGTCTTTTGGGATATTTTATTCCCATGGAACAGTTAATTCTACGATAAGGGCCATCTTCCGAGATAGAGTAGAGTTATATCTGGACGCAGGGCTGTGCATCCGAGACTTTCAGGGAATTTATACTGCTTAGAAACCGAATCGACCTACAGAATCCAATCGAAGCTTTCTCGATTATTGAGAAAAGTTTTGTAGTGAAATGTTTTTTGCCTTTAGAGCCATCCCGCACAAACTGTATTGTGTTCTAGTTCTATAGCCGTAATAATTATTTTGCTTGTTATATATTTGCTGATTGAGTGTGCGGCTGGCGCCTAATTAAATTAAAAGGCGCCTAAATAAACTTATTGCTAGCACAACGTAAGTCATTTTAGACAACCTTCAGTAATAATTTTAAAATTATACGAAGATGTTAATTTAATTTAAGCGGGACATATAACAATATGATATATTTCTTTAGTGCCAGCCAACAAAACTGAAATCAAAGTGAATACATCACGAGTCGTAAGGGCACGGATATGGTCGCCAGATGCTCTGCTACTCGGCCTACGCAGATATACAAACGCTAGAAAGTCACCAGCCTTCACCTGCGCGTAATGCTAACCAAAGGGGTTCATCGGGACAAACCCCTCTGCCCACATTCCTTGCACCCTCTTCCCGCATTGCCTGTAGCTCGAGAGTAAAGGTACTGGTTGGTATACTGTGATTAAGGTCTATGACACTCAGGACGACATAACAATTCTAACAATACCACACAGCTAGGGTTGTCGAGTACAGCGGGCGAGCCCGTCACCTCAGGAAGTTTTAACGATTAGTCGGTCTATCTCCCTGGAGTGAGCGCAGAAGACTTGGACAAAACGGTACACCGTCTAGCTCCGCCACAAACCCGTAAGAGGCCAACGCCTTAACCGCGAGATAGCCAGGAGTGTTACCTGGCGGGCTTACACTCACGCCCTTACTTCCAATTGCGATCAGATTACTCCAGTCTCTCGATTGGTTACGAGTTCGAGGTCGCTTGCGCGGTGTAAACCGAATCTATCGCGGACCACAGCGTCCTTTGCCCGGCTGTTCACCCAGGATCGGGTAGCCGATGGTCATTTCAAGAGCAGTCGCCGTAAGGTCTGCAACCACCCCCGCTCGATAGGAAACAGTACTGTTTCCAGACTCCCCCGACTGTTAGCCAGAGTGCGCGATCGATTGGCTTATGCCGCACGGTGCGCAGACCGTCCAGGAGCGCCAGAAGGTTGAATCCCAGGGGAAACTAACCATAAGGCCAGAGTCCTACCCAGGCTCGCACTTCATGCGTGGAGGCCGTCGGATAGGTGTTGACCCGTGAGTGTGACCAACCCTGAACAGAATGGGTCTTCGTGGCCAACTCAGCAAGGGCCCCTTAACAATACCACACACTTCAAAATTATTGAATTTGTCCATTTGCTTCAGAACAGTCTCCTCGAGTTTGATACAGGGCCGGCCCGTCCATATAGGCAAACTAGGCAATTGCCTAGGGCGCTCGTATTTTGGGGGGCAGCGCGGCGAGGAGATCTGGTAGCCTGGTATCAGAGCAATAACATTAATCATGTTTTTGGATTTCTCTATAACGTTCATGAGATGCAGAATAAAGAGATTCATGAGAGTCATGGAGAGTCTAAGGATTTTGATGCAACTGAGTTATGCAGCGAATTGCAATCTATTGCAAGAAGAGTACCAAATAACACTGCACCACAAGAACTAAATTATATTTGTGAAAATGGGTTACTAGATATCTTACCTAATTTAGTAACTGCAATAAGGGTGTTGCTGACACTTCCCGTGTCTGTGGCCAGTGGTGACTGCAGTTTTTCTAAATTAACCCTTGGAGTAAATAGGTATTTTCATGGATGCATATGTCTCTTTTGCAGGATTTGCGGCGACATCGACTTAAAGTACTATAACTACGAAACTACTACACCGGGCCCGACTTCGGTCGGTGAATTCCATGGCAGCTCCGTTTGTATTTTATTTACTATTTCTACTATTACTTGGTCAGTGATTTCATTCATCCACCTCACACGTATCCGTATCTTCGCCTGCGGGAATCCCTTTCATCGTTTCTGTCAAGTTCTTAATATTTACGGAATCGTCTCCTTCAAGCCAATCCCATCATCTTTGAAGAGTTTCTACTTTCGCTTTATCCTAGGCTTACGCACACCAATAAATGACGTGTTTCACATTTACCGCCTTCAGTGCTTTATTCATGTTTTTGTGTTGTATGCCTTTATTAGTTAACCCTTCAAGCCCCGCGATTTCGATATCGAAGTCAAATGAACGCATCCAGGAAAAGTGATTTGATTGGGTTTTTCGTGTCATTCCGTATGCAGTTGTATTTTATTTAAATGCATGATGATATTTGTATCATCGTGCATTTAAATGAAATACAACTGCATTCGGAATGATACGAAAAACCAAATCAAATCACTTTTCCTAGACGCGTTCAGGTGACTTCGATATCGAAGTCTTCGATCTTACAGCAAAATCATCAATCTTGGTATTTGCAAGATTTAAAAATCTTATCTCTATCTCGCAAGATCTCGGTATTTTGCGAGATCTCACAGATTTCAGAATATTTATTTTTTTTATTTATAATTATTTTGATTATTTCTATTGCAACTTGGAAGTTAATTCGTAAGGGCAAAGTAATTATTTTTTTTTACATTGCCCGACTATATTTACCGTGCTGATTCCGAATCTGCAATAATCTTTATTCGGTCTCAATAAATAAGCGAGATATAGGCATTCAAAGAAGCGGCAAACCCATACATTTCGGTAGGTTTAGTTTTGTTTTAAATAATACACACCCTTGTGTCGGTAGGTTAGGTTGATTTTTTTCTAAACAATCTTAAAAACTGAGTTTGAAAAATGTTTTCATTTTTTTTTCTATGTAAATTCGTTTTTTTTCTCGAAATTTTACGCGTCCGAAGCCCTTTCCTTTATATTTCTATTTCTTTTTTCGATTTTTGAGAAAGGTTCCTATACTGCATATATTCCTATAAAACAAATTAGGGAACGCATTATATCTTGAAAAAACCGCGGCGTCCATTTCGTTTTTTCGGACCTGTCAAAAATTCGAATTTGGAACTTTTTGGCGAGGGTTGCCCGTCATTCGTCATAGCCGGTTGCCGCCAATGAAACACCAAAACAATGGCGCCGCGGCGTTTCCGCCAATCGAAAACCAATTTCACGCATCGCCCCGTACCTCGATGGAGACGCATTCCCTTATTTTCACATGCAGCTCCACTCCGATATCGAGAACGCCGCCGCCGGCGACGTTCTGCAGCACGGGCATCTTGTAGCCGCCGCCAGCGCCGCACAGGCGGCACGAGCTGAATATCTCATAGTAGGTCTGCTTGGCGTTCTTGTTGCTGCGGAAGCGGTCCATCGTCGATGCTATACTGTCGCGCGGGCGGCACACAGCATAATAGACGGTCAACAATCAGTAAACGCGCAAAACGTAAATAATAAAACAACACGACGCACGACGCGCGTCGGCGATCGAGCGAGCCAAAAATGATAAAACTATAGACTACAGAGCGGAGGCAGGGATGGGCAAAAAGTATCTAATACTTTCAGAGTATGGCTTCTTTATAAAAATTTATAACGCATAACGCAGAAGCCTTAAGGCTTCTTTATAAAACGTAATATAAATTAAGTATTTTTGTACTCGATACTTTTCACGTGAACGCGCGTTTAATGTGAACGCGCTAACAAAAAACATTTAGATGTAAACGATATATCCAATGTGAGCCCCCTTGAGACGATTCTTAGTTTTAAACACCTTTATTGGTCTGTATTTTATGCAGGCGAAAGCAATATTCTTTATTTCCACAATGCGCGCATGTACCACTGTGATAAGGTTAGTTGTAAGACATTGCCATGTGGCGATAAGCTCGCCTTTTGATAATATAATTAAGTGCAAATAAAGAGTATATTGTTATTATGACCATTTCCAAAGTAAAGTATGATCATGCGTCTGTCTTCTTTGTGTAAATGTCACGGAAAATATGAAGAATCGTGAACCCAGCGTTTGTAAAGTGTTTAAAAAGGGTAAGTGAAAAAAAATATAGAATGCCTTTAAAAATATACTTTATTAATTCAAAGTAATTACAAAATCACAAACTCATTAGTTATTTTACACATCCCAATCTTCAGACCGCAGTGGCTGTAAAAGCGGTACTAAAGAGGAAATATGTAAGAATGCATTTTAAAATGCACATTTAATGTGCATTTTTAATCTAAAACAATTAGAGAGGAGTGAATAAAAATTGTCGTATGTACTAAGACATGTGTAAATCCGCCATTAGTATTTGACGAGCCAATATCTCGCATGTTTATAGAGATAGACAAAAGATTTTAATCGGTTTAGATTTTTATCAGATTCGGAATCAGTGTGAGGAATGTAGTGTATTGGCATTAAAAAAGTCAGTGTTGAAGAGTTTTCCTAAACTGCATAAATACCAGTGTTTTCTACGTGTGGGTGAAGTAATTAATCAAAAAATAAATGTTTAGATGGGGTATAATAGACGTGTTGCAAAGACGTGTTAAACGCTCGAAAGCCAACCTTCACGGGCATTAAACTGCGCCACAACTTTTTGGCCGATTTTGTGATTCGATATCGTTTTTTCATGAATTCACTTTTAGGGTAAAAGTGGAATAGTTGGCCCAGGAGGATAGACGATCCATACTTCAAAATGAACACTTGCAAACATGATACAATCGCACCTAATACTTATAAGCAAAGTACGACCTCCTGCCCCCTAGTGTTTGAGCGGCAACCGCGAAGATTGGACTTGTCGCCTGTGTCAAAATAACGTTCGACGACGGCTTCTGGGGTAACTAACCCTCTTTTACCCTATTACGTAGTAATTAATCTTGTTAATCATGTATATTATAGATTTATATAACATATATAGGGGGCGGCCGAAACGGTTACGCGCGGACCTGTCAAACGACGCAAAATGCCTACAGGCACTGTCGGCGTCCGACGGGTTAAATATCATAAAAATCTTCATGTTAATGTAGAAGACCAAGCCAGCCAGTTATTTCATGATTACATGATCTTCCACAAAATCAATGCTTTATTTCAATATGTTTACCATGTAGGAATACAATATTGTCATATTTTTTGTTCATCTTGAATAATTTGAAATATTCCTCTTGGTATTTTTTTTTCTATTCTGAAGAATATTTTCTGCCGATACGATAGTATTCGATACAAAAATACTCGGTACTAATTAATAATGCCGATACCTAACTACGAGCGATTTTCAAAGGTGGTCTTTAGTTAATGGTATTCATTAAAAGCCTTTTACACGTTCGCTGATGCTGTTTCATAACTGAATGGAAAATCCGGGGGGCGCCAGTTTTGCATGCGGCAATTTTGCACAAATGTCACTTTTGACAGTTCCAAATTTGTTGAGGGCAGATTTGCAGGAGGCAACCTTGCAGGCGGCAACCTTGCAGGCGGCAACCTTCAGTACAGTTTTTAAGTTTTTCTGTTAGGTTAGGTTAGGTTAGGTTTTTCTTTCCCTAAAATCGAAGTGACATTAATTACCGGCATCCTTGTAGTGGATGACTTTTATACATCAAACTAAACATTAAAAAAAATGTTTTAAGTTTTCTGTTAGGTTAGGTTAGGTCATTTTGACATTTGCAAAACTGCCTTCTGCAAGATTGCCTTCTGCAAAACTGCCGCCTGCAAGAATGCCGTCTGCAAGATTGCCGTCTGCAAATTTGCCTTCTGCAAGTTTGATGGGACCCGAAAATCCCAGGTAGGTATTTTTTATTCGTATATTCTGGAAGACATTCAATTCGAAAATATTCGAAATTCCCGCCAAATGCTACCGCTTTCACTAGAGTTAAATTTATACGGTCCAGGAATATACGGGAAGATAAATAGAAGCATTTTTGTCGCGAAAGTGCTTGAGTTTTTGGTGCTCTCGTAGCAATATCTACTTTTACTCACTGTGGTAAAAGTTATGCCGATTATTATTGTTTGACAATGCTATGGAGCCAGTTATGCTGAAATTTATTCGTTACTAATATTATTTCTAACTATTCATGTCACGTGTCAACAGCTACAAGTTCCTTTTCGATTCTGCGACATGTTCGAGGCAATGTCCCCAAATGAATACGCTGATTTATAATGTAGATGCAACATAAATATGTAATGTAGCTAGGTATGAAGAAATTGCTTCATATATTCCATAATGAAGGTAATAGGGGGAGGGGCCTTTTGTTATATTTTGCACTGGGGCCCATTTTTTGTAGTTACGCCACTGCCAAAACTATTATATTGACAAGGTTTAGCCTATGTCCGCAGGGCGCATATGAATATAATAGGTTTGGTATTCGTTTTTGGTCCGAACTTTTTTAATACTGAACATCTTTTGAAAGGCTTATGAATCACATCACTTATTTGATTCCTCGGGAGTTTATGTTTCTAATTCCAAGATTTCAATTTTCAAGGTGCAGACCGTTCCCGCAAGGCACATATCAATATTAATTATATTAGTTTTGGTATTCGTTGTCGTCCAAGCATTTTTGAACTGAAAATCTTTTGAAAGTTTTATGGATCACAGCACTTACTTGATTTCTCGGGAGTTTATGTTTCAAATTTCAAGATTTTAAGTTTAAAGGGTCAGACCGTGCCCGCAGGGCACATATCAAAATAAAATTTTTGATATTCGTTTGTCGTTTTAACTTTTCGAGCTGAAAATCCTTGAAAGTCTTATAAATCCCACTGCTTACTTGACCCGGGGTTGACTTTTTTTCAGGGTTGGTCACACTCACGGGTCAACACCCATCAGGCGGCCTCCACGCGTGAAGTGCGAGCCTGGGCAGGACTCTGGCCGTAGGGCTAGTTTCCCCTAGGAATCAAACTTCTGGCGCTCATGGACGGCCTGCGCACCGTGCGGCGTAAACCAATCGATTGTGCACTCTGACTAACAGTCGGTTGAGTCTGGAAGCAATACTGTTTCCTAGAGCGGGGGTGGTTGCGGACCTTACGGCGACTGCTCTTGAAACGACCATCGGCTACCCGATCCTGGGTGAACAGCCGGGCAAAGGATGCCGTGGTCCGCGATAGATTCGGGTTACACCGTTTCACCGTTTCGTAAAAGGGAGGACCGCGCAAGCGACCTCGAACTCGTGACCAATCGAGAGACCGGAGTAATCTGGTCGCAATTGGAGGTAAGGGCGTGAGTGTAAGCCCGCTGGGTAACACACCCGGTTATCTCGCGGTTAAGGCGTTGGCCTCTTACGGGCGGAGCTTGACGGTGGACTGTTTTGTCCAAGTCTTCTGCGCTCACGTCACGGGAGATAGGTAGATCGACTAATCGTTAAAACTTCTTGTGGTGACGGGTTCGCCCGTTGTAGCTGACAACTCTATTTGCTTACTTGACCCTTCAGGAGTTTATCTTTTAAATATCAAGATTTCATGTTTCAATGTGCAGACCGTACCCGCAGAGCACATATCAATATAATACGTTTGGTATTCGTTTGACGTCTGAACTTTTTCGAGCTGAAAATCTGTGGCATATTTTTTTTACCTACATTTTATGACTTGACCCCTCAGGAGCCGATGTTTCAAATTTCAAGGCTTATTCCGTGCCAGCAGGGACATTTTTTGAAGTTGTGAACATTTGAACTTTTTATAAATCATTCCAATTACGTGACCCCTCGGGAGTCGTTTTAAGTTTCAATTCAATCGGTTGAGCCGTATAACCTGGAGGTCGGTGGACATAGAGATATAGAACAAATCAATTCAATTCATATTTATTTTCTAAAACCCCGTTTAGGGTGTAGAAAATACAGACATGAAATAAAGAATTCAAATGTATCAATTAAATTAAATAAAATGACTTGAATCCCTATGTTAAAACTCACTCAAATTGTACAAACATTTAGATAACAAATATTGCTTCGTTCATTTTCTAAACTCAAAATAATCTATATAATAAAAATGAGTCGGGTTTTATGTATGTTACCTAATAACTCACGAGCGCCTGGCCCGATTTGAACGATTCTTTTTTTGTTTTGTTCGTAATCATTTCGGTGTTGCTATAGGATATTAAAAAAATGGAAAATCTCTCGGAAAAGTGAGAAAAATGAGAAAAACCAAAAATTATTTTAGTACCGAGTTTTTTAGTACCGAGTTCGGCCAATAGATGGCGCGGTTTGACAAGAATAAAAATACGAAAATTCGAAAATCAAGATGGCTGCACGGCGTGAAAACTGACATTTGACAGTTAGTTGAATTTTACGAATTCGTTTTCGTGTTTTCGTGATTCTAAAGGTAAATCAACTGAATTAAGTGAATTTGTGTAATTCGTGAATGTTTT
Source organism: Micropterix aruncella (assembly GCA_944548615.1). Taxonomy (NCBI): domain Eukaryota; kingdom Metazoa; phylum Arthropoda; class Insecta; order Lepidoptera; family Micropterigidae; genus Micropterix; species Micropterix aruncella. Next base: position 13,263,006 of record OX155979.1, read on the forward strand.
TCCAGGTTTTGCAATCATTTTTCACAGTTATGCCCTTGTCCAGACGCTCCAATCTCAGCAAGGTGACCGCTCGAGCGAGACGACAAAGAGAGGTTCGAGCAACTGAAAACGATGAGGATCGCCAAGAAATGAATGAAGCGACACGTATACGTAATGTTGCAGTGGGAAGACGATTGAATTTGAGACAAAACACATACAGAGAGGCTTTCTATTATGATCTGGCGATACAATACAGCGATTATGAATGCGTGCAAATTGGAGAAATGGACCATTTGTGCCAATATTGCGGGGCCTGAAGTACCGCCACGAACCACTTGGTTTGTGTTGCGCAGGGGGTAAAATGAGATTGACACCATTGGTTCCACCACCAGAACCATTAGGATCGTTGTTGTCTGGAAATGCACCAGATTCTAAGCATTTTCTGTCGAACATACAATATTACAATAATTGCTTCCAAATGACTTCATTTGGTGCAACACATATTGTTCGCGACAATTTTATGCCCAGAGTAAAGGTACTGCACACTTATTTACAAATTTATTTATTTTATTTTTATTCATTATACAACTCAAAAAGTTACGGATTATGCCCAAAAATATTTTTAACGTTATGCCAATATCAGAAAATTGAATTCCATCGCACAATCCAGTGGCAATGTCACCTAACTAGGCCGGGACCTGTTCTAAGGTAGATATAGGGACTAAATAAAAGAACAATTGAGATGTAAATAAATATATATACATATACATATACTCATATCGGCTAAACTCATTTTTCTTTCAAGTAGAGTAAAGTAACTCCACTTAGTGGGCAAAAAAGGTGCGTACTGCTGATATAAAACCAGAGTAACTCAAAAATAATATAAAACATGAGTTAATTAAACAAGGTTAAAATATGTTAGCTTCATGGATGTAATATTAGATTTTTTATATCTCCCATAGTTATTATAAAATCAGGTTGTCGTCATTTCTGAAAAAAGTGTTATTTTGATTTACCGGAGCTTTCATCTAGGGTTGCGATTTACATTCACAATCATACACTTAGAAATCATACACTTAGAAATCTATATACCTGTGATAAATACATGCATACAAAAATCAAGGATACCTTTGGGATGAAGAATAGTCGAGCTAAAAGAGTCTGAATTTATAATAATAATGTAAAACAAAAATTAAAATGATTCAATTAATGATCACTTCGGTGAAACATTCTTGGCGCCAGAAAATTTGTGATTGCAGATTCAAGGCCAAATTGTCCACAAGCTGGGTTCGCTGTTGCCGGTGCCAGATGCAGAACATACATTTCTGCAAATCTTTTTCATGGGTAATTCACGGGAAGAAGTGCATCAACGATGTGCTTACAATCCAAAGACAAAGGAACACATTGTTCAGCAGTTGCAGACATTTTTTCATGAACACAATGCGTTGGTGGCATTATTTAAAACTGCACTTGAGCGAATGCCCTCTGATAACCACCAAATCGTTATTAGAGCAGACAAAACTCCAGCTGGGGAACATTCTCGGCGCTTCAATGCTCCAACGATTGATGATGTCGCCATTATTATGGTTGGCGAACACTCCGATAACCGTGACATTGTATTGCATCGCCGTAACAACCAGTTGACACGTGTTTATGAAACTCATCGATCGTATGACGCCTTACAATATCCGATATTGTTTTGGCAAGGAGAAGATGGCTACGACTTCACGACACGGTTGTACAATCCGCAAACAGGTACATAACAATCACTTCAATTTGGTTTGATTAAATTAAATTGACGCTATTCTATTGATTTACAGGCGAGGTGACGAATAAAAAGGGCAGTTCAATGAATTTCTATGCTTATCGCATGATGGTGCGTGCAAACGAAGACAATCAAATTTTGAAATGTCGCCGTGTCTTCCATCAGTATGCTGTGGACATGTATGTAAAAATCGAAACAGAGCGATTGACGTACATTCGTTTGAATCAGACGAAATTGCGGTCGGAAGATTATATACATCTATGGGACGCAATCAACAATGACGGAAACGCGCAAAATGTTGGTCGAGTAACGATTTTACCATCAACATATGTTGGGAGTCCTCGACATATGCATGAATATGCACAGGACGCATAAACGTCCATTCGAAACTATGGAACGGCCGATTTGTTCATTACTTTCACATGCAATCCAAAATGGACTGAAATCCAAAAAGAATTGTTTCCTGACCAATCACCAATCGATCGTCATGACATAACAGCGCGCGTTTTTAAACAAAAACTACGAGCGCTCATAGACTTCATTGTGAAACATCAAGTTTTTGGTGAAACTCGCTGCTGGATGTATTCCGTTGAGTGGCAAAAACGTGGGTTACCACATGCCCACATACTGATTTGGTTGCGAGACAAAATTAGACCGAATGACATCGATCAAATCATCTCAGCGGAAATACCAGATCGCCAGACTGATATAGAGTTGTACGAAATAGTCAAGAAGAACGTGATACACGGTCTGTGCGGCATTTTGAATACCAATTCGCCATGCATGATTGACGGAAAGTGTTCGAAGCGTTATCCACGCAAATTGGTGAACGAAACCGTAACTGGCAATGACGGTTACCCGCTGTATCGTCGGCGATCACCTGTGGACAATGGAAAAACTACAACCGTCAAAGTGCAAGGGCAGAACATCGAAATTAATAATCGTTGGGTGGTGGCATGTTGTCCATTGCTTTCGAAAACGTTTAAAGCCCACATCAATGTCGAATCGTGCCATTCTGTGAAGGCAATCAAATACATCTGCAAGTATGTGACGAAAGGCAGCGACATGGCCGTGTTTGGCATTGCTCCAGAGAATGCAAACGACGAAGTAGGCAACTACCAAATGGGGCGGTACGTCAGCAGCAACGAGGCGCTTTGGCGAATATTTTCCTTCAAAATTCATGAGAGATATCCTACGGTTGCGCATTTGGCCGTACATTTAGAGAACGGGCAAAGGGTCTATTTCACAATTGAAAATGCTGCCCGACGAGCTGTCAGTCCGCCATCGACAACTTTGACGAGTTTTTTTGAAAGTTGTTCCATTGATGATTTCGCACGGACGCTGTTTTATTCAGAAGTTCCGAAATACTACACTTGGAATCAATCGTCGAAGAAATTTCAACCACGGAAGCAAGGAAATCCAGTTCCAGATTGGCCGCATGTACGTGCAACAGAGGCGTTAGGTCGCATTTACACAGTACATCCTAACAACGCCGAGTGCTTTTACTTGCGTTTGTTGCTGATCAATGTTCGTGGTCCAACATCATTTGAAAATTTACGTACTGTCAACGGACGACTCTGTGCTACATAGCGAGAAGCCTGCCAATGTTTGGGATTGCTGGAGAATGACTTTCATTGGGAACACACAATCGCTGAAGCTGTTGTTTCTCAAAATGCTCATCAACTGCGCACATTGTTCGCAATCATTCTCTGCACATGCTTTCCTTCGCAACCCATTCATTTGTGGAACACATTCAAAGATGACCTGTGCGACGATATCCTGCATCGCATGCGTGTCAGAATATCCGATCCACATTTGCAAATAAGCGATGAACTGTACAACGAAGGATTGATATTGCTTGAAGATATGTGCTTGATGATGGTCAATAAAGTATTAGCACTGCTTGGCATGGTTGCGCCAAATCGTCCAATGCACGATGTATTTAACAAGGAGTTGGAACGTGAACAGCACTACGATCGTGATGCATTGGCCCAATCAGTCGCAGAGAACGTTCCGTTGCTGAATCCGCAACAAAAGTATGCATACGACTCGCTCATGAAAGCTGCGAATGATGGAATTGGAGGATTGTATTTCTTGGATGCACCCGGTGGAACTGGGAAGACTTATTTGATTTCCTTGATATTGGCTTCGATTCGGTCAGAGAATCACATTGCATTGGCGATTGCATCATCCGGAATAGCTGCTACATTGTTGGAAGGTGGTCGAACTGCGCATTCGGCACTGAAATTGCCACTAAATTTGCAAGCGAATGAAACACCAACGTGCAACATTTCTAAAAATTCTGCAATGGCGCGAGTGCTTCAAACATGTAGAATTATCATCTGGGATGAATGCACAATGGCTCACAAACGACCGTTGGAGGCTCTGGACCGAACGATGAGAGACTTGCGCGATAATCAAACTATCTTCGGTGGTGTAATGATACTCTTAGCCGGTGATTTTCGACAAACTCTTCCTGTGATTCCACGTTCAACAGCAGCCGACGAATTAAATGCGTGTTTGAAAGCGTCCGCATTATGGAGACACGTGAAGACGCTGAAATTCACGACGAACATGCGTGTCCAACTCCAGAATGATCAATCGGCGGAAGTTTTTTCGAGACAATTGCTGGACATTGGGAATGGAAACGTTCCAGTCGACATCGTCAGTGGCCACATCAATTTCCCAGAGAATTTTTGCAATTTCACCGAATCGAAGGAGGAATTGATTGAAAAAGTCTTCCCAAACATCGTTCAAAACTATCTGAATCATGGATGGTTGGGAGAACGTGCAATTTTGGCGGCCAAAAATATCGATGTCGACTCATTGAATTTTACAATTCAAAGCAAAATTGCAGGCGAAACGATGGCGTTCAATTCGGTTGACACAATAACAAATCAAGATGATGTTGTCAACTATCCGACGGAGTTCCTGAATTCGTTGGACCTACCAGGAATGCCGCCGCATAATCTCCGACTCAAAGTTGGTTCCGTGATCATCATGCTTCGCAATTTGAATCAGCCACGATTGTGCAACGGAACTAGGCTGGCTGTGAAGAAATTAATGCCAAACGTTATTGAAGCGACGATTCTGAAAGAGAAGTACAAGGGAGAAGATGTGTTCATTCCACGAATACCAATGATTACTACCGACTTGCCATTTGACTTTAAACGACTGCAGTTTCCCGTACGACTTGCATTCGCGATGACGGTCAACAAATCGCAAGGACAATCACTGGCTGTGTGTGGAATAAATTTGGAAAATCCATGCTTCACGCACGGCCAATTATATGTCGCCTGTTCGCGAGTGGGAAAACCGTCATCTCTTTATATATTTGCGCCAGAAAACAAAACGAAAAACATCGTGTATCATAGAGCACTGCATTAAAATACATTCCATTCGATTTGAAAAAAAATCACTTAGTTTCAGATTTAGGCGAGACGAAGTTCGCCGGGTTCCGCTAGTTATTAATATTTTCAAGTTTTGTGGCAGCTATAGCAAAAGAAAAAGAAATAGAAACCTAAACTATTATACCTATTGATTATACGCCCAATTATATTTTGCTTCGACAAGACTTGAGAAATGATCACAAAACTTCTTGCAACGAACATACGAACTCGCGAATCTCCTCTTTTTTTTGTGGCGATTCCACTCAGCTTAGTTGTTGGTGACTTTTGCCAATATTAGAATTCTTCTTCGTTGTTCTCAGCTGATATTGAAAGTTTCTTGATGATTGGAGTATGACCACTGTTAGTATATTGTTATTCAACTTTTTAAGCTATTGCATAGCTTTTATCGCGGGCCTAGGCCAGCGCGGCGACCGAATGAAGAAATTTCTTAACGAAAATTAATGATTTTAAACTGATAATTACGTCTAAACGAGTACTGCTTACGATTCGAAAAAAATATATGTTGAACAAGAACATTTTCCTAATATTCTTAGCTTTGAATATTTAAGATGTTGTTTATATTACATAGTGTAATTAATTTGTGAAATTAGGTCTAACCGAACACAAAAACGACTACTACGCAAATACTATCTGGCGTATTATTATGAAACCTGCACCATTTTAAAGATAATTTAATTATCTATCTTTTTATCTACGATTTTTTTCGAATAATTCGGTTTTTTTGCTTTATTGAATAAAAAATTCGTGCGCGGCGCTCTATCGAAAGACATTTAAATTATTCCGAATCATTTGCTGCCGCAAATGATTCGGAATAATTTCAACGTTTTCCGATAGAGCGCAGTTATCTGATATCAGAAAAAATAAAATAAATAAATAAATATAATTGCATAAGTTGTTAAAAATGCTATGCAATAGCTTTACCGTGGCAGTCCCCGAGTGCCACAAGTATTTTTTTTCTTATCTTTCCAAGTCAACAAAGCTGGGTTGCTTGCGATTTTATGCCAATAACAGTTTGTTTCCTGTTGTCTTGATAACATAACTTTGGAGGGCGTCGCTCCCAATTATCTCACCGGCAGATTTACTGCACTATCAGCTTATGGACGCCCACTGAGATCAGAAGATAACCTGCTACTCCCTATCCCTGGTCACAGAAGTGACTTCTTCTCATTATCTTTCACTGTACACGGAGCCCATCTTTGGGATGCTTTTCCGATAAATGTGAGAATCGCGCCAAGCATAACATGTTTTAAAAACGCTAGACTCAGAGGATATTACAAATCTTTCACCTAAAATTCTTTTCCCTTCCCGCTCTCCTCCTTTTTAAGTTGTTGCGTCTGTAGGAACTTCGTCCTACATATCAAGTCAACAAAAGCAATAGATTCTAAAGAATAGATTCTATAAACGCAAACACAATCAATTCCACACGTGTACTGCCATTAAATTCCATCTAATTTCGGTAATTAATGCAGTCGCAGCCGGTGACTCATGTCAATTTCTTCTGATCGATTCAATCGGCACACTTATTTCCTCCAAGCCTTCAGCATTGCGTCATGCAATATAGTATATAAACCAGTACATTCGACCAATTAATTATCATCCTCGAGTTGCCGCCTCCCGCGCTCAAACCTCGCAATGATCCTCGAGCGGTCGCCTCCCGCATCATCATCCTCGAGTTGCCGCCTTCCGCGCTCATACCACGCATCATCATCCTCGGGACTTCAACCACCGCGCTATCTATCATCCACGAGCAGTCACTTCATTATCCGCGATATCAATCTTCGAGTGGTCATCAGCCATCATATCCACGATCATCATCTTCGAGCACTCACTCTCAAAACCGCGCGCCGCGACTCAATATTCGGAAGCGTTATAACTGGCAATCATCAACCAAGTTCATCAATAAACAACTTCAGCGTCATCAAGAACGCCTTTCATTACGGAGAAAACCCCCAGATGATACCACCTCCTCACTACGAGCAAATTGGAGTCCAGTGAGGGGTGGTCCCTCACACGTCCTTATAGGCTTCAGTTTATTTTGGTGTGGTGCCACTGTGCCCACAAAGAGTAACTTAAATATTTTTAAATAAATAGTGCTTATTAGGATTACTCTAAAATATTATTGCCTTCGGGCAATTAGCTCGCCTTTTTTAACGAATAATGCGTTTTATTCTTGTTATTATTACAACGGTATGAAAAGTACGATTAGTGGCCAACCTGCGGACTAAGCAATGGACCACTGTTTCAAGTAAATCTGTATTTATGTATGCTCTGGCACAATGCAATGTGGACGTTACAAAGTAGTCTCATGAATCCATATTTCCTGATTGTATTTGAATGCTTTAACTTTTTTATGCTGCCTAAACTGGCAACTTTTACATTTTGCATGCGCCGCCATTTGTAATTCTTGTTGATTTTATTTTTCGTTGCGGTTGGGGCGGCATTTCTTTCTCGTGATAAACTGAGTGTTTAAACGTTATAGCATCGTTATATTATTTTATAATCGTTTAATATTTAAACTAGGCTTTTCTCGATGTTTGCCTTAGCAGTGTTGTTGCCATAGCGGCCGCGGTGAGTCTTTTTAAAATCGGCTTGTTTTGACAGTTGTTCGATTCGAATTTTCGGTTTTCTGTTCACAATTTTCAAAGTTTATTCGCGTTTATGCTCGATTTTACGCATTTCCCGTGCCGTTGCTCGTTTGACGCTCGCGCGCGGTCCCTTTATGTGTGTATGTTTTTGTGAATAAAAATTCCAATTTCCGTCGTCCGGATTATAGCAAATGCACGCATACTGCACATGGTCCCTACGTCACGCATCATAATATTGTGAAATGGCACGAGTTTAGTGCATTGTTGTTGTTTTTTGTTTCGTAACTTCAGAAGGGAATACCATTCGTTGGGAGAAGGACGCTGAGTACAGAATACCTTGAAGAAACTAAAGAAATATGTTCGGAACTCCTAAACCAGCCTTCGGACAGCAGACGTCGACATTCGGTAAGCATCTTTTCATTTCTTTTACTCCTAAATAACAGTAAAGAAAATATGATACAAAAAAATGTTGACTTGATAATGTTGACTTATAAAACGTCACTAGTTTTTGCATCTTGACAATGGCATCACCAACTTTTCAAGATCATTTTTTACGACACTCCTGGATAATTGGGGTTTCATTATACCTGTAAAACGCTTCCCTAATATATTCGAAATCAGGGAAGTTTTTTGAATGTCTATATCTCGCTTATTTATTGAGACCGAATAAATATTATTGCAGATTCGGAATCAGCGTGGTGAATTCTGGTGATATTAAAAAATCAACAATCTAGAAGAGGTTCCTATACTGCAATAATACCTCTTTTTTTGACGAAAATTCAAAATGGGTGGTATTGCTTTTGAATTTCTCAAAAACAATACTTGTTTAAAGTATACCAGCCAAAATATATAGCGGTTTATATAAGGGGCTGTCCACATATTACGTAATCACCGAGGGGGAGGGGGGGTTGGAGCTGAGGCTTACGTGGGGAGGGGAAGGGGGTGCCCGTCCTGATTACGTAATCAACCTTGGTAGCCGCATTGCATTTTTTTTTGGCTGGTACTGGTACAGGTACTGTTCTACTGGCACATAGTCCAGTTGGATTAGAAGTGTTTCTCCAGTTTGAAGTTGTGTCTTCGCAGATGGTGCATGATGTTACGCTCGGACATAGAAGACAACTCGGGGCAATCATAGCATCCGTTGAGGATCTTATATGTGTCAATTAAGTCACCCCTCATCCGATGATCCTTGAGTCTTTCTGCGTATTCCAGATTTTTAAAACCTATTGGCATCTTAGGAACGTAGGCAGGGAGGGGACTTAATAGAAAGCTACAAAATGCTTCACGGTTACTACAGCGTACCCAACCTCGAGAGCATGTATACCCTGAACGCCAATAAGCAACTGCGTGGACACTCGTCGAAGCTAAATAAGACAATTGCAGCATCGAACTCCAGGAAATATTTTTTGACAAATCGTGTAGTGGATGCTTGGAATGCGTGCCAGAGGAAATGATCAGTGCTATCTCTGTCAATAGCTTTAAAAACAAAATGGATATTTTTCTTAGTGCAAAACAGTCACAAGTGCATGTGATATACTCGCATCAGCCTTACGCTGCTAGTGTATAATATAATATTAATAATAATAATCTCGGTCACTCTGCTGCGCTGGACTCTATCGAGAAGGTGCTCATCTTTCACAAAATTCAGATTCCAAACCTGAAATCCAAAATCCAAACTATTAACATTAATTATTATACTATAATACCCTATATATTAGATGGTTTGTGCTTTACGGTTGTCGCTTTTCAGGCTTCTCGACGCCTTCGAACGCGTCCCTCCCGTTCGGCTCGACGTCGGCGTTCCGCTCGGCGGGGCCGGCGGGCGCGGGGGGGGCGTTCGGCGCGGGGGGCGCCTTCGGGGCGCCCGGGGCGGCGGCCCCCGCGGGGCTGTTCGGCGGAGCGCCGCCCGTGAGCCAGTCGGCCGGCCTCTTCGGCTCGCCCGCCCCCGCCGCGCAGCCCGGATTCGGAGGTATACAATCCTATTTGCCCGTCTCAGCCCGGCGTGTGTATGCTATATTATTCCGGACGCGATGTGTACGCTGGGTCTTTTAGGGAACGGTCAAGTTTTATAGTTCTAGGGTTTTAAAATATCTGAAAAAAAAATGTTGGTCAATTTTTGGGGTCAATTTGAAAATCATTACAATTTAGTTTTAAAGAAAATTGATCAATATATATCTGGTGGAGTACCCAAAGGGTCAGGGATACGTCCAGTTTTGTTCATTTTGTATCTTACACATCACCGCAGAGCAGTTACTATGCTGACGACACAAACATTTTCGCAAATCCTATTCTAATATGAAATCGCATATTAGAATAGGTCGTACATGTGTTCGTTCAGGCCACAATGCCCCTTGAGCGCCCTCACCAGTATGCGTAGATTGTTCCTATTTAGCGATAAGGCCTCGCGGGCCGTCTTACGGTCGTAAGCCTTAATTAGCGCTTTGGATTGATTCAACCCTGGCGTGTTGTTCCAGTGGTTGACGGATTGTTCTAAACATATTTGTTTGAGCATTAGGTTTGCGAGGCTTTTTGGTACGCCACAGCAAGGTTCAGGGCCGTATGACGTTCCCTTTGGTCCCGTCTTAGCGAGTTCGTCGTCATGCATGCACTAACATTCCCTACAAATAAATTTTCAAGGGTTGAAAACATGCTGTCGTGAGTTTCATTCCCATGCCTGGCTTTCAAAGGGTTAAAGAAGATTAACCCTTGGAGTAAATGGTTGACTGTAAGATATCGCTATAGCGATAAGTCCGCCATTTGTGCATAAATTGTCTTTTTTATAAAACCAGCGTAATATTCATTAAGTTATGTTTTTATAGCACAATAAAGTTATTCTATTCTATTCTATTTTCATGGATGCGTCTGTCTCTTTTGCAGGATTTTCGGCGACATCGACCTTAAAGTACTATAACTACGAAACTACTACACCAATCATAAAAAGAACAACTGCACAATGATTGCATTGAAATTTCGAATATAGAATATTGAAATATCATTTTGTAAAACAATTAGATAATTATGAATAAATATGAGAACGTCAAAGAAGTGAAAAAAACGCGCGACCAGATTTGGTCGACTCGTACTCAACGGATAATTGTTTCGCGACCAGATTTGGTTGACTCATACTCAGCGGGTTAAATTATTATACAGGGATTAATTCATTGTACACCAACATTTGAATTTAGACAAAATAATATAGTATCTTCGCCTGTGAGATAAATGGGACAATGACCTTGAGGCTGGGAACTTTTCGATGATTTTTAGTAGGAAAATAATAAATGAGAGTATATGGTATATTCTTTATTGACAGCTTTTGGCCAGCCATCAACGAGCGGTTTATTTGGGGCAAACACATCGTCTACTTTGTTCGGGCAGCCAGCAGTGTCTCAGTCAGCCTTTGGGGCCAAGCCTGCAGGTAATTTGGGTGTTGTGTCTCTTATAAGTCTTATACCATTTGAAAGGTTGACTGTAAGGTAGCGATAAGTCCGTCATTTGTGCATAAATTGTCTTTTTTTATAAAACCAGCGTAATATTTATTAAGTAATGTTTTTATAGCTTTATAAAGTTATTCTATTCTATAAAGGTTTAATTGTTACTTTACCAGCCCACCGACCGATGCGGAGGTACTATCAGGAACACACTAAGAAAAAAATAGATAAAGATAAGGATCTCCCCCTCTCCCCCTAGACCAGGGTTTCTCAACCTTTTTTGCATGGTGCCCCCCCCGGATTATAAAAAAAATCATGCCCCCCTATATTTTTCTTCATTGCTTCAATAAATACACAAATTATTTTTACGATATTTATTTCACACGATTTATTATTTATTAGTGGGATGTTTACGCCTGCATTTTTTGAACCAGTTGGTCGATATCAGGTTCTGTTTTTGACAGAGCTATCATCAAGTCATTATCGACTGCAAGGCGATTTCGCTGCTTAGTCTTAATTTACACTAATGCTGAAAAACCGGTTTCACACAAGTAAGTCGAAGAAAATGGCAGAAGTATTCGCAAGGCAAGAGTGGCAACTTTTGTATTAAGGAGAAAGCGTTTTATCCAAAATTTCTCCAAAATCTGCCTTCGTTTCCAGAAATTCTTCTTGAACATCTTCTGGTAATTGCAGAACATTGACCATTGGAACTAGGTGGCGTGACTAAATCTGTGTGTTAAAAATAATAAATAATGATAAGTAATTAGATTAAAATATCCGAACACTTCATGCCCCCCCTAAGATCACTCTACATGCAGTTTAATTTGTTGTTTAAGATTTTGTGTAGGAAGACTAGATCATGGTACATCCTTCGATCAGCCAAAGAAGTAAAGTTGTACGAGTGTTGAACGTTGATGCCGTAAGAATTGTCAAGTGTGAAGTAAAATCTATAGTTTAAATATTTCAAGAATTTAGTCTGGATGCGCTCGATTCTGTTATTATGGATGGCATATGAGGGGTTCCACACTTGGGAGCAGTATTCAAGATGCGGGCGGACGTAGGCATAACTTGGGTTGTCGACTACAACGGGCGAGCCCGTCACCACAGGAAGTTTTAACGATTAGTCGTTCTATCTCCCTGCAGTGAGCGTAGAAGACTTAGGACAAAACAGTCCACCATCTAGCTACGCCACAACCCGTAAGAGACCAACGCCTTAACCGCGAGATAGCCAGTAATGTTACCTGGCGGGCCACACTCGCGCCCTTACTACCAATTGTGACCAGATTTCTCCAGTTTCTCGATTGGTTCTGAGTTCGAGGTCGCTTGCGCGGTCCTCTCCCTTACGAAGCGGTGAAACGGTGTATACTGAATCTATCGCGGACCACGGCGTCCTTTGCCCGGCTGTTCACCCAGGATCGGATGGCCGATGGTCATTTCAAGAGCAGTCGCCGTAAGGTCCGCAACCACCCCTGCCTGGAAACAGTACAGCTTCCAGACTCCCCCGACTGTTAGTCAGAGTGCACAATCGATTGGCTTGCGCAGCACGGTGCGCAGACCGTCCAGGAGCGCCAGAGGTTTGATTCCCAGGGGAAACTGACCAAGGCCAGAGTCCTACCCAGGTTCGCACCTCATGCGTGGAGGCCGTCGGATGGGTGTTGACCCGTGAGTGTGACCGACCCTGAACAGAATGGATCTTTGTGGCCAACCCAGCATGGGTCCATTAGCTCCCAAAGGACGTAGGCATAACTTGCGGTGTCAACTACAACGGGCGAGCCCGTCATCACAGGACGTTTTAACGATTTTCTCGTTCTATCGCCCTGCAGTGAACGTAGAAGACTTTGGACAGAACAAATCCAACGTCCAGCTACGTCACAACCCGCAAGAAGCCAACGCCTTACCGCGAGATAGCCAGAGTTACCTGGCAGGCCGACTCTCGCGCCCTTGCTTCCAATTGTGACCAGATTTCTCCGGTCTCTCGATTGGTTCCGAGTTCGAGGTCGCTTGCGCGGTCCTCTCCCTTACGAAGCGGTGAAACGGTGTGAACCGAATCTGTCGCGGACCAAGGCGTCCTTTGCCCGACTCCGAATCGGGATCGGATGGCCAATGGTCATTTCAAGAGCAGTCGCCGTAAAGTAGACAACCACCCCCGCTCTATAGGAAATAATACAGTTACCAGACTCCCCCGATTGTTGATCGGAGAGCACAGTCGATTGGCTTGCGCCGCTCGGTGCGCAGACCGTCCAGGAGCGCCAGAGGTTTGATTCCCAGGGGAGACTGGTTGACCCAGTGTCCTACCCAGGCTCGCACCCCATGCGTGGAGGCCATCGGATGGGTGTTGACCCGTGAGTGTGACCGACCCTGAACACATGGGTCATCGTGGCCACCTCAGCATGGGCCCATTAGCTCCCTAATGGGCCCATTGGCTAATGGGCCCATTAGGACGTAGGCATAGTAAAGCGTTTTAATAGTGTCTATATTAAAAAGTGATTTAGAGGTCCTTAGAATGAAGTCTTAGGCATTACAATAGTTTCCGCGGCCGATTTCCCCAACAGGAAACAAAATTTCACAGCCTCTCTTATACACAGTTGCTCTCGACAATCTGTCGTCACGTTTTCGCTGAAATGGAAAATAAAGTTGTTTTTACTAAAAAACCCCTTGTAGTATCTTATCATGACATTAAAAACCCAGAAAAGCTAAATATTTCCTGTATTTGTGAATGGAGACTGAAAGGGATATTTTTGCAGGTTTCGGTGGCTTTGGAAGTCCTTCCACAGCAGCTAATACTGGTCTTTTTGGGGCAAATCAAGCCACACCCAGCTTGTTTGGGCAACCGACAGCCGCCGCCCCAACGGGTGGGCTTTTTGGGAACACATCTGTAACTGGTGAGTTGTTTTTTGATGATACTCCTGTTAATGATGATGATTGTTTATAACTCACCAACTGTACTGTGACCTATCACAATATTATTATTATTATTTATTCCTTGGCGGCGATTGGGGAGGGGGTCGCCCTCGCAGCCAATACGCTGCTGTCAGTGCAGCTGGATCTCTACTCCATTCACCATTCGCTTCCATTGACCATTTTTTTGCCACGTCTCGAGCATCCCTAGCCGATAATCGTTGATTTTTAAGGTCATCTTTGATTTTATTTAGCCAGGTTTTCTTCGGTGCTGATCGCTGAATTCTCCATTCTGTCGGACGGTCTCTTCTTCTTCTTCTTCTTTTTTGTTTGATGGCTCCACCCAAAGAGGGTGATTTCTGCCAAGTGTCCCGTTGAAATAGCAGGAAACTTTTTTGTGTTAGTGGACGTCACTGAAACAATTAAGACATCACTCCGACGGGAACACAAAATCGAATAATAATAGATATAGGTAGTGAAATACATATATACGTTTAACACACAAACAGTCTATGGAGGAACATTCATTAATTATTATTAAAGGGACATACTGTTGGGTTTAATAAATTTACAGATGATTTTGTAGACATTGGGGGTGTTGAGAGATAATAAAAAGTCTATACTAATAGGGAGCTGAATTTGGAGATTTAAGAGGTCCGAAATGAAGTTAGGATAGTTATTAACAATGGGACAATTAAAGAAGATATTGTCCAGAGTGCAAAACGCATGACCGCAGTCGCACTGAGGAGAAGGGAGGACATGTATTCGGTTGAGGTGAGCGGGAGTGCAGCAATGACCGATGCGCATCCTGCAGAGGGTGAAGATTTCCTTACCGGTGAAAGGTAGGTGGTGGAACCAGGGTTTGGTCTTTATTTCTGTTTGGATTTGAGAGTATCTCTTACCTTTGACCAATGAGGACTCTTGCCACCTCCGAGCCCATTTGTTAGCCGAGACCGTTTGTTTCGGACGGTCTCGCCAAAGAAGTTTAGTTTCTTCAGATTTAATAAAATCAAAGTATTTCATTTCATTTTCGTTCATATATCGATATGTTAAAAAGTAACGGCGAAGCGACATCTCTTTGTCGAACACCAGTTTGAATCGGGAATTCCTCAGACAAATTGTTACAGATTCGAACGCTGCTGGTTAAGCCATCGTACGATGATTGGAGAAGTTTAATGATTTTTGGTGGCACGTGTTCTGTCTCCAAGGCACTCCATAAGCTGTTCCAATCGATGCAATCGAAGGCGGATTTAAAGTCTATGAAGACGACGATTGTTCGTTTGCCGCACCGTATTCTTTCTTCCGTTAACTGACGAAGAGCGAATATCTGATCAATGCATCCTCGATGTGGTCTAAATCCTGCTTGCTCCTCTCGGCTCGTTTTGCAAAGTAAGTCGGAGAAAAAACAGTTGAACGAAAACGTTTCTAACTAACGCTGCCTTAACGATGAGAGATATATGATTCAGTTCTAGAGAAAAGTTGTAGAGCTTGATAATGCCTACAAAAAAGTCAGCGACAGCGTATGTCTAACTTTTATATTTAAGTCACAAAAAGTAGTACTTTATATTAAAAAAAATATTGAAATCGTTAGGTGATGTTTATTGGTCATATTATCAACAATTATGAATTCTTATCAAAATAAGTAAATTTACCGTCTCAAGTGTTTAAAACAAAAGACTTTTCCCTTTTACTGCATATAATTTCCCTTTTACTGCATAAATGGTTAAAGAGATAAGACACTCACAAATAACGGTAATATAGTCAAATTGGCATGCAAATACATACATACATATGCAGTAAAAATATAACCCTTCTTTTGGCAGTCAGGAAATAAATCATAGCACTCAGTACTAACCCAACCACACTCATAATTTCATCACAAGTAAAAAGTTTTACCGCCCAATGAAGTGGGCACGGGTCAGCTAGTTCTACAATAAGGGCCATATTCCGAGATAGAGAGTAAAGAGTTGTAGCTGGATGGAGGGCTTTGCATCCAATATTTTCAGGGAATGTATACCGCTTAGAGAACGAACTGACGTTTAGAATCCAATCTGAAGCTTTCTCGATTATTGAGAAATGTTTTGTAGGGCAATGTTTTCCTCCTCCAGAGCCATCCCTCACAAATTGTATTTGGGTTTAGAGGGTACTGTCAGACCTTTGTTGGCACTAGCTACTGTGAGGCTAGTTACCTCCCGATGGACTTTGTCATGGCGGTAAGTGTACCTACCATTCTTGATGTAAGCTGGCCGCCTTGTAGCAAGCTGGAATAATATTATGATGGGCCCGACTCCGGTCAGTGAATTCCATTGCAGCTTCTTTTGTTTTTATTTTTTATTAACCCCTCGAGCGCTGACGTTTGAATTGTAGTGTCTCTTAGAGAACGCGAAGAAGAAGATTACATCACAACAAAAATATAGCGTTTCAGGAAAACGACGATTACTCCGAAACTACTATACGGATCGTATAAAGAAGACCTGTTTTATGTTCCTGTTGAAATTTGCTATTAGATAAGTGTAACGTCATTTTGTAAAGCAATAAGCATTATTCAGAATTATCTGTCAAAGTTGTGGTACAGAAAAAAAACTGCCTTGTCCAACATTTCTATGTTTTTTCTGGAAATAAATCACCCTATGCAAGAAATTGTGTATACTTTTATAATAATTATAATATGCTTCATTCAACCCATGACTTCGTTTTACTTATACCCATACAAAAATAAATAAATATTTGGTGTTGAAAATCAACATGAATATTGAAGTTTTTGGTTTGGTTTGGTTCAATCATAGATTAAAAAATGGCGACTGTATGAAAAATAATGAACCAACGAGTTAACGACAGAGAATCTTCTCCTCTTTTCGCACATACTACAGGCCAGTGACGGCTCGTCCTAAGGAGCGCTGGTGCGGTGCACTCCCACAAAAATTTAAGCAATTAAATCAATAATTACCCTGTACACTTTTTTAAAAATAATCCATCGCTAGGAACAATAATCCGACCGACTAAGTGGAGCGCCAGCGAATACGCTCCTATGAACCAATGTTCAGTACAACAAACAGCACTGAATGTAACGAGTGCGAAAGAGAAAAATCGACAATCTCCTGCACGTGAAACAAAAGATTTTGTATCGAAATTTAGCAGTATTAAGAGCGCCGCTCCAACGGGTGAACAACGCGCATGCGCTCTCGGCTCGCTATCTCGCTCCCACCGGGACGTAGCCAGTGCGGCTACGTTCATCTTGTTGCCGAACGTAAACAAAATTAAATGTCAGTCAGTGTCAATAATTTACACTCGCGCGCGAGGCAATATCGAATTTTGGCACTGTTTGACTGTAAATAATTAGAAAAATAGCTTGTTTGCATGTTATTTGGCGGTAACAATGGAACAATACAGTGTGTCGTACATAAAAAACTGTGAAAAGACTTTAGAAGTGCGTCTCGAACTAAAATCAAAGGGGCGACCGCGTCCTGAAATAATGCTAACACAAACGTGTAGTACAAAATCTAAAACTTATACACGTGTTTTCAAACCTGAGCAGTATACCAAAACACCGTGGTTATGTGGGTGTGAAGAAACGAACAAATTGTTTTGTTTACCATGTCTTGTGTTTGGAGCCGGCGCGGGCGAATGGATTTTATTTACAAATAGATGTAAGTAATTATATCCTGTTTTTTTTATTGCACACCCATAAAAAATATTCACGAGCCGCCTCTGCTACAGGCCGTATGATTTATGTGAGGTATCAAGGGTAAATAATTGGAAAACATCGGCCGATCTCGGCTGGGACAGATGTCTCCTTTGCTGCTCTACGGTAATTTCAATTCTGGGACAATTGTCCCGTTTGCTGCTTGAGGAGTTAAAAAGACTAATTTTTTTCCAGGTTTTGGAGCAGCCCAACCCACATCTGGAACGGTCATCAAATACAATCCAGTTTCCGGTACTGATGTTATGCTGAAGAATGGACAAAGTCAGAATATCAGTATCAAACATCACTGTATCACTTGTATGAAGGTAAACATTATCATTATAAAATCGAAGACTATCGCGGTTATTTAAGAAATGCCATTACCTTACTATGCAGCTCTGCGCGTGTTGTTACATTGCATTACATTTTCGTCGTGTCCAATTGACGGCTAAAGACCGCTCTTGGACGTGTCAAAATAATTGGGTTAGGTAGTAAGTTTCGTTACTACTCTTTACTGAACATATATAGGTAGTCAAGAATTAGTAATTTATAATGGGCACTGCTTAAAGTTGAATCGTTCAGGATTTAATTCTAACCCGAGGAAACATTTCTTGGTGAACAGAGTTGTGGACTCTTGGAATGAACTACCGCAGGAGGTCATTTGTGCTAAAAGTGTAAACGGATTTAAAAACCAATTGGATAAATATATACATAAAAAAAAAGAAAAAAGTGAAATGCATGCATCAGCTTAAGCTGCTAATGCTATAAAATAATAATAATAATAATATAAATATAAATAATCAAAATAGAAGCCTAATATTTGAAGTAGTTAGTAATTCGAAAAGATACATAGTAAAATTATTCATCGTAATATTCAAATTGTCAGTATTAAATCTACGTTATGCATTTTAAACTAAAAGTACAGATATAATTGACCGTTCACAAAAGAAAAAAAACCTTTTTAGGTTATAATTAATATTTCAGATTTACGATCGAAAATCGTATGAATGCATAAAAAAAAAATATGTTTTCTGGCCCGAGCCTACGCGCAAGGCATTTACGTTCAATAATCTATGCGGAAAAAAAATATGGTTTTCAAAAAAAAACCGTAAACCCAAACGTGGAAACGGTACTGGTGCTGACAGGTTGACACGCAAATTTGCGGCTTTATTAGGTGGAAAACGGGAGGAATCTCCTTATTTTTTACGAGTTTTACAGGCGTGCCCAAGAAACTGGAACCAAAATGGAAAAAGATCGAGCTCAATCATGGCGATCGCGAAAGCATTCCAACAAATAAAGATGAAACAACACTCACCTATGTTCACTGTTAACCCGTTGAGTATGATACGACCAAATCTGGTTCTGAAACAATTATCCGTTGAGTATGATACGACCAGATCTGGTTCCGCGTTTTTTTCACTTCTTTGACGTTCTCATATTTATTCATAATTATCTAATTGTTTTACAAAATGATATTTCAATATTCTATATTCGAAATTTCAATGCAATCATTGTGCAGTTGTTCTTTTTATGATTGGTGTAGTAGTTTCGTAGTTATAGTACTTTAAGGTCGATGTCGCCGAAAATCCTGCAAAAGAGACAGATGCATCCATGAAAATACCCATTTACTCCAAGGGTTAATCACACTTTACATATTTTTATTCTGCACTGCTCTCCTGCATTACTGTTCTCCTGCCCCTTTTTTTTTTAATCCACTTTCTGCCTGCCTCGGCGAAGCAGGAGCACCTGCCCCGCCCGGGCCATTGTTAAAACAGGAAATGAGATCTAACCGAACACGTTTAACAACTCATTATTACCAGAAACACGAATGTCTCTACTCTATGACAAAGAGTGTAGATTTACTTCCAAAAAATTTTAATAAAAGTAAAATTTTATGTAGGTTTTCTTTTTAATTAATATTATAATTTTTATAGTTGACATTTATTTATTTATTTATTTATTTTTAATACATTTATTTCCATAATAGCAACATTAATGTCATCTGACACCTGTCAAGGAAAATTTTGGATGATTTAAAAAAAGCAACAATATACAACATTTCGGAACATGAAAAGGTTATAGAAAACCCTGAGAAGTAACCTTTAATGATAATTCGTGACACAAGCGCGAAAAAAAAAAGGAATTTCTGTTACATTATTTATTATTACCGCAAACGCAGTTAAAACAATAACAAAGGTATTTTAGCGACTTTCCGCAACATAATTGTGACTTAGGTAAAAATGGTCACTTGGGTGTTACGTAAAGTTTAGAGAGGGGTGTGGGGGTGGGTACAGAAAAACGTTAGGGCGCTTTACATGGTGGGGGGGGGGGGAGGGAGGGTCAAAAATCTTCAAAAATTACGTTACGTAATACTTGAATGCCCCCTAAGGTAAAAAAAGTAAATTGACCCCTAGAAATGGTTGGACTACAGAACCCTCAGATAGAGAGTCGGCCGACGTGGTTTTTTAGACCTTATTATTGGACTTTTAAAGCCAACGAAAAGACCATTTTTTTTGTTACCTATTGGAGGTCTACTTTTCGTGGAAAGCGGTTTCGTGGAAATTCTGCAACTCGATGAGTTAAGTAATCATGCTGCCTCCACCTGGACTAAAGCAATTTATATATGTGGCAGATTGCTAGCCAACCATATTTTTTAATGCTAGCTTAAGAGCCGTATCACATATTTTTTCCAGAAAGGCAAGAAAAGTGGATTTTTGGCGTTCTAATTCCAAGAAATAAAGAGATTTCTACAAACTTTAATTACTGAATTACCTGGACCATTTCTTGATGTTGACCATAGCGGCCTTTAATTTTAGATGTAACGAATATTATTTATTTATTCAGCCCATTTTCCGAAAGTCGTTATTCGTAAAACGCTCGGAAGGCAAACTTTGAGCTCCTTAATCACTACAACGAAAACCGTATACTATTTTTTTTTATGTCCGTCATGTATTCTTGATGTACACTGCGGCTTTATTTTTTCGTTTTTTGACCACATATCCAAGGTATACATTACTTACAATTACACAAAATTAAAAAAAAATCTTCCTGTATCATTCTAATTTTCTCAGAAATAAAATAAGATTCTTATATAATACTTATACTATATTAAAGTTCACTCTTTTAGCAATACGACATAATATAAATTATTGTCATTAGAAAGGAGAAAACACTGCAAAAAACAATTAGAAATTGTGTATATATTTGCTTGCGCAAGAGAAGAGCGCTCAGTGCCGCGGTTTTTCTCCCAGGGTTGAATAGTTATTTATTTATTTATTTATTTATCCTATCTTTTATAGTTACATCCAAAAAAAATGCGTTCATTTTTTCAACTCATTTTAAAAGAATACCTACGCTATTTTGTAATACGGCTCTTAACCGTCTAGTAATAAGTTTTGTTATTCTATCCATTAGGAATATGAACAGAAGTCTTTGGAAGAGCTTCGTCTAGAAGATTACATGGCGGGACGAAGGGGACCACAACAGGCGGCGGCCGGAGGACTCTTCGGAGCCACAAATACTTTCGGCAGCCCAACAGCCAATACCGGTTTTGGCGCCGAAAACAAACCAGCTACCGGACTTTTTGGACAAACTACAGGTACAATTTGTTTTAATCTATTAATAGAGGTGTTTATAAACATCTATAAGGCATATGTGAGACCTATTCTTGAGACTATGGATATCAGCGCTGGAAACCCTACTTATGCTTAGATGTAGATGTCCTGGAAATGGTGCAGCGAAGGGCAACCAAAACGCGAATGGGCTTAAAGGGATAAGGGAAAGTACGTGTGGAAAAGAAAGAGTAAAATTATATAAAAGAAATAAAATATATACCTCACCGTGTCTATTGTCGAACCTAGAAATAAATACCGGAACCGCTATGAAGTCGCGCTCGATCTGAGCTGTCAAGTTGCTGCGACCGTGCTGCCATTACAAAATTTGACTTCAACGATTTTTTGTAATTGTTCGTTTTGATAACCTGGTCCTTAGTACTAGGGATGTTTCCAAAGTTCTGGGAATTCAGCTATATTTTTATTATTTTGTTAATTTTCGTCAATATTACAATGTAGTTTTTCAACATAATCTCCATATAACTAAATACATTTATCCGAACGATAAACTATTTTTTTAAGCCGTCTAAAATCACTTTTCCGGTTTCTCCTCAATCCACCTATTTATGGCACGTTTTACGTCAGTTAAACTTTCAAATCGAACACCCCGTAAGGGTTTTTTTAAATCTGGAAACAGGTGATAATCACTGGGTGCAAGATCCGGGGAATAAGGTGGGTGTGGAAGCAATTCCCATCGTAAATCGTTCAAAACATCCATCGTTTTTCTTGCAGTGTGTGATCAAGCATTATCCTGTTGCAATAACGGACGCTTATGCAACGTTCCAGACCGTTTTTTGACAAGTGCCTGTCACAGTGGTCCGGATAATAAATTCGAGTAATATTCTGCGTTAATTGTAGTACCTTTCGCCAGATAATCCTTAAAAATAATTCCTTCGCAATCCCAGAATACATACGTAAGCATTACCTTTCCAACAGACGGAACTGCACGCGCCTTAAGTGGAGGCCCTTCTTCAGGTTTACGCCATTCTTTGGATTGATATTAGGTCTCAGGATTGAAATAAGTAATCCACGTTTCGTCAGTGGTTATTATTCGTTGCCAAAATTCATCACTGTAACGGGCTAACAGCTCTTGAAGTTGACGACAAGTATCAGACCTATTGAGTTTCTGGTCTGGTCCCAACAGCCTTGGCACCCAGCGAGCCGAAACCTTGCTAACGCCCAAACAATCATGCAAGATGTCATGAACTTGTCGTGTGCCTATCCCTAGGCACACATTAATTTGACGAATAGTCATTCGCCTGTCCTCATTCAGTAGGTCTTCGAAGGCAGTAACGTTTCTTTCATTTACCGACGTGCTTGCGGGCGCCCACTGCGTGGATCGTCTTTTAGTGATGTTCTACTGGTTTTAAAAAGATTGATCCACCGATAAACAGTATTTTGGGATTCTGCAGACTCACCAAATACTCCTTGCAGACGCTGAATAATTTCTGATGTTTTCACACCTTTCCACAAAAAGAAAATTATTGCTCTTTGAGATTTTGTCGCGCCTTCCATGGTTACAAAAACAGTGTTATGAAAACGCGTCAATAACAGTCGAACAACTAAATCAGACTGAACAATGTTCCACTAGATAGTTGCATAAACATGTCAAGATTTGTCTGGCACCAAGAACATTTTTTATTTATTTTTATTTATTTAAATCCAAAATAAAAATTTACAATGTTGACACAAATAACACAGTGTAAAAAAGAGCAAATACTTAGTCATTGTTTGTGAATCAAAGAAAGTACAGATTTGATGGATTTTATCAGCTCCACTAGACTACAGTCTGTTCTGGAGTGATACCACACTTATATTTGTTACATAGTACAATTTTTTATAAATTTTCGGTTAAAATAAAAAAAAATTGCAACATAATTAAGAAAATTTGAAGAAAAAGACATCTAATATTAGTTAAAAGGATAAAAGGGTAATTACCTACATAGGCATTATAATATATAGATATATTTATATATAAATACACACTTATACATATAAAATATATATATACACATACACACATACATATATACAAAATGTATCTACCTATATTCAATATATACTGTATATATACTTACATAATAATATATAAATAAACAAAAATGAATCATTGCAAAAAAAAATCTTTTTTATTATTTTAACCCCTCAGGCCCCGATTGGCCGATATCGGCCACAACACGATTCAGCGTGACGGCCCAGTTTTAATTTTATTTTAATTTAATTTGTTTTATTTTATTATGTTTTATTATGTTAATATGTTTCATTTTAATTATGGGTACAGTGGTTTGGCAGTAATTAATGTTTTGATGAGACAGTGTCGTAATTCAATTTTTTTACTAATATTTACTAAAAATTTTTGGGACAACAACTTGTCAATCGGCTGAGGGGCCGAGGCCTGAAGGGTTAAGACACAATTTCCATGAGCTGCCTTTCGCATTCGCCTCTACTTTTTCCACGTAACCATTTTGTGACCTCAGCTTTGAAAGCGGTACTGGTTCTCAGCTTCTGCCCTTCGGTGAGTGTCGCAAGGAATGCATCATACATTCGAGGGGCCAGAAACAAATAATGTCTCTGGGCAAACCTTGTGTTCGTCCGAATTTGCTTCTGGGTTTGCTTTTTTCTTGTGTCGTGTTTGTGATCTCGGCTGGAATGCCGATCTGTGTCGTGGTGAAAATAAGTGACAATCGATTTTATGTACAGCTGTCTGATATCAAGTATCTGGAAGTCATTGAAAAGTAAATCGGATGGGTAGCGATACGGTTTTCTGTTTATAACTCTCACTACCGCTTTTTGAGCTTTTACTAGTGGGTCTAGGTGCAGTTTAGCCGCACCGCCCCAACCGATATTGCCATACATCATAAGTGACTGTGCCAAAGCACAATATATGGATCTCAGAGTTTTTATATCAAGGACATTTCTGATACTCCTGAAAATATATATTAATTTACGGACTTTTTCGGCGACCTTTCCGATATGTATTTGCCACCGGAGATGTTTATCGACATGAACACCTAGGTACTTTACAAAAGGCACACGCTCAATTTGTACACAGTTACAATCAAGACTGTCGCATTCGTGTAGGACTAGGTTATAATTTTGTGGAGGTTGCTGACGAGCATCTATGCTGATCACATTGCCTATAAGTTCTGCATAATTTAATTATAGCACAATTCCCAGAACTTTGGAAACATCCCTCGTATATCTGCATAAAATCCTTAGTCACATCAAAGAGATCCTTGACGTGGACCAAAGCGTAGCCAGATTTCTTATTATTGTTATTTTTCTCAGGATTCGGCCAACCGTCTGCTGCAACAGCAGGAGGTTTGTTCGGGAAACCTGCAACCACAGGTTTTGGAGCTACACCTGGTTAGTACAGTAATTTTAGATAGTGGCCAGTGTTTTAAAGAAATAAGTTATTCTGCGTAAACAAAGTGTACCGAAATAGAACAGTAAGCGCACTCTCGAGCGGCAGAGCGATGTGGGGATAGAATGCGAGGGAAGCGAGCAGAGGAATACGTCGCTGTGAACGTATTTGGTTTGTGTTACTTGCGACTAGAGCTGTCGACTACAACAGGCGAACCCGTCGCCCCAGGAAGTTAGAACGATATTGATCGTTTTGTCTCCCGTGAGGTAAGCGCAGAAGACTTAGAACCAACACGAAATTACCAGGTTAGTCACCCAGTCGGCCGACATTCGCACCCTTAGTTAGTTAGTTTGGCTGGGCTTTTTTCCCGCACTTGGCCTCTTGATTGGGCCGTTGTGCGTGGCTCATGTTTCCATTTATGTTACTCCAGCCAACCCAGGCTGTCCCAGAAGGTTAGCAGCCTGTTTGGGTTGCTACAGGCCTCCGGGAGAGATGCTGGAGATTGCAGTATTTTTGCCCGTTGCTCTGCCACGCTCCTGCATTCCATGAGCACATGCTGTGGCGTTTCTTCTTCCTCCATGCATCCTCTGCATAGAGGGCTGTCTGTCACACCTATGGTAAACAGGTGTTTGTTTAGGGGACAGTGGCCTGTCATAGTACCTATGACTTTACGGATTTTGTCCCTTTTTAATCTGGTGAGGTTGCGGGCAAGTTTTTTGGACGCTTCCGGAACCGCGTTCTTTGTTTGCCTGCATCCTGCGTTTTTTTTCCATTCTGTAAGGTGGGTTTCTTCGGTGTTCCTGCGTAGCCATGTTTTTATTTGGGCCTGGGGAATGGGCATCAAGGGTTCCGGTCCATATACTATTTCCTTTGATCCCCTTTTGGCCAGTTCGTCCGCCGCGTCATTGCCCAGTGAGTCACTGTGCCCTTTAATCCATTGCAGGGTCACTTTATTTGACCCTGCAATGCATTGAAGCGCATTGTGGCATTCCAGTACGAGGACTGAGGTTATCGTATTATTTGCTAGTGCTTGTAGCACGGAGGCGCTGTCGGAGACAAATTTCAAACTTACGTCTCCGACATCTTTGGCTGCGACTGCCTGTGCTGCTCTGGTGATGCCAATGCATTCTGCTTGGAAGATCGTATTTAAGTTGCCTAGGGTAGTTGACATTTTGATGTTTAGATCATTTGAGAAGACGCCGGCTCCTGTACCTTGAGTGGTTTTGGAGCCGTCTGTGTATATCCTTACTTCATTCGTACCAGAGTGATCTGCTGGTTCTGGAATGAGTTGGATATTGTATCTACGATCAAAGACATGATGGCATATTATTCTGTCCATGGGTGCGTCCAGAAGAGGAATTTCTTCTAAAGCCCGTTTCAGAATTTTTGAGTGTGGTGTTTCTGTGTTTTCGCACCCTTACTGCCAGTTGCAACCAGATAACTCCGGTCTCCCGACTGATTACGGGTTCAAGCTCGCTTGCGCGGTCCTCTCCCTTACGTAGCGGTGAAACAGCGTCTATCGCATTTTTTTGCGGACCATGGCATCCTTTGCCCGGCTGTTCACCCGGTATCGGGTAGTCGATTGGTCGTTTCAAGAGCAGTCGCCGTAAGGTGAACAACTACCTCCGCTCTATAGGAGACAGTACTGTTTCCAGACTCCGCCGACAGTCAGAATGCACAATCGATTGGCTGATGCATTGTGCGCAAATCGCCCAGGAGCGCCAGAAGATTGACTCCTGGGGGAAACTGGCCCACAGGCTAGAGTCCTTCCCGGGCTCTCACTTCATACGTGGAGGCTGCCGGATGGATGTTGACCCGTGAGTTTGACCGGCCCTGAACATATGGGTCTTAGTGAGAAACTGCAACAGGGCCCATTAGCTCCCAGTGATATGAGCCGGTGGAGGTTGGCAAATTTCTGGAACGTTCAAATATCTGCATCGGCGGAGTAGCAGCCATATGCGAGCCCTTATTTGCGATTTGTTACGCCGCTCACTTCGTTTTCAATTCGTTCTAAGAGAAGCTAATATCTGTATACTGTGTTTAAAACTAAGGATGCAATATTACTATATTTAAAACTATGAAGGCCCGAGGAGATTAATTGGGAGAGGAAAAAGATGGAAAGGAAAAAACTGGTTACTTATTTTAAAAAAATGCTTTTTAACATCTTGAGTATGATACGACCAAATCTGGTTCTGAAACAATTATCCGTTGAGTATGATACGACCAGATCTGGTTCCGCGTTTTTTTCACTTCTTTGACGTTCTCATATTTATTCATAATTATCTAATTGTTTTACAAAATGATATTTCAATATTCTATATTCGAAATTTCAATGCAATCATTGTGCAGTTGTTCGTTTTATGATTGGTGTAGTAGTTTCGTAGTTATAGTACTTTAAGGTCGATGTCGCCGAAAATCCTGCAAAAGAGACAGATGCATCCATGAAAATACCCATTTACTCCAAGGGTTAAGGTGGGTGATGAAAGATTATAAAGAAGTTGAGTTTCGTATATTTGCTGGGAGATCGTTCCAATCTTGCACCATGGATACAGGAATAGTAGGAGTAGAAATCAGTATTATGATTAAGTTGTCAGAGGCTGACTGAAGAACGAGACCATTGGAACTTAATTGTTCAAAAACCACGTGAAGATAGGAAAACTAGAGCCGTCAACTACAATGGGCGAATCACCACAGGAAGTTGTAACTAAATTTATCGTTCTGTCTCCCTAACGGTGAGCGCAGAAGACTTGAGACGAAAAACAATCCACAGTTTAGCTACAGCACCTGCCCAACAGAGGCCAACGCCTTACGGTGAGGCAACAAAAAGGTACCCAGCGGGCAAAGGTTTAGAAGGATATCTCCTACCTCCTGACTGGTTACAGGATCGAGGTCGCTTGCACAGACCTCTCCCTTATGAAGCGGTGATACGGTGTCAACCAAATCTATCACGGACCACGGCAATCCTTTGCCCGGTTTATTCTCCCGGGATCGGGTGGCCGAATGGTCGTTTCAAGAGCAGTTGCCATAAGTTAACAACCACCCCCGCTCTATAGGAAACATTAGTGTTCCCAGACTCCCGGCTGTTAGTTAGAGTTAATGGGCCCTCGCTGAGTTGGCCACGAAGACCCATTCTGTTCAGGGTTGGTCACACTCACGGGTCAAGACCTATCCGACGGCCTCCACGCATGAAGTGCGAGCCTGGGTAGGACTCTGGCCTTATGGTTAATTTCCCCTGGGAATCAACCTTCTGGCGCTCATGGACGGTCTGCGCACCATGCGGCATAAGCCAATCGATTGCGCACTCTGACTAACAGTCGGGGGAGTCTGGAAGCAGTCCTGTTTCCTATAGAGCGGGGGTGGTTGCGGACCTTACGGCGACTGCTCTTGAAACGACCATCGGCTACCCGATACTGGGTGAACAGTCGGGCAAAGGATGCCGTAGTCCGCGATAGATCCGGTATACACTGTTTTCAGCGCTTCGTAAGGGAGAGGACCGTGCAAGCGACCTCAAACTCGTAACCAATCGAGAGATTGGAGCAATCTGTTCGCAATTGGAAGTAAGGGCGTGAGTGTAAACCCACTGGGTAACACTCTTGGCTATCTTGCGGTTAAGGCGTTGGCCTCTTACGGGCATGTGGCGGAGCTTGACAGTGGACTGTTTTGTCCAAGTCTTCTGCGCTCACCCTAGGGAGATAGAACGACTAATCGTTAAAACTTCCTGAGGTGACGGGCTCGCCTATTGTAGTCGACAACCCTAGTTGTTAGTCGGAGTGCATAATCGATTGGCTGATGCCGCACGTTGCACAAACCGTCCAGGAGCGCCCGAAGGTTGACTCGTAGGGGAGACCGGCCCGCAGGCCAGCGTCCTACCCTGTTGACGGTATATATATTTACGTCCTACCCTGCTTATATATATTTTTGATGGTTGCAGGTGCATTTTCGTTCGGCGCAGGCGGGGCGGGGACAGGATCTTCGCTGTTCGGGGCGGCGGCCAAGCCGGGCGCGGGGGCCGCCGCCCCGGGCCTCTTCGGTGCTTCGGCGGCCCCCGCTTTCGCCCAGCCACAGCAGCAGCCCTCTTTCGGCTTCCCCACCAACCCGCAACAGCAGGTAATTCCATCTAACCGATTTTGAAACCTTAAAAAAACAAGGTAACACCAACGTCTCACTTTGCTCGCGTCCACGAACACACTGCGCACAACTTTGTGTTTGCGCATTTACCGCCACCGCTTGGAGCGCTCGCCGTGGAGCGTGCAATGTTGCTCGCTCCGGGAGCGCAAACGTATCCACTACTGGAGCAGTTGCAGATGCGCGGAGCAGAGTTGATGCGCGAACCTAATGGTTACCCACCTTTATATTGATATACATGATGCTTTTACTGGATGGGCATTTTTTTTACTGGGTGAATCAGTATTTTTTTTTAAAACTATTAAATAAATTAAAAAATTACAAAAAAAACAAAGTTTTTTTTAACAAAGTTGTTTTTGTATTTTTTTTTTGGTATTTTCCAAACTTTTTTATCAAACGTTTTATAGCCGTAAAGTTATAATCTACCGTGTTTTGAACAAACACTGCAGAATCACTAAAACTAAAAAAAAAATACTATAAGAACGCCACCTGTCTTTTAATTTAAAAATTATTTTCTTAATTTTTTTTTTGTAACGGATGAGACTTGCCCTCTCGACAAAAATTATGTAACAATATTAGTACTACCTCAACACAGTTTAAGTACTATTATATTGTATACTTAACTTGTTACATTGATATATGATAATGAAACCTATATATATCCTTCTAGCCGTGTTCGGCCATAGCGACTGCATTGAGATTCTAGTGACTTCTTTAGTCTTCTCAGAGTCCATAGTGCACAGGTGGGCGCTACCACGGGTGCACTCTCTCTTCCTCCCTCTTCTTAACCCGATAGAACGAAGACCGTTACGACCAGAGAAAAGTTTGGATGCAGATAAAATAAAATAAATTAATTAATCGCCAACACAGCAATGACTGTCATTGTTAAATTTGTACTCAATATTGCAGAGCTATTTTTTTCGGATTTAGTTCGTTTTTCCACACTGTCATTTATGAAATTGGTAGTTATGGCTTGTGGCGATGTTTAAGGTTTTCCTGGAGTTATTGTAGAGATGACCGGTGACTTATTGGTAGTTGTTGTAGTAGGCGGTGATGTAGAAGATGCATTATTGGATTTATCCTGGTTTTCTGATGATCTCGTGTTGTTGCTCATGGGGCTGTGCTGAATACAGCATACAGTCTCTTGTTCCGATATTATACAAAATTGTGATAGTTTCCCTTTTGGCTCAGATTTTTCAGAATTTTTCAAATTCCCCTCAGTTTTTGGTCAATTTTCCGGCGGTAGACATACTGCTAAAACGCCATTTATTTCACATGACTTCACGGCAGTGTATATGCCAGGTCCCTTGGCACTTCCGCAAGGGCTCTTTCCAATACTGGTAACGGCGATTATGTTGAAGAGGCATTGGTTGTCAGCTATCGTCACTTGCAGAGGTCCACCACTATCGCCTCCACAAGAGTCTCGTCCTCCTTCTAAGCTTCCAGCGCACAATTGATCGCCCGTTATACCTTGAGGTAACCTCTTTCTGAGAGTCTTTGCATATAGTCTTCGACAGGTCGGCTGGTCAATCAAATCCACCACCACCTTCAGTAAGCCGTCCGATGTATCTTCAGCAAAGTCGATTTGCCCCCAGCCAGTAACGACAGTTCGCTTGTTTTCGATGGTCGACTTCGATGTCCATAGACACGCTGGTCGAATATTTAAAGTGAACAGCTCAGACCGATAAGATCCTTCGGGACGCGTCCCATGTTAACCGCGAGTGAATCCAGACTAGAATTGCACTATATTCTTATAAATTTATTATTTAATTATTATTGATAGGTGAGAAATTTTTGGATATGTTGACACTTCATGACACTAATGAAACCTATTATATTGATGTATGATAATGTATTATATAATATTGTTATATGATGCCAGACGTTATAAGATGCAAGATATTGTATAAATTGTTACAATTTAGCCGTATCTTTCTTCTGTAGACCACAGGTCTATTTGGAAGCAAGCCAGCCGGGACGGGCTTTGAAATGCCGCAGACTTCCGCTGCTGCCGGTTTCGGTGGCTTCGGAGCCAACACCCTGGGACAACAACAAGCCGGAGGCCTCTTTGGCGCAAAGCAGCCCAACGCCAATCCTTTTGGCATCGGCACCATGGGAGGTAACTGCAAACATATCAGTGATAAATACTAGATATTAAGGTTACTGTATTGTTTTGCTTTCCCGACCCATCAACTGACGAGAAGAGAAAGAGTTGTGAACGCGCTTGTGTGAGTCTGTTTGTCTGTCTGTGTGTATTTCTCCATGATAGCGCCCAAACGCTCAATCCGATTGAACTGAAATTTGGAATGAATGCATCATTTAATCGTGGCAAGAGTTGAAAAGGTTGTGGTTGAAGTCGGTCCACCACGGCGCACAATAGTCATATCTCAATCTCTAAGTAAAAAATTATAGACTTAACCCCTCAAGCGTTGAGTGAAGGTAAAAAATATAGCACTTTAGAAAAACGATCATAAGAAAGAAACTACTTGAAAGATCACTAGCTGACCCGTGGCCACTTCGTTGGGTGGTAAAACTTTTTACTTGTGATGAAATTATGAGTGTGGTTTGGCTAGTACTGAGTGCTATGATTTATTTCCTAACTGCCAAAAGAAGGGTTATATTTTTACTGCATATGTATGTATGTATTTGCATGCCAATTTGACTATATTACCGTTATTTGCGAGTGTCTTCTTGTGAGTGTCTTATTTGTGAGTGTCTTATCTCTTTAACCATTTATGCAGTAAAAAATGAATTTATATGCAATAAAAGGGAAAAGTCTTTTGTTTTAAACACTTGAGACGATACATTTACTTATTTTGATATGAATTCATAATTGTTGATAATATGACCAATAAACATGACCTAACGATTTAAATTATTTTTTTAATATAAAAAAAACTACTTTTTGTGACTTAAATATAAAATATAGACATATGCTGTTGCTGACTTTTTTGTAGGCATTATCAAGCTCTACAACTTTTCTCTAGAACTTAATCATATATCTCTCATCGTTAAGGCAGCGTTCGTTAGAAATGTTTTTGTTCGAACGTTTTTTCCGACTTACTTTGGAAATCTGACTACCACGAAAAAGTCTTCTCATTTTTCGGATTAATATAATTCGATGGCATAGAACGCAGATGTGGTAAGTACACGTTTTGTCAAAATTGAGTTAAGTACACAGAGTTGGTCGTTGTAACTTAAATTTTGTTGCGTACAAATGTGGTAAGCGTATGTTGTCCCAGTTATGATTTACTAATGTATCAAATGTGGTAAATTGATTAAAAATGAAAATTATGTAGGAATCAATTGTTGCATGTGCCCTTACCCCATTCGACGTGAACAAATTAAATGTACAAATGTGGTATGTGGCACTTTGTATATTTTGCCACCTTAACTGACAACCCAGACGTTCTGTCAACATGTCACTTTGGTGAATCGGTTAGTTGGTTTCCGTGTAATTTTATTGTAAATTCAAGTGCCTTTTAGTAAAAAGAAGGAAAATATGGTTAGCCGAGGACGTTTTTTAGTTGAACTTGCATGTGAGGAATCAGGGACTGGTAACTATCTAAATAAATTACTAAAAATAATTTAAGTAAAAATTATATTTGAAGAATATCGGGCTTTAAGTGATACCACCAAACAAAAGCAATATTTATCATCACTAATTACCGCTGGTGATGTTGTTCGATGGAGACAAAATGCTTAAATCCCTAAGAAACTCTCGAAACAATATCATTTCAGGGCACCAGGAGGAGCATTGGTAAGAGTTTCTACAAAGTTTTTATGCAATACATTATCGATTAGTCACAGGATATTAGATACTTTGAGTGTCAAGTACTGCCACATATTCGAGTAACGACAAAAGAGCAGGCAAGGAACCAGCCACTGCTACATTAGTGAGCAATATTGCAGCTGTTAAATCTCACATTAACTCATTCCCACGGATGGAATCCCATTGCTGCAGGCGTGACAGTAAGAAATTATATTTGGTCTCTAATTTAAATATAAGCATTATGTATCGTTTGTACAAAGAACAAATTCAAGAAATGCAACCAGTGTCCTATTATGTTTATAAGGATATTTTTCATTCATATGATCCAGCAAAAGCTTTTAACAGCCAAAGAAAGGATTAGTGTACAAAATGTAATGCATATAATGCCTCATCAAATAAAGATGATTTGAAAGATTAATGGGCAGCACATAAAGCCAGAGAAAATGCATCAATGAAAATGAAACAATGTGAAAAAAATTAAGGCACAAGAGAATCATGGTAAAACATTCAGATTGGTTTTGTTTAATTTGCAAAGTATATTGACTCTCCCATTTGCAGATGATTCTGCTATTTATTACATGAGAAAATTGAATGCATATAATTTCACAATATATGAAAACCATTCCAGATGGTTACTGATACTTATGGGATGAATGTAATGCTCAGAAAGGCAGCAATGAAATAGGTACCTGTTTTTTAAATATTTGGAGTCACTGCCTTACACCGTGACTCATGTTTCTTCTTTCTCTGACATATAAGGAGGCCAAAACAGAAATGAACATGTCTGTGCTGCAATGTTATATGCTGTGAATTATTTAAGCCACCTGTAGACAATAGATCTCAAGTACATGGAATCTGGGCATTCCTATTGGAGGCAGATGCCATGCATGCCACAATAGAAAAGGCTAGAAAACATTTAAAAAAATAAACCACACGGGCCTTCCTAATTTCTGCTGCTAGAATAAATCCAAACCCATATATTGTAAATGTTTTGACTAACAGTGACTTTTAGGATTTTAATTTATTGACCAATCAAGTAGTAGGTACACAATACTACATAAAATAATGACAAAAACACTGTGAATTGGCTGAAAATTAAATGGCTGCGATTTACCAAAACTAAGCCCAATATTATTATGTACAAATATGACCTCGATGAAGAAAACTTCATGAAAATTAATATTAACCAAAAAAGAAGTGCTAAGGTAAAAAGAAAAAAATGTGTTTCCTTCTCTGCTAAATGATTGTGATTTGTAATCATAGTTTCAACTTACAGGCAGCGGATTGGCAGCAAGATATAATATTAAATAAGACATACAATTAAACCTTGACTATCACAGAAGCCAAGAAGAAGGACTTATTGTCTCTACTTGATGGTTAAGGATTATGAATATTTTTATCATTCTCTGCCTTCAAGTTTCCGCATGTTTAGATGAGTGGATTCTAAAGATGAGGAATAAAATTTGAGTTGTTTGTGTTAATTAGGTAAACTGACTTAGTTAAAAAATCCCACAGATTAATCTTGCATAGCACTATCCATGCTTAGTTAATAACTTCTATGTACTTTACTAAACTTAATTAAATATTTTTCAATTCTAAAAAGGTATTTTTTTCATGTTCTTCTTTTAAAAAAAACTGATATCTAAAGCAGACAATTGTGGTATGTACAATAGAGCAGTAGACAGAAGTGGTAAGTGCACACCTATAGGTAATTAATTCAAATTTAAGCATCCATATTTTACTTTTATTATTCTAATTACCTATATTGTGTTAGCCAATGAACTAGTTTACAGTATATAGAAATATAGGAGCTATAATAATAAAAGCTTAAAAGTACCAGATATCCAAACTTTAAAATTGCTGTCCTGTAAAATGTATTCCATTGCACATACCACATCTGCATTCTATGCCATCGATATGGCCTATGACACTCACAAATAACGTAACTTTCTAATGCTAAAAGAATTTTCAAAACATGTTCTTTAGATCCAGAGATTACTTCCTACAACTTCACAAACTTTACCTCTTTATAATATTAGTATAGATTAAAACCTCATTTTGTAAAACAATGAGATAATTAAGAATAATTATTAGAAAGTTAGAGAACTGAAAAAAACTCAGTTATTCAGCGATATCGACGTTTTATCTCAAAATACGAAACCCTATCTAGAAATTACAAACACATTTGTGTGCAATATTACATGCTTTACCAATTCTATTAGTTCGTTTTATTTATTTTCATACATATATCCGAAGAGAAGCTACATAATATCCGAAGAGAAGCACAGATCCGAGCAATGGCAGCACTCGACTAAGTGCCCCCAGAATACAAACAATTATATTAGGGATTCTAGACTGCGAGAAGCACGACTGAATAATCGTACAATACAGAATGTATCCGTCTTTCTCACACATATTGACTACAATAAATCGTACCCGATTCGGGACGTTACTGTCTTGAGGGGTTAAATGTCCAAATCTCGAAATGTTAATAAATTAACATAAACATATCCTGTTGAGCGTCAAATGAAAGGTCTGATTGAGTAAATTTCGAAAATTGATGGATAAATACATAAACCACAAATATTTCATAAAATAATGAAAAAAATAAATACTTACACTTTATGTAATGGCAGTCGTGTTTTTTATTATTTTTATAATAGATTTTCCTCTTCACAGGTTTTGGCAATACAGCTACGAATGCTTTTGGGGCACCCACATCGACCCCATCGTTGTTTGGCGGAGCGAATGCTTTTGGCGCTAAACCTATAACGTCGACACCTGGATTTACAGGTTTTGGCACACAACAGCCTGTCACTTCAGGACTCGGTAAGCGTCTCTTACTTAGCATCAAAGCTTTAGCCTCTGACAAGGGCAGACGTCTCTGCGATGTGTTTTCTTAACCCTTAGAGAGTCAGCAATGGGAATGAAACTCACGAAACTGCGAAGCTGGTGGCGAAAGACCTGAATTTCATGCAAAAAAGGGACCGCGTTGACGTCGCAAAAGATATGATTTCCAAGGCTGAATCTGACCCAACATTCATCAAACGGATCATTACTGGAGACGAGACATGGATTTATCAGTACACGCAATCCAGACATCAAGCGAGTGAATGGCGTGCACCGAATGAGCCACGACCGAAAAAACAACGTCCTTTTCAGTCGAAAAAGGAGATACTAACAGTTTTAATGGATTACAAGGGTGCTGTGTATCCTGAATTCCTTCCAGAAGGCCAGACCGTCAACAAGGAGTATTATTTGGGCGTTATGAGACGTTTGCGTGAAGCAATTCGCAAAAAAAGACCGGATTTGTGGGCAAACAACTCGTAGATTTTGCACCACGATAATGGACTGTCGCAGAATGCGATCATTATCCGTGACTTTTTGGTGCCGTGCCGTGTTTTCAACCCTCGAAAATTTGTTTGTAGGGGATGTTAGTGCACACTGCACATACTACCTTGATCAAAAAATATCAGGAATTTATTTAGGAAATCGCAAATACAAGTTTATTCATCAAAATTGATATTGTCCCCTTTAAAGTACTCCCCATCGACTGCAACGCACTTATGCCAGCGTTTGATCCGATCCTCGAAACATGTCTGGCTCTCATTTTTCGGTATGGCCATCAGAGCGGTCAGCGATTTTTCCATGACCTCATCTCGGGTGCTGTAACGCGTTTCGCGGAGTGGCTTCTTGAGTCGACCGAATAGGAAAAAGACGCAGAGAGCCAAACCAGGCGAATTCGGTGGCTGTTGGATGGCATTTGTGTTGTTTTTGGCCAAAAAGTCACGGATAATGATTGCATTCTGCGACGGTCCATTATCGTGGTGCAAAATCTACGAGTTGTTTGCCCACAAATCCGGTCTTTTTTTGCGAATTGCTTCACGCAAACGTCTCATAATGCCCAAATAATGCTCCTTGTTGACGGTCTGGCCTTCTGGAAGGAATTCAGGATACACAACACCCTTGTAATCCATTAAAACTGTTAGTATCTCCTTTTTCGACTGAAAAGGACGATGTTTTTTCGGTCGTGGCTCATTCGGTGCACGCCATTCATTCGCTTGATGTCTAGATTGCGTGTACTGATAATGATAAATCCATGTCTCGTCTCCAGAAATGATCCGTTTGATGAATGTTGGGTCAGATTCAGCCTTGGAAATCATATCTTTTGCGACGTCAACGCGGTCCCTTTTTTGCATGAAATTCAGGTCTTTCGCCACCAGCTTTGCAGCGACACGTCTGAGGCCCAAATCATTAACCACAATATCTTGAGCGGATCCATATGCGATGTTCAACTACTTTGCCATATCTCTGATGGTCAATTTGCGGTTTTCGGTCAACATTTCTTTTAATTTTTCAATATTTTCCTCAGTTTTCAATCGTAATCTTCGACAGACTCACGACCAGTTCTGAAGCGTTCTAGCCACACATAAACGTTTGTTTTCGATAGAGTATTGCTGCCGAAACACTTTTTCAACATTTCCACGGTCTTCGCATCGTTGAATCCGTTTTCCCACTAAATTTAATGGAAACTCGTTGCTGCAAAGTTAATTCCATTTTTAAAATCGTAAAAAATCGCCGACACACCAAAAACCAGATGCCGTAACTTTTAGGAATGTCAAGCTATCGGGCTGAAAATGTTACCAGATGTCACGGACAGACGTGACAACTTAACAAAAAAAGAGAATTGAAATCGTGAGACTAGGAGCACCACACGGTGGTGATTCATGATACTTTTTAATCAAGGTGGTATACTAATTTATAACGGTGGCTTATTCAATGAAGGCGACTATTCAAGTAAATAAATACTGCGATTGGCCGCCCTCAAATCAGACGGCCAATACACCTCGTCGTGCCTCGCTTTTGCCGACGACCTAACTTTCATCACCAGAAGCCCCAAGCAGCTTTCCCTGCTATTACAGAAAGTGGAGCTGTTCTGCGACTGGTCAGGCTGTATAAAAGTGAAGCCCTCCAAATGTTTTTGCCTTGGACTCGCCCGCATAGACACAAAATTTACGTCCTATGACCCCAAATTGGTCTATAAGGGCTCTATTATCTCCCTTATAAACCCAAATAACCATTTTAAATTCCTTGGCAGGAAAATCACCTGTCAAGGAAAAGACCTCTCCGGCGATCATGTTATAGAACATTTCAGTAGTTGTCTGGCAAAGATAGATGCCTTGCTAATTTCTGGCCCTCGGAAGGCTTGGATCTATGACAATTATTTAACCACATTTGTCATGGCCTTTTCTTATTTACGATTTCACCAAAACCCAACTGTCTCGTCTAGATGCACTGGTGACAGCTAGTTTAAAATCCTGGTTGTCCTTAGCCAAACCAGCTGACCCCTCGACTCTCTTCAGGGCCAAACACAATTTTAGGCTATCTCTAAAACTGCCCTCTCTGCTCTACACCAACTCTAGAATAACCAACAATTCGATTCTAAGTAATTCCAAGGATCCGGCAATATTGAAGTTCGTAATAAGTGGCTGTAGTGAGTCAAATGATCTACAAGCCCGCATTGACTTCCACAAAAAGTTCCTTACTGGAATCAGCCAGAATGGCACTGGTCTGGGCTATGGCAGTACAACCATGAGCGATGTGGAAGAAGTCTCTCTTGCGGGGAGATTACGACAGCAATAGTATGGCTCACGCTATTGGCCTTCAATGCCAGAATGATTGGACAACAATTGGAGACTTTTGCATTCCTCCTCCAATGCACTGGATAGTAATGTTGTATGACTGGACGCCAGAGATGCCTTTCAGCATACGCTTCCAGACCCCAGTTACCTCACTCGTTAGAGCTATGCCGAGGATAGTTCATGCCCCTTTTGTAGCAATACCCCTTGCACAGCCAGACATATTCTAGCTGGTTGCAAGGTGGCCTTAGATCAAGGACGGTACACTTACTGCCACGACAAAATCCTTGCTGTTATTCGCGAGGTAATTACTCTATCAGTGGCTCGTGCCAACGAGGGTTTTACAGTACCCTCCAAACCCCCAATACAGTTTGTGCGGGTTGGCTCTATAGGCAAAAAACATCTCACTGCAAAACCTTTCTCAATAATCGAGAAAGCTTCAGATTATATTCTTGAGGAGGATTCGGTCTCTAAGCAGTATAAATTTTCCGAAAGTCTCTGATGCACAGCCTTGCGTCCAGATATAACTCATTACTACTCCCTATCTCGGAACATGGCCCAAACGTAATCTTGCAGGGAGATTACGTAGAATTAACTGTTCCATGGGAATCAAATGTTCCAAATTACCACGAGTACAAATTAAATAAATACCATGATCTCGCAAAGAACGGCTTCACTGTTCACCTTCATGCGGAGAAAGTTGGTGCTCGTGGCCTGCCAGCTAAATCTCTGTTTCACCTTTTTAAAGATCTTGGTCTCCAGGAAAATAATCAACTCCTCCTTTGAAAAATTATCTAAAACCGCAGTTTCCGCATCTCAAATTCTATGGCTTCGCAGGGGGAGTGAATGGGTGGTAAGGTGAACGCTCACATGTGGCAAGACAGCTGTCCTAAACCGACCACAGCCGGTCGTTAGTCCGGAATCCACTGCTCACCCCCCAGAAGTGTAATAACACTATATGATGGGCCCGACTTTGGTCGGTGAATTCCATGGCAGCTCCGTTTGTATTTTATAGATTGGTAGTATAGATTGGTAGCTGAAAAGGTCACAGTCGATCATTTTATATTCGGCTTTAACGTATTAGACTGTTCATCGGCACTAATTTTTAAAACACCCCTTTTGCTTTATAAGAATCTGCCCAGGGTTTATACTTTTACGTTGGTTTCGTTTGAAAGGTGTCGGATTGGGTGGTCTCGGTACGAATCCTACGAGTCTCTTTGGGCCTAAGCCGGGGGGGCTCGGGACAGGCCAGACGGGCCCCACTCTGGGAGCGCCCACTTTCAACACGGGCTCCGGCGCTTTAGGGACTGGCGTTGGCGGATTGGGCGGCCTAGGATCATTTGGCACTGGTGAGTAATAGCACTGATTTTAATTGTGTTAGATTGCTAGCACTGATTTTAATTGTGTTAGATTGCGCAACGCTGTACGTTTGATATTTGACCAGCAGTGTACAAGGTGGTGCAAAGTAATGTAATGTGAATGTGCCTTAATTTTTGCAAATGGCGTCAAATGTCACTGCGCTTTGACATCTATGTTTTAGACCGGAGGTACCCAAACTTTCTTGACTCGTAGACCCCTTGCTGTTTTCCGTAGACCCCTGCCTGAATTTTCCTGAACTTACAAACATTTAAAATTTCTTGACAGCTGGAACAGTACTGATCGCCTACGTAGGGTTTTTGGTAATGTTGACAGTTGTAAAAAATTAAAAATATGTACAATATTTATATCGTGACTGCATCTCAAATATGGACCATGTGACAATTTTGACAAAAATGAGTTAAAAATACCAATCGATAGTGTTTTTTTTCTCCATCTTCTGAAATATGAACCATGTAATTCTGAACAATAATTATGGAGATAGAAAACGAGTCATGTTTTGGGGTTAAAAATTATGCACTAAAAATATGAACCATGTGCCGCTCATCACAAGATTCATATTTAACAGGCAGCATAACCGTATCGGTTGTCACATGACCCAAATTTTATACTGTTTTGACAACTGTCCAACAAAGAAAGCATTCCAGACACATTGCCTGACTCATCAAGATAATGGTGATATGAAGTTATGTCCAGCCACTGGGGAGTTATGTCCAGCCACTGGAGAATTTGTAAACAAAAGGACCCGTTACGATGATACCCAAGTAGACAATAGAGTGCTTTGTGAAGTCACTGGCAACTATATTCCGAACAACTTCCAGGATGTTTCAAATTTAAATGATCCTGATATATTTAATCAGTAACTCAAAAAATTAAAAAAAACCAGAAGCGACGAACTTTGGGGAAGGAATATATTGGGTACAAGAACGAGAATGGAAAATATGTACAAGATGAAGTAAAGCCAGCCAAGAAAATGCATACCAGAAACATATTATGTTTATTCCTAAGCGTCCACGATCTTAAAGTACGAATTATTTGGGCCGCACACAAGTGCACATGTAGCACTATCTCGCTTGTTCATTCATGTGGCGCTTTTATCCTACTCGCTCGCACGGATACCCATTGAAGCGCAATTTTTTCACATATCTCATTCGCACCTTCCCTCGGTAGTCATGTGCGCTGGCCTCTTCAATCGACTAGTGATGCACTTTGTACCTTTTAAGGATGCTATAGCACAGCAAATGACAACGACCTTGGTCGTCATTTATAATGTAACATAAGTCTCTCAGTGGCTCGTGCCAACAAGGGTTTGACAGTATCCTCCAAACCCCCAATACAGTTTGTGCGGGATGGCTCCAAAGGCAAAAAACATTTAACTACAAAACCTTTCTCAATAATCGAGAAAGCTACAGATTGGATTCTGGAGGTTGATTCGGTCTCTAAGCAGTATAAATTCCCTGAAAGTCTCGGATGCACAGCCCTCCGTCCAGATATAACTCTTTACTCTCTATCTCGGAAGGTGGCTCTAATTGTAGAATTAACTGTTCCATGGGAATCAAATATCCCGAAAGACCACGAGTACAAATTAAATAAATACCATGATCTCGCAAATGCCGTAACCCGGAACGGCTTCACTGTTCACCTTCACGCGGTGGAAGTTGGCACTCGTGGCCTGCCAGCTAAATCTCTATTTCACCTCTTTAAAGATCTTGGCCTTTCCAGAAAAATAATCAACTCTTTCTTAGAAAAATTATCTAAAACTGCGATTTGCGCATCTCAAATTCTATGGCTTCGAAGGGGGAGTGAATGGGTGGCAAGGTGGACGCTCACATGTGGCAAGACAGCTGTCCTAAACCTACCACAGCCGGTTCGTAAGTCCGGAATCCACTGCTCACCCCCCAGAAGTGTAAAAAATAGTATTATGATGGGCCCGACTCCGGTCGGTGAATTCCATGGCAGCTCCGTTTGTATTTATTTATTTATTTATTATTATTCAGATGTAACAGGATGCCTGCCTGCTAAATATAGTGCCAACTAAATATAAACTCCGAAAGACAATGTGTAATTTTGTACCATTGTTGAAAACCATACGATACAAGGTTTATCCTTTCAACGAGGCAATTTTTCAACAGGATCTAGCCCCACGCCATTCTTTAAAAAAAGTGAAACAGTTATAGAACCAAATGACTGTACTTGAATGGCCCAAAAACCTCCAAAAAATTGGCTATTTCCAAAAAATTGCTCTCGAAGATGGATTGTACAACGAAAACCAAGATGATCAGTGCAGTAATTTAAGTCTGGTTTCACGATGATGAACTGAAAGGAATCAGTCAAAACCTGGTAAATTCTATGCCTACACGAGTGAAAGGTGTTATCAGCGATAAAGGAGGACACATAATAGTAACTGAAGACCTAAAATGGGAAGAAAACGTGACTGCATTGGTAAAGAAAGCAAACTCTCTATTGTTCCTAATTCAATAAGCTTTTCACCATATCACAGAGGAACTGATGCTGAAAATCTATAAGTCATTTGTAAGACCCATTTTGGAACACGCCTATCAGATCTGGAATCCATACTTTAGGAAGGATATCGATCTTCTAGAGAAGGTCGAGCGAAGAGCGACTAAATTGCCTTTTAACTTGAAGCATCTAACATACGAGAAAGATTGTCGGCTCTCGGTTTGACCACTCTGGAGAGACGCAGGGCACGGGGTGACTTAATCGAGACATATAAGATCCTGACTGCATCGTATGACGTTCCTGAGTTGCAGACTATCTACACTATGAGCACCAACACACATCTGCTTGGGCATCATCTGAAACTCCAGCGTGAATCATTCCATTCAAATCCCAAGAAACATTTCCTCAGTAGTAGAGTGGTAAACGAATGGAATGCTCTCCCAAGTGAAGTGATCAATGCCAATAGTGTCAATGACTTTAAAAATAAACTGGACTTATTCCACAGAAATTGTAATGCAAGCACGGACTCAGGCGCATCAGCTTAAGCTGCCTGCCTGTTAAATATATAATAATAATAATAACATTCTATATTAAAACTAACAATCTATAACTACCAGTACTGTTTTTGTATGTTTATGTCCAATAAAACACTTTTCGAAGAAAAATATTCTGTTCCAATTAATTCGCAAGGTACTGTATAAGTATATTTTCAAAAGTTGTTTTTTATTTATAGGTACACTTGGACAGACTAATACGTCGCTCTTTGGCAACTCGTCGTTTGGCGGTTTCGGCACAAATACAAGCGGAGGTCTTAACACGGGGCTCGGTTATGGAAACATGGCAACAACCAACCAGAGTTTTGGGTAACTATGCAACTCCTCACTTTTTGTCTGCTAATCAAATCTACCAGGTGTGGCTGTTAATACCAGGTTATTCAATAAGTTTTGTAGTTCGATACGAAAAACACGATTTTATGGTTTGAAATACATTTTATTGTTCAATATATCTCCCTGAACGTCTATCTGTCTATCCGGGGTTCATGATATGCAACGACGGAAACTGCGAAAAGGAGCAAGCTAGAAAGGCTGTGGAAGAATCGGGGTGTTAGTAAGCTCACTAAGGTTAGGCTGGTTCAAGCTCTGGTTTCTCCACTAAATGACCAGCGACGAAAAGTGGATCTTTTACGAGAACCCCAAACGCAAAAAAAATTCGCTTGTACCCCGGTGAATCACTTCTATCGACCTTAACAGCCACGCCAAAGAGAGACGACCAAGGATCCAAGGTAATGCTTTGCATTCGGTGGGACCAAAAGGGTGTCATCTATTACTAGCTGCTGAAACCGGGAGAAACCATGATGGGTGATCACTATCGAGCTCAGCTCAAGAATTTGAGCGATTCTGTGAAGATAAAATGTCCGAAATACGCTAAAAGGCACGACAAAGTAATCTTCCAGCATGACCATGCTCAACCACACGTCAGGTCAAGAACTTCCTGGAAACGCTTCGCTGGGACATTCTACCTCAACCGCCGTAC
Organism: Micropterix aruncella; assembly: GCA_944548615.1. Lineage (NCBI taxonomy): Eukaryota > Metazoa > Arthropoda > Insecta > Lepidoptera > Micropterigidae > Micropterix > Micropterix aruncella. Next base: position 13,306,634 of record OX155979.1, read on the forward strand.
TCCACAGATATTGCGCCATCCTTCTACTATTCGTTTCCGGTCGATGGCCCATGGCCTTTCCGAGCAGCGCTTCTAGTCTTTCGAAGATATTGAAAAATGGCTGGATTCGTAGATAGCCCCCAAAGACGAAGACTTCTTCCGCCGGGGAATCTGTCTCTTGCCAGAAAGATGGCAGAACGTCATAGCTAGCGATGGACAATACATTGAATGAAATGCAGTTTCCAATTTGCTTCGAAATAAATGGTCAATATCACAAAAAAAAAAGAAGTTTTCACTTCAAAGACCTAATATTTATAATGTCCAAACAACTGCGACAGTCTTCGATTTCATATCTTTAAATATTTTGTTTAAACACTAATCATCATTAATGTTATTTTGGTTTTCAGTTTGAGTAGCGGCGGCGGAGTAAACGTACACGAACAAATTTTGAGTTTAGCTGCGAAACCCTACGGCGACTCCCCACTTCTGAAGGATCTAGTACCTTCTATCGGTAAGTCCTTTCGGTTAAATCAACTGGGTGATTTTATAACTTTTTGCGTTCTCTAATAACTTCGCTTTCGCTCTGATTTAGCGAACTATAACTGGCGGCCGATTTTATAAATTCCCTAATTTTGTTCATTTTCTTTTTGTTTCAGCGCTTTCTGCAAACGAACTGAAGCCCACGAATCCAGCGGCCCAGATGGCCCTTTTGGACAACTCCGCATACAGGGTGTCGTCCTCAATCGGTACTTCAGGGGGTATCATCAGGGCATTGCCGCAACCGCGAGCCCTTTCCAATTCAGTGGCTAAGGTTTGTTTTTTTTAATATTGTTCGGTTTTAACCCCTCGAGTCGCGAGGTTTAAACTGCTCCATACCGTTTCAAATTATGAAATTGAGGGTGAAATCGACGGCCTTGAGAAAAACGACCATAAGTCATAAACCACTATCTTCTTCTTCTCCGTCGTTCCCTCATTACTGAGGATCATGGCCACTAGACAACAGTTTGCCTTTAAGGCTCCTCCACTTCGACCTGTCTTCTGCATGGCGGGTCGCAGATTGTATTGACCCTTTTGTAACTTCTTTGATGAGGTCGTTCCATCTGGCCGGTGATCTGCCTCTGCTTCTTCTTTCCTCCACTTGACCCCCGGAAAGCATTTTCTCCAGATTCTCTGGGTTTCTCCTGGCAACATGACCGAAGAACTGCAGTACCCTTCTCATACATACGGTGGAGAGCCTCACTTGGATGCCGAGTTCTTCCAGGACAGATTTGTTGGTGTGGCGTGCTGTCCATGGGATTCCTAGCATTTTACGCCAACACCACATCTCCAGTGCATCGATTTTGGCGCGTATACGAGCCTTCAGGGTCCATGTCTCCGATGCATAGAGAAAAATCGAGAAAACCAGAGCTCGAACCAGCCTGACCTTAGTCCGCTTGCTTATACCCCGATTCTTCCACCACTATACGGATCATAAAAAGAAGAACTGTAAAATGATCGCATTGAAATTTCCAATATAGAACATTGAAACCTTATCTCGTAAAACAATGAAATAATAATGAATAAATATTAGAAAGTTGGAGAACTGAAAGAACTCGTTTATTCAATCATGTCATGTTTTTATCACAAAATACATAACTATGCAGAAATTCTAAATAAGGTTATGATCTTTATTATATGCTTTACCAAAACTATTATTTCGTTTTGCTTATTTGCATACAAAAATATTTAGTTATTCGATCATAATTACCAAGAAAAAATGATATGTTTCCTCGAAAAAAAAAATTGCCAATATATAAAACGGCAAAACTGTTAGATAACGGTAATAACATGTAACTAACAAAATACGGCCAATACTACAATTATTTACGACGTAAAACAAATAATATCTATTATCTCTCTCTAATATCTCCCTTATAGACCCTAAGGGCTCTATTATCTCCCTTATAGACCCAAATAATCACTTCAAATTTCTTGGCAGAAAAATCACCTGCCAGGGAAAAGACCTCTCTGGCGATCATGTTATAGAACATTTCAGTAGTTGCCTGGAAAAGATAGATGCATTGCTAATTTCTGGCCCTCGTAAGGCTTGGATCTATGACAACTATCTAACTTCACATTTGTCATGGCCCTTTCTTATTTACAATTTCACCAAAACCCAACTGTCTCGTCTGGATGCACTGGTGACAGCTAGTTTAAAATCCTGGTTGTCCTTAGCCAAACCAGCTGACCCCTCGACTCTCTTCAGGTCCAAACACAATTTTGGTCTAGCTCTAAAACTGCCCTCTCTGCTCTACGCCAACTCCAGAATAACCAAAAATTCGATTCTAAGCAATTCCAAGGATCCGGCAATATCGAAGCACGTAATAAGTGGCCATAGTTAGTCAAATGATCTACAAGCCCGCGTTGACTTCCACAAAAAGTTCTTTACTGGAATCAGCCAGAATGGCACTGGTCTGGGGTATGGCAGTACAACCATGAGCGATGTGGACTTAAAGAAGTCTCTCTTGCGGAGAGATTACGACAGCAATAGTATGGCTCACGCTATTAGCCTTTAATGCCAGAATGATTGGACAACAATTGGAGACTTTTGCATTCCTCCTCTAATGCACTGGAAAGTAATGTTGTATGACTGGGCGCCAGAGATGCTGAAATGTTATTTAAATGCCTTTCAGCATACACTTCCAGACCCCAGTAACCTCGCTCGTTTGAGCTATGCCGAGGATAGTTCATGTCCCCTTTGTAGCAACACCCCTTGCACAGCTAGACATATTCTAGCTGGCTGCAAGGTGGCCTTGGATCAAGGACGGTACACTTACCACCAAGACAAAGTCCTTGCTGTTATTCGCGAGGTAATTAGCCTCTCAGTGGCTCGTGCCAACAAGGGTTCCACAGTATCCTCCAAACCCCCAATACAGTTTGTGCGGGTTGGCTCTAAAGGCAAAAATCATTTAACCCTTCAGGCCTCGGCCCCTCAGCCGATTGATAAGTTGATGTCCCAAAAAATTTTAGTAAAAATTAGTAAAAAAATTGAATTATGATACTGTCTCACCAAAACATTAATTAATGCCAAACCACTGTATCCATAATTAAAATAAAACATATTAACATAATAAAACACAATAAAATAAAATAAATTAAATTAAAATGAAACTAAAACGGGGTCATCACGCTGCATCGTGTTTTCACGGCCAATCGAGGCTTGAGGGGTTAACTACAAAACAGTATAAATTCATTTAAGCAGTATAAATTCCCTGAAAGTCTCGGATGCACAGCCCTCCGTCCAGATATAACTCTTTACTCTCTATCTCGGAAGGTGGCTCTTATTGTAGAATTAACTGTTCCATGGGAATCAAATATCCCAAAAGACCACGAGTACAAATTAAATAAATACCATGATCTTGCAAATGCCGTAACCCGGAACGGCTTCACTGTTCACTTTCACGCGGTGGAAGTTGGCGCTCGTGGCCTGCCAGCTAAATCTCTATTTCACCTCTTTAAAGATCTTGGCCTTTCCAGAAAAATAATCAACTCTTTCTTAGAAAAAATATCTAAAACTGCGATTTGCGCATCTCAAATTCTATGGCTTCGAAGGGGGAGTGAATGGGTGGTAAGGTGAACGCTCACATGTGGCAAGACAGCTGCCCTAAACCTACCACAGCCGGTTCGTAAGTCCGGAATCCACTGCTCACCCCCCAGAAGTGTTAAAAAATAGTATTATGATGGGCCCGACTCCGGTCGGTGAATTCCATGGCAGCTCCGTTTGTATTTATTTATTATTTTATTTATTCATATTGTTGTTTTACCCTTCGGAAGCCAGTCATTCCTCGCAAAATCTTCCAAACCTTCGAAAATTTGTTTGTAGAAGGTGTGTGCAACCATACTAATATAAAACGGTGGCTTATGCAATGGCAGGCTTCAATGACAGGATTTTACCGCAGTGGAGGGAGATAAAGAGCCGATAATTGTATAAATACGGATATAATACGGATAATACGAAAAACGCCGATTGGCGGACGTCGCCACCCAGGGGTTAATAAACAATCACACATAATGTCATAAACATTTGCGTAAGTTTAACCCTTGGAGTAAATGGGTATTTTCATGGATGCATCTGTCTCTTTTGCAGGATTTTCGGCGACATCGACTTAAAGTACTATAACTACGAAACTACTACACCAATCATAAAAAGAACAACTGCACAATGATTGCATTGAAATTTCGAATATAGAATATTGAAATATCATTTTGTAAAACAATTAGATAATTATGAATAAATATGAGAACGTCAAAGAAGTGAAAAAAACGCGCGACCAGATTTGGTCGACTCGTACTCAACGGATAATTGTTTCGCGGCCAGATTTGGTTGACTCATACTCAACGGGTTAAAATATGTTAAAATGGGCTCAAATTTGTTGTCCTAATAAACTTTTACTACTAATCTTACATTAAATTATGACTTTTTCCTGACTTGGCCCTGTCCTTACATTTTTGGCTTCATCCACCATTGTTCTTCTCATGCATTCTCCTATTTTAGCTTTTTTTTTTACTAATAAACTTAAAATAAAATAAAAACAATGTTATGTAACGGGTTGTTCCAACCCCCCTCCCGTTCCTGTAATGCATCGTAACGTTTTACAAGACCCCCCTTCCCACATTGCGTTACGTAATACTCGAACATCCCCTTTACACGCATTACAAGAAGCATTACACATTTCTCGGTGTTCATTTTGTGTTTTATTTACAGAAATCGCTGTTTGACGGATTGGAAGAGAACGACCCGACTCTGGAGGAGAAATTGACTATGAGGCACAGCGTTAAGCGTTTGGTCCTGCGACCGAAACCGATTCACGCTGTCGGATCAGGGAATTGGCCTATCGATTCACCGCCTGCGGGAGACGGAATAAGGAAAGATGGAGACAGGTATGGGATAATTCCTTCTTTTAGTAGCCATAGGTTTGGCCATAGGTTTGGCCATAGTAGGTCATAGGTTTGGCAAATGACAAACAAGATTTTTAATTACATAGGTGACACAAGTGCATCCAGATGGGACAGTAGAGAGTTGTCCGTCGCTACTGCCGAACCCGCCTATCCAGGTAGTTATAATGACTGTTGGGCTGTTATATCCCGTGGAATGTTAGCAAAGATTTAGGACAAACATAATCCAGTCAAACTGTACCACCAATTAAACAATACCATATTTGAATGTATAGGGTTATACAGCAGGGGCGTGTCGTTGTTGAAAGTCTGTGGTGGCCATATTGTTTTGGTGGTGTCCATCAAATCTGTTGTTTATTATTCAGTCACTGATGCCAAATCACCATGGCAAGTTACACGATTGAGCAGCACGGTAAAACTATTATTGAAATGAGTGTTCGTTAGTGCATGGTTATCGGAGGTGATGTGAAATAGCCACCAAGATCGTGCGATTTGACCCCGCTAGATTTTTTCTTGAGGGGTTCTCTGAAGTCACAGGTGTATGCCAATAATCCGCAATTGATCGATGGCCTTAGTCAATATAACCCAGGCCATCGCTCGAATTCAGCCGGATCTATGCGGCAGAGTCATTCGGATCCGGACATTTAAACAATGTCATATTCCATAAGTAATTTTTATTTTTATTTTATTTTATTAATTTTAGGAATCTTACAGCTAGGTATACGGTTTTTACAAATTAATATGTATATAAGGCCAATTACAAGGTTCCACAAGTAAAAATGTATGAATAGATATATAAAAGGGGGAGAAAAAAAAGAAAAACAAGTAGACTAAGAAAAAACTAAACAAAATAGAACAAAGGATTAGCCAAAGAAGGCGTCAGCCAGTAACTTCTTGAGCTGCTGGACTGACATATTAAATAAGTCAATGTCATATTGGGTAGCTACATCATTGAAACTTTGGCTTGCTCTCAATAGATAACTGTTTAGCCTGTAATTGGTGTTAGCTCTGGGGATAAACAGGGTGCATGGTCTTCTGATCGGATCAGCAGAGACCCTCAACCCAACCTTCTCCAATAAATCCGGGCAGTCAACTGAGCCATTTGCTATCTTCAATAGGTAGGCGACATCTGCAATATGGCGTCTTGTGGCTAAAGGTAAGAGGTGAAATTTATGACAACGTTTAGTGTAGTCTGGAAAGATTTTTTTTACTTTAAATTGTAGGTGTCGTACAAAACGTCTCTGAATTCGCTCAATGCGGTTAGTGTAAGTGTTATAGCTGGGGTTCCAGATTTGTGATGCATATTCCAAGTGACTACGTACATATGCACAATAAAGAATTTTAATGGTTTTAATAGATTTAAACTCAGATTATAAACGCAGAACAAAACCTAATGTTCTTGATGCTTTGCTGATGACACTATTGATGTGCTCATCAAAGAGTAATTTAGTGTCAAAGATTATACCTAAATCACGGATTGAGTTTACTCTAGTAATATTGATATTCTTAAGTGTATAAGAAAAAAGAAGAGGTTGTGGCTTACGAGTGAAGGAACATAAATAACATTTGGATACATTTAAGTCCAATTTGTTCAACAAACAGAAACGGTCAAAACGATTGAGATCTTCTTGCAAACGTTGTGCACTTTCTTGTGAGTTAATCGGACAGAGTATCTTCATGTCGTCAGCGTATAGGATTACTTCGCAGAATTTGAAGCACGAAGATACATCATTGACAACGATGTTAAACAGGAGCGGTCCCAATAGGGATCCTTGGGGTACTCCAGAAGGGATTTGCATTGTTGATGACGTGTATCCGTTGAGAGCTACAGTCTGGCACCTGTTCTGTATGTAGGACGTGAACCACCTGTACAAGTTTCCACGAATTCCTACTAATCGGAGTTTGGATAAAAGTACTGTATGATCAATTCTATTGAAACATTTGCTATAATCGGTATAGATGACATCAACTTGAGAAGGGCATATGCTCAGATATATAATCGCTACAAACAACCAGGTTAGATGTCGTAGACCTTCCTCTTAAAAAACCATGCTGCTGTGAGCAGAATGTATGTTTTAGAGTAGAGTATAACTGGTTATAGACAACCTTTTCTAGCACTTTAGCAAACAGACATAGTTTGGAGATAGGCCTATAGTTTTCAACCAGGTTTCTAGGTCCCTTTTTGTGAATAGGTGTTATATACGCAGACTGCCAGATCGAAGGCATAACACCCTCAGAAACGGATCGCCTAAAAAGTAGGGTAAGCGGAGCTGAGATACTCTTAGCGCATTTGACAATAAATAATGGTGGGATACTGTCTGGACCGGCAGATTTGTTCAAATCCAGAGACTCTAACAGTTTACAGACCTCTGAAGATTTAAATTCAATGTTCGCTATATCAGTTGTTGTCGTGTCGTTATCAGGAGTATCCGGGGTGTGATTAGCGTCACTGTATGAAAAAGTGGAGTGAAAGTATTCACTAAACATATTGCATATACCATTCCCAGAATCAGACGAGCGATCGCCAAGACTTAATATGGCAGGATAAGAATTGTTTTGATTTTTAGTTTTAACATATGACCAAAATGCTTTAGGGTTTTTAGTGATACTAGATTCAATGCTAGATATATACTCGTTAAACATCTCTTTTTCGAGTGTCTTAGCACGATCCCTCAAAGTGACAAAGGATTGAAGGTCAGCACAGTTACCGTAAATTTTGTGCTTTTTGTGATATTTATGTTTCTCTTTTAACATTTTGATAAGCGGTTTTTTAAACCAAGGAGGGTATTTATGTGAAGATGTAACTGTTTTAGAGGGTACATGACTTGTCCTAAGATCGTATAAAGTGGTATAAAAGAAAGATACGGCATCCTCAAGTGATTTGTTGTGTATTTCCTGTTGCCAGTTAATAACTTCAAGTTTAGATTTGATGATGTCATAGTCACCGCTATGATATAAATACTTTAAATACCGCGTCACCGCTATGATATAATGGCTTACATAGTCCTTGCAAAAGGTGGCGAAAGCCAGCATGTACAGGCTATTTGCCCGAGAGAAGGTAAATTGGATCTCACAAGCACTAAGATCAGTTCTTGACTCATCCAGTGAAACTCCGACCCTCAACGTGGTATCAGACACCATGCTTCCACTCCTAAACTTTGGAAAACTTTTTACAGTGGAACTGCCGCCCAGAGATGACTGGATAAAAAGCCAACTGCAATGGAAGGCCGGTAGCCTTAAATGGTATACTGATGGGTCCAAATCGGGACTGGACTTAGGCTGCGGTATATATGGAGAGCGACCAAACTTGGAAAGAAGTGTAAACTTGGGGAAATACGCCTGCATATTCCAAGCGGAGGTATACGCCATTATTGAATGTGTGGATATCAACCTCCATTAGAACTACGCCAACCACCATATCTATATCCACTCGGATAGCAAGGCAGCTCTTATGGCACTAGTCTCGAATACTATTAATTCAAAGCTAGTTCAAAAGTGCATATCACTACTGAATTCCCTGGGCGATAAGAACAGGGTAATTCTAAGATGGATTCCCGGCCACACAGGAATCGAGGAAAATGAAAAAGCCGACGAACTTGCTAAGACGGGAGCAAAGGGAACGTTATACGGCCTTGAACCACGCTGTGGCGTACCGCTGTGGGAGCTAATGGGCCCTTGCTGAGTTGGCCACGAAGACCCATTCTGTTTTCAGGGTCGGTCACACTCACGGGTCAACACCCATCCGATGGCCTCCACGCATGGGGTGCGAGCCTGGGTAGGACACTGGGTCAACCAGTCTCCCCTGGGAATAATCCTCTGGCGCTCCTGGACGGTCTGCGCACCGAGCGGCGCAAGCCAATCGATTGCGCTCTCCGACTAACAATCGGGGGAGTCTGGGAACTGTATTGTTTCCTATAGAGCGGGGGCAGTTGTCTACCTTACGGCGACTGCTCTTGAAATGACCATTGGCCATCCGATCCCGGTTCAGAGTCGGGCAAAGGACGCCTTGGTCCGCGACAGATTCGGTGCACTCCGTTTCACCGCTTCGTAAGGGAGAGGACCGCGCAAGCGACCTCGAACTCGGAACCAATCGAGAGACCGGAGAAATCTGGTCACAATTGGAAGTGAGGGCGCGAGTATCTCGAGCCCGCCGGGTTTATTCCTGGCTCACTCGCGGTAAGGCGTTGGACTCTCACGGGTTGTGACGTAGCTGGACGTAGAATGTACTGTCCAAAGTCTTCTACGTTCACTGCAGGGCGATAGAACGACTAATCGTTAAAACGTCCTGTGGTGACGGGCTCGCCCGTTGTAGTTGACACCGCAAGATGTGGCGTACCAAAAAGCCTTGCAAACCTAATGCTCAAACAAATGTGTTTAGAACAATCCGTCAACCATTGGAACAACACGCAGGGTTGAATCAATCCAAAGCGCTAATTAAGGCCTATGACCCTAAAACGGCCTGTGAGGCCTTATCGCTAATTAGGAACAATCTACGCATACTGGTGAGGGCGCTCACGGGGCATTGTGGCCTCAACAAACACATGTACAACCTCAAGCTCCGAGACACAAAAATGTGCAGGTTCTGCCAAGGGGCAGAGGAAACTCCTCTGCACCTCATGTGCGAGTGTGGCCCGCTGATGCGTAAAAGATACATCCACTTGGGTGGTCAATACCTCCAACCTGAGGAGGTAAAACAATCGTAGGTGGCGAACACAATTGATCAGCAATGGTCGCAGTGTTACAAGGCTCATAATGACCTTAAAAAAGCCCCACACAACAAATATAAAAATAAATAAATACATAGGCCTTTAAAATGGAAAAAATATTTCGTTAGGGGCCGTCTACATATTATGTAATTACGTTTTTGGGATTTTTGACTTCCCCCCTCCCCCTTGTCAACAGCCGTAAAGCAGCTTGACCCCCAATCAAGCTGCAGCTTGACCCCCAATCAACCGAATTTGCGAGAAATGTGAAGAATCGTGAACTCAGCGTTTGTAAAGTGTTTGAAGGTGATGAGTGGAAAAAACATTTTAGAATGTTTTTAAAAATGTACTTTATTAATTCAAAGTAATTGGAAAATCTCAAACTCTTCGGTTTATTTTACAGATCCCAATCTTCAGACCGCAGCGGCTGTAGAGATGGTATTAAAGAGAAAAAGAATAATTAATAAGGCATTCAAAAATGCACATTTAATGTGCAGGTTTAGACCAAAAAAATTGCAATGCGGTTGCCAAATGATTACATAATCAGGAGGGGCACCCCCTCCTCCCCACGCCATCAAGTGTAAGCATCAGATCCAACCCCTCCCCCTCGGTGATTATGTAATATGTGGAATGTGGACGTCCCCTTAACCCAGTTGATACTGAAACTTTTTTTCATTTCGCATCACAGTAGTTTTTTAGTATTATTACCTCGATGCATAAAGTAAACATGGAAAAATACCAAAAGAAACTGACTTTTCAGGAAAGCTCGGAAAATGCGGATCGTTTTAACGATCAGTAGTAATAGGCAGGTAGGTTAACACTCATATAACTACTACTTTATCGATTGTATCCTATTTTAAATTAAAGAAACACAGTTATTAATATGAAAAAGGCTTTATTATCTATCTATCTATATCTATCTATATACTCTATGTCTATCTAGGTCATAAATTTATAAAAAAACGTGCATAAAATAAATTTCAATCACAACCTTATTTGTAAACACTTACCGTTTTGAAGACATAGTGAAAGTTAATTACTCTAATATGAATTAAAAAGCACTTCAAATTTTAACGATCACTGCGGCGATTGGTAATGAATAAGCAAGAGTTATCTGCTCGTTAATATTTTTAAATTGAAGGTATTCCCCTTACTTTTAAGCTATTGCATAGCTTTTATCGCGGGCCTAGGCCAGCGCGGCGACCGAATGAAGAAATTTCTTAACGAAAATTAATGATTTTAAACTGACAATTACGTCTAAACGAGTACTGCTTACGATTCGAAAAAAATATATGTTAAACAAGAACATTTTCCTAATATTCATAGATTTGAATATTTTAGATTTTGTATATATTACATAGTGTAATTAATTTGTGAAATTAGGTCTAACCGAACACAAAAACGACTACTACGCAAATACTATCTGGCGTATTATTATGAAACCTGCACCATTTTAAAGATAATTTAATTATCTTTCTTTTTATCTACGATTTTTTTCGAATAATCCGTTTTTTTGCTTTATCGAATAAAAACTTCGTGCGCGGCGCTCTATCGGAAGACGTTTAAATTATTCCGAATCATTTGCTTCCGCAGCCGAAAATGATTCGGAATAATTTCAACGTTTTCCGATAGAGCGCAGTTATCTGATATCATAAAAAATAAAATAAATAAATAATTATAATTGCATAAGTTGTTAAAAATGCTATGCAATAGCTTTACCGCGGCAGTCCCCGAGTGCCACACGTATTTTTTTTTTTGATCTTTATAATGATCAGTCGTTGTAAATGGGTTAATACCTTTTGTTTACACAGCTTGTTTTATCGCACAGACTGGCAACATTGACTCGCCCTTATTAAAAAACCCATTATTATATTTATTGTTAATTTTTCTCTATTCAACAGGTCTATCAATCAGTCAACGGATGGAAATCAATCTTTCAATGCTGATCTGCAGAATCGCTCTACTGACTCACCCGATTCATTCGGTTTTATACCAGGCTCTGGAAATGTACAAAGAAGGGCCACATTGTCTTCTGGGAGTTCCAGTCCTGCCCTCAAAGGAATTAATACGGGTAAGAATTTGGATCGACAACCGTGTTCCTGTAGCTTTCTTTGGCTGTAACTAAAAAACATTTGGAGCAACTATCGGTCTATGACGCATTGGTCTACTGTGCCATAGGGAGTTAAGTGGCCCTGTTGAGTTGGCCACGAAGACCCATTTGTTCAGGGTCGGTCACACTCACGGGTCAACACCCATCCGGCAGCCTCCACGCATGAATTGCGAGCCCGGGCAGGACCCTGGCCTGAGGGCTAGTTTCCCAAAGGAGTTAGTCCTCTGGCGCTCCTGGACGGTTCGCACACCGTGCGGCATAAGCCAATCGATTGTGTGACTAACAGTCGGGGGAGTCTGGAAACAGTACTGTCTACTATAGAGCGGGGGTAGTTGTTGACCTTACTGCGAGTGCTCTTGAAACGACCATCGGCTACCCGATTCCGGGTGAACAGCCGGGCAAAGGATGCTGTGGTCCGCGATAGATTCGGTTGACACCGTTTCGCCGCTACGTAACGAAGAGGACCGCGCAAGCGACCTCGAACTCGTAACCAGTCGGGAGACCGGAGTGATCTGATTGCAACTGGAAGTAAGGGCGCGAGTGTCGGCCCGATGGGTAACGTACCTGGCTATCTCGCGGTAAGGTGTTGGCTTCTTACGGGCATGTGGCGGAACTTGCGGTGGACTTTTTTGGCTTAAGTCTTCTGCGTTCACCTCACGGGAGACTGAACGGTCAAATTTCGTTAAAACTTCCTGAGGTGACGGGTTCGCCCGTTGTAGTCGACAACTCTAGTTAGTCTACTGTGCCGTGCAATATAATGGCCGCAATGGCGCAATATAATGGTATGAAGATGCTGACGCCACGTGTTTGTTGTACCCCAGCATTCTATGGCCAAAATAATGTCTGATCTGAAAATATCAGCTTTTGCAAAACTCTTCCACTTCTTTGTCGCTGGCTCCCGAACTACTACTCGGTTTGTCAAAAGGTGTTTCCTGGGGTTCGATGCTGCAGTTGCCTTTTATTCAGATTCAACAAGTGTTCAAGCAGTTGCTTGTTGGTATTCATGTTATACATGTTCTCTAGGTTAGGCACGCTTGTAATAATACTCTCTCTTTGGAGGAGCCGTGTCAGTACAGTCGAAGCAGTTTATAAACGTTAACGGCATGAATAACGTTTTTTGACTGTGATGACGGAAAAGACAACGATTTCTACAAACGGATAGCATGAAGGCATTTGAGAATCTGCCGTTTCGACCCTCTGATAAAAATATGTAAGGACGTAGATCAAGGACGGTACACTTACCGCCACGACAAAGTCCTTGCTGTTATTCGCGAGGTAATTAGCCTCTCAGTGGCTCATGCCAACAACCATCCTAATTGAGGAGTACTAATAAATAAAATACAAATGCAGCTGCCATGGAATTCACCGACCAAAGTCGGGCCCATGATATAGTATTATTACACTTCTGGGGGGTAAGCAGTGGATTCCGGACTAACGACCGGCTGTGGTAGGTTTAGGACTGCTGTCTTGCCACATGTGAGCGTTTACCTTACCACCCATTGCGGTTTTAGATAATTTTTCTAAGAAGGAGTTGATTATTTTCGTGGAGAGACCAAGATCTTTAAAAAGGTGAAACAGACATTTAGCTGGCAGGCCACGAGCGCTAACTTACACCGCGTGAAGGTGAACAGTGAAGCCGTTCCGGGTGACGGCATTTGCGAGGTCATGGTATTTATTTAGTTTGTACTCGTGGTCTTTTGGGATATTTGATTCCCATGGAACAGTTAATTCTACGATAAGGGCCATCTTCCGAGATAGAGAGTAAAGAGTTATATCTGGGCGTAGGGCTGTGCATCCGAGACTTTTAGGGAATTTATACTGCTTAGAGACCGAATCGACCTCCAGAATCCAATCTGAAGCTTTCTCGATTATTGAGAAAAGTTTTGTATGGAAATGTTTTTTGCCTTTAGAGCCATCCCGCACAAACTGTATTGGGGGTTTGGAGGGTACTGTCAAACCCTTGTTGGCACGAGCCACTGTATAATATATATGGAAGCCGGCCGAAATGGCTACGCACGGATCTGTTAACCACCGCAGCCACCGATCGACATCTTTGGCCTCCCAGGGGTTATGTTCAAATCATCGCGCATTCCATTTGTGAATATAAAATGAAATAAGGAACGATTGGACCCCGTTCCCTGTAGAATTGTAACTTCAGAAGTAAGAACCTAATAGTTTTTCTTGTATCCAGGAGAAAGCAGCGGTCGCCGGGCGTCTTGGCTCACCACAAAGCCGTTGGTGGGCAGAGGCGGTGCGCTCAGCCCGCTGGAGGGCGGGGGGGCCCTCGAGGACACCATAGCACAGCTGTGCCCACCCAGAGAAAATCAGTCTTCGAGTCCTCAGCCAGGACTCTACCCCTCGCTGTCTCAGTTCAACCGATCCGGCCTCTTGGATATCGAGGATAAAGAAAATATTGATTCAGCGACCGGTGAGTCTCTTTTACGACATATTAGCCTGAGTATAACGCCGCCTGGAATATAGAGCGACCTATATACAGGTTGAGTTTTTAATTAGTGACACATTGAAGCGGGTGAATCAGTACGAGCTAATAAGCAACTTTAAATTTTAAAAAATGGGAAAAACAAAAAAAAATAGTGAAACAATAATTTGAATGAGTACCAATTAAAAGTTATTCATCGTAACACATCACTTAATAAATCTCTGGTATAAAAAAGAAAAAAATGTTTTTTTTTTTTAAATTTGACTATAACGTGGGATTAGGGATCATATCACGTTATACCAACACAAAAAACAAGAGCGCCATCGAGTTTATCCAAAACGCGAAAAAGAAAAAAACCATAGGTTAGGTTATGACCGAAAAATGAAAAAAAAAAAACAACCACAGGGTCGGGGAAAGAATTTGGTTTGGCACTAAATTTGGCAAAACGGAGAATAAACCTTCGCAATTTTAAAATAAAACTACAAATTTATGAGTTATGAAACACAGGTTCTTTATTTGTTAGGTACTTCGTTCCGTCAATCTCTTCTTCTGACATGTGACATGTTGTACGTTTTCATTGTTCAATTTGATATCCAGGCGAGAAAATTCCGGGCACGGTTGGCCGATTTGTGAAGTTTATTTACATTGAGAAATAAAAAGGTGACAGCAAACCCCGCTGTGACGAAAAGAAAAAATAACCACCATTACTTTTACAAAACTCGTTTAGCTGATTTTAACCCCATAACCCCTTGAGCGGCAAACGGGACAATTGTCCCACAATTGAAATTACCGTAGAGCGGCAAAGGGGACATCTGTCCCAGCCGAGATCGGCGCCGATGTTTTCTAATTATTTACCCTTGATACCTCACATAAATCATATGGCCTGTGGTATGTGCGAAAAGAGGAGAAGATTCTCTGTCGTTAACTAGTTGGTTCATTATTTTTCATACAGTCGCCATTTTTTAGTCTATGATTGAACCAAACCAAACCAAAAACTTCAATATTCATGTTGATTTTCAACACCGAATATTTTTTTATTTTTGTATGGGTATAAGTAAAACGAAGTCATATGAAGCATATTATAATTATTATAAAAGTATTCACAATTTCTTGCATAGGGTGATTTATTTCCAGAAAAAACATAGAAATGTTGGACAAGGCAGTTTTTTCTGTACCACAACTTTGACAGATAATTCTGAATAATGCTTATTGCTTTACAAAACGACGTTACACATATCTAATAGCAAATTTCAACAGGAATATAAAACAGGTTTTCTTTATACGATCCGTATAGGAGTTTCGGAGTAATCGTCGTTTTCCTGAAACGCTATATTTTTGTTGTGATGAAATCTTCTTCTTCGCGTTCTCTAAGAGAAACTATAATTCAAACGTCAGCGCTCGAGGTAATAAGAATTAAACGCTTACCAAAAAATAAGACCTTGTTCACATAACTTCAAAACGCCGCACCTCTAGTGCACACTGAACTGCGGATCACTTCGCTTTTAGCGAGTTTTCTGTTGCCCAGCGCGAGTCAGTAGTACTGCTCGCGCCATCTTGGAACCAATGTCCCCTTCAATGGCCGTGGCTAGGTTTGACAGACTG
Organism: Micropterix aruncella; assembly: GCA_944548615.1. Taxonomy (NCBI): domain Eukaryota; kingdom Metazoa; phylum Arthropoda; class Insecta; order Lepidoptera; family Micropterigidae; genus Micropterix; species Micropterix aruncella. The sequence goes on from OX155979.1 coordinate 13,322,403, forward strand.
GAAATGCCTGTCGTTATACCAACTTTAGGAGATTAAAAAAAAACTCATGACAACTCATGTTCACAATAAAATAGTAATATTTTTGTAATATTTATTACATTTATTAAAAGGTTCTTTCGAACTTGATATTTTTTGAAACCTCTTGTTTTATTGTTACAGCAAGGAAACCAAGAGGGTCATTTTTTATTGGGCCGTGCAATACGTCTATTTCTCATCTGACAGCTCAAAACGTTGTAGCTTTTATGCGATTTTTTTTAAAGAAATGGTCGTAGATTTGGAACCATGATTATGACTCTATTTTCTTCTTACATCTACCAAAATATTATGTACGCTCGTAGACACCTAACAGAAGCTCCGGTGAATAGTGATTTTCATCATCACGATACGAGGAATAAATCCAATCTCCACATAAACCGACAGCGACTTAGCAAAGTGCGAAACAGTTTTATTCACCAAAATTTGTCCTTCTATAATAAGATTCCAGAGCAAATGAAAAGCCTTGGAGAGGACCAATTTAAAAAGATAATTATACATAATTTGGTAAGAAACCCAATTTATGGTATAAGGGAGTTTGAAAATTTTGAATTTATTTTCCATGTTGATGATTAATGAAATGCGTAAAGTTTTAAACATAATGGTATTATGATAGCTGACATTCTAATTTTCATATAATTAAATTAATTTAAAAAAAAAAATACGAAGGCATATTGCTGGATTGGCAATAAAATATATATTTTTTGATTATTCTACATAGAATTTGCATTTCTATTTTAATATATTATTCTCCCTGACTCATCACATTAGCATATTTTGATTATTTGTATGTAGGTAATATTGAATATAATATTACAGCCATGACAACTATCACGATAGTTATGTTTATAATAATGAAATTTTTAGCATTTAATTTTGTGACGCATCCAAGTGTAGGAATGCCTATCTACTGGAGTAGTTGATTGTATTGTATGAAACAACTCAAAACCTGAGTAATACCAATATAAAAAACATGAGAAAAACACTCGAAGCATGTTGCAAGGCGTGCAACAGGTTCCTGAAGCATAACATGCCACGCAAATCTGGATTTTTGTTACAACTTTATTTATCAATATATCGTTCAAGAGTGATACATTCATTCCAACGCTCCTCTTACTTTTCGATGCTTCTTTTGTAAAACGATTTGTCATTGTTCTCAAAATAGGCCTCAGTTTCTGCGATCATTTCTTCATTTGAGCCAAATTTCTTTCCCTGGAGCAACTTTTTGATGTCTGCAAATAGCCAGTAGTCGCTAGGGTCCAGACTTGGAGAGTATCGAGGGTGAGAAAGCAGTTCGAAGCGTAATTCATTCAATTTGACCATCGGGGAAGTGTTGAGGGGGGGGGTATAATCAAATATTAACGCCGTCTGTTGGCGCTTAGCCGAGAAACGGAACGCGTCGCTTGAGTAACCTGACTGGATTCTCCCGCGGGCCGAGAGATCACCGATTTTATTTATGAAATTAATATTCAAATGAAATCAGCCCTTGCCTACTTGCCGGGAGTATTTGGGCGACACAACTTTTTAAAATTATTATTTAAACTACCCCCTGCCAAGTATAATTCACGTCATACTACGAAAATCATGAATGAACTTGTCGCTTTTATGAATGGCCAATAGTCAACGGAAACCGTTACCGATCGGTATCCGTCTCTTTTAGAAAACGTAGGGCCTTAGTGGCCTACGTGCATCAGGGTCCATTAGCTTCCAAGCTCAGTAGATCCCTAGCTTCTAAGCTCGCCGTGTCGTCAGTGGGGTAGGGATCACTACGGAAGCTTGTCCACTGACACTGCGGTAACACGACACGGCGCCGACGCCGTATGCACTGTGTTCTCTCTCGGTGTTTATTTACTGCAAAATTTGTATCAGAGTTGTATGGCAATGTATGAGAGCTTGTCCTTGCACCGGAAGTTTTCACTGCGGACAATTATTGCATCACCTTGAAGTTGTTCACAATGTATGTACCTAACGCGTCATACGGTGTAAAAACCGTGCAGTGGACACGTTTTCTGCTACAGCGCGGCTAACTCGCCGTAAATTGAATAAATCGTGCCGTATACAAGAAGCCTTCATTGCAGTTTCTGTTAAGAGGGCATGGTGGCCAAAAGCTATATAAAGCATAATTTTGTGGCCTGGTTGTGAGGACACGAAAAAGAATTTTAATACAATTATGCCAGATTTTAAAAACCTGGTCCTTAAGCTATCATTTTGCCAAAACGAAATTGCTAAATTATTTCCATATTAATTGTGAATTATCTTTATTCTGTTACTGTTTTCCAAAAAAATAAAAACGACCGAGATTTGTCTTCAGTTTTTGAAAAACCTAGAGATGATTCTCAATATTAAAAAATACTATTTACACCAGCGTATGGTCTATTAACACGCTTTTATTAGGTCGACCTGTATATAACTATGTAATGGAATCTAAGGTAACTAATTTAACCCCTCCTCTCGCGAAGTAAAAATTCAGCTATCACTTTTGTCTGAGACATTTTCGCGCGTAAAATCGACGCGAGTCGACGACCTTGATACAAACGACCATAACTTGTAAACCACTATACGGATCATAAAAAAAAATACTGTGAAATGATCGCATTGAAATTTGACATATAAAAAATTATAACCTGGAAATTGGGGGAGTCGGCCGTTGGTCCCGCAAGGGATGTTAGGGAGTTACTAGAAAATTGGCAGCTGTATGTAGTTCTGATGACAATACAATAATATGGTACTGTCGAACTGATCTGATAATGGAGTCGGAAGATATGAACTGGAACTTCATGATGGAACATCGTATCATAGCTGTGTTTGGACTTGTTAGAAAAGTCTTGGAATGAGCTTTGACCGCGATTAGGTTTCAAGGTCTGATGATGAAGCCGGAAGATAGGCATTGGCATTCCATGATGGAATATCGTATCATAGCCGTGTTTGGACTTGTTCGAAAGGTCTTGTAATGAACTTTGACCACGATTAAGTTTCAAGGTCTGATGATGAAGCCGGATTTTTTGGTTTTTACGTGCATTTATAAAAGCGTGTTTTTAGTGTTTTTTTTTAATTATTAATTTATTTGCATAGTACCAAGACAGTTTTTGGAACTTCCATACAAAAAATATACGAAAAAAATGTTTAATTACATAATTTCCAGAAATGTTATGGCCAAACATGATTATTTTTCTATTTATTAAAGATATTTTTCAGTGATATAAAAAATAACACAGTGATCTTAAGTTATTTTATTATTGTAATTTAATTTTTACTTTATAAAAAACTATTCATTTGATAATTTATTATATTATAATTATTGAAAAGCCAAATCGACTATATTAGACGACCCGCGAAGCCGAAATCGTCATTCGTAATTGGCCACTGTTAACGGTGGGACGTATTCAATTGTCGCCGCGGTATACCTATACATCTTTATGTATATATCGAAAGCGCGGGCATTGCAAAAATACTTAAATTTTTAGTCGCGTCAACTTGGATGGGAGCCTTAAGTGCTGTCTGGCATACTTTAAGCACTGTAAATAGTATAGAAAATGAATTTACCGCAAGAATTTGTAGCACCCGATGTTTGTAGCGAGAAAAATTGGCGATCTGCGAACATATATTGGATAGCGGAAGTAACCACTGGATGCAGTTTCAAAATCCCATTGTGCTATCCAAAGAACAATTCTACTTTCCTCGCTTGATTCGGGAAGCCATTGAAATAAGAAGAACCCCGAACTTCAATAGACGACGGTTACAAACTCTTTTCTACGTGGAACGCTCTTCTTAAAATGTTCCCGCTGCCGAACGCAAAGACGTAAGGCAGGATACAGTGAAAGTTGTGTGCAAGACGGATTTTTAAAATTCGCGCGCTCCGAGCTCGGCCCCCCACCGCCGTTATAACCTACGCAGTGGCGGCAGCGGTATGCGGCCTACCTGCGGAACAACGGATTGACAGCTCTTCAGGCTGCAAAGTCACCGAAATGTCGGGTGCTACAAATTTCTAGCGGTAAATTCGTTTTCTATCCTATTTATAATGTCAAACAACCGCGATAGTCTTCGATTTTATACTTTAAGCACTGGTATAAGAATGCCGAATACATAGTCATTTTCCTATCTTACCCTACTTCTACCACTAATCCTACTTTCCTTTCTAACAGAACGTCCAAGCGCTGACCTTCAACTAACATATTCCTTCTTCAATTTACTAATAAACCATGTAAAAGAACCATCGTCAGTTATGGCAGATGTCGTCCTAGAGCCACAATTCGATATGGACCAACATTTGGATGTGATGAATTTATTCAAAAGCATTGGCTGTGAGTATTGACGCAAAAGCATTGGCTGTGAGTATTGGCTGTGAGCTGTGACGACATCGTCAAATCTTTTCCACAACAGTTCTGCGGGAATCAAATATCCCAAACCGCGGAATACCAACCAGTATCTTTACTCTTGAGCTACAGGGCATTGCGGGAAGTGGGTGCGAGGAATGTGGGCAGACGGGTGCGTTCCAAAGAACGCCTTTGGTTAGCATTACACGTAGGTAAAGGCTGGCGACGTTTTCGAGCATTTCGATATCTGCGTGGGCCGAGTAGCGGGACATCTGGCGACCATATCCGACTGCAAATGTTCTTTGGAATAACAATTACTGATGGTCTCAAATGGGAGAAACACATAATTGGAATTGCTGAAAGAGCCAACTCTACTGTCTATCTAATAAGAAAGCCTTTCCAACATCTGTCAATAGAGGTTTTTATAAAGATCTACAAGGCATATGTGAGACCTATTCTTGAGAATGGCTATCAGTTCTGGAGCCCCTACTTATGCAAAGATGTAGATATCCTGGAAAAGGTTCAGCGAAGGGCAACCAAACTGCCAGTGGGCCTGAAGAATAGGAATTATGAAGATCGCTTGGAATTACTACTCCCAAACAAAAAAGACAAAGAGGGGACCTAATTGAGACATAACATTCTAACAGATTATTACGATGTACCTGGACTGTAGAATATTTACAGATTTAACGTCTTGTTCAAGAGCTTGCAGATCGTTTGGAATTACTTGGACCGATTACTCTATAACAAGAAAGCGACCTGATTGAAACATACAATTCTCACAAATTATTACTATGTACCTGAGCTAAAGAATATTTACAAATTCAACATCAATGCAAATCTTTAAGGTCACAGAAAAAAACTCAACCATGCAAAATTTAAATCTAATTCTCGTAAGAACGTTCTGCCAAATAGAGTGGTGGACATGTGGAATAAACTACCATTTGAAGTGATTAGTGCAATCTCTGTCAATCAATTTAAAAACAGACTCGATTTGTACCTAAAAACTTGTTAGTATTGTTTATGACTAGCTTTACAAGATCTGATCTGGGCGTATCAGCATAGCTGCTTGTCCTGGATAATAATAATAATAATAAAATTAATAAGCCCCACTTGAAATAGTCAAATTGATTTAAAATAAGTACGTGGTATACCTTGTATTTATTTTGTACCGCCACGACAAAGTCCTTGCTGTTATTCGCGAGGTACTTAGCCTCTCAGTGGCTCGTGCCAACGAGGGTTTGACAGTATCCTCCAAACCCCCAATACAGTTTGTGCGGGTTGGCTCTAAAGGCAAAAAACATCTCACCGCTAAACCTTTCTCAATAATCGAGAAAGCTTCAGATTGGATTATGGAGGTCGATTCGGTCTCTAAGCAGTATAAATTCCCTGAAAGTCTCGGATGCACAGCCCTGCGTCCAGATATAACTCTTTACTCCCTATCTCGGAAGATGGTCCTTATCGTAGAGTTAACTGTTCCATGGGAAGCAAATATCCCAAAAGACCACGAGTACAAATTAAATAAATACCATGACCTCGCAAATGCCGTCACCCGGAACGGCTTCACTGCTCACCTTCGAGCGGTGGAAGTAGGCGCTCGTGGCCTGCCAGCTAAATCTTTGTTTCACCTTTTTAAAGATCTTGGTCTCTCCAGGAAAATAATCAACTCCTTTCTAGAAAAAATATCTAAAACCCCGATTTCTGCATCTCAAATTCTATGGCTTCGAAGGGGGGGAGTGAATGGGTGGTAAGGTGAACGCTCACATGTGGCAAGACAGCTGTCCTAAACCTACCACCGCCAGTCGTAAGTCCGGAATCCACCCTTCACCTCCCAGAAGTGTAATAATTATATATGATGGGCCCGATTTTTGGTCGGTGAATTCCATGGCAGCTCCGTTTGTATTTTATTTTTTTAATTTATTTAAGAATTAATTACTATAAAACATTGATTTGCTTACAAAAATAACAGGAACCGAATGGCAAAACCTTAACCTTTTGCTTATTTGTTTCTGTCACCCAACTGAGACTAGCCCGTTCTAGGATGGACCGGACTATTATTATTACAATCAAGTTTGCTTGATTGCTTACAAATGTACAAATTTTAGTAAAAAGCTAATAACACTAAATTGCCCTAAAATGTGGTCTTCAATAATAATAAAAAATATTGAAAGATAATATAATAAATAAAATGCAATTCCATTATATAATCGGCAATAAATATAATATAAAATTCGATCAAATAATATAAATAAAGTGAGAAAAGAAAGAAACAGTCATTAATATTTAATATATGTTAAATAATATAGAATATAATTTAAAAATACCTAGTCAAAAAAAGTACAATTTATTGTCAAAATAATATATAACAACAAAGTCAAATATTTTTTGGTAGTTAGTTCAATGTTATAATTTACTCAACATACATGTTTAAAAATATGTTAATAATTTGTGCACCTAAGTTTTATTAAACTATTATTTCTAACATTTGATGTATGGTTACTCGGTCATGATTCGATAACCATTTCTTTAATTTATTTTTGAATTCCATAAATGTCACATTCATTTTTATTTCCGTATGGATTGACTATTTTTTTAAATTGTAGAAACAATTAATTTATTATTAAAGAGCAATGTGCAAAAATGTACGGGCGCTGGGCCCACTGTATTTACCATTAGAAATATTTATTTATCTAGACTATGTACAACTCAAACAACTCATCTTAATTATGAGCCGTTTTCGTATCTCCATATCGGCAATATATACCCGTCTCCATATCGGCAATGCTGTAGCCCAAAAACTGCACGAATAACGGATGGGAAGTATTGCTGCATCGTCATCATCATCATTTATTAATTCCATAAAAGCATTTCACAATACTGAGGAACATGTCAAATTTTACAATCATAATTTACCGGATGATAAAACCGCTTTGATTAATTAAAAGAAAAAAAAAATTGTAATCAGAGGTGATTACTTAAAAATAGTCAAATTTACAAAATAATCAATAATCAAACAAATAATAATCAATACCATAAAAAGAAAAATTCTGAAACATGCGTAATTAAAAACAATCTCAATAAAATCTAAAACTTAGTTCGAAAGTATAGTCATAATATGGTTATTTATAATCAAGCAATTGTGGACGCAATATCATAAAAGTCGTCCAGTTTGTAAAGGGCATGTTTGACTAACTGATTTTTCAAGCAGATTTTATATGCTGCCATCTCAAGTCTTTTCGTCGATGATGGCAAAGCATTGAACAATTTAAAACTAATATATAAAAATGTTTTTTGATATTTAGTCAAGCGTACTTTAGGCAATAACACATTGTTTTTTTGTCGCGTATTATGGCTATGCCGAGTGGAGTGAAGCTCGCAATTTAAAAGATTCTCTTTGGCGTATAAAAGGCACTGATATATGTACATGGACGACATGGTAAGGATACCAGCTTTAATAAAAAAAGGGGCGCAATGTGTTTCTCTGCTTACACCAAAAATTGTCCTAAGGGCTTGCTTTTGTAGCACAAAAACGCGATGGGTATCGGTTGCATTACCCCTCCCTACAGCACGGACATGAGTCCACCAGACCACAACATACCCCAGACAGTAGCTTCTCTTAGAACAAAATTGAAATCAAAACGAATACGACACGAGTCGTAAGGGCTCGCATTTGCTCGCCAGATGTTTCGCATCTCGGCCTACGCAGATGTCCGAATGCTTGAAAAGTCGCCATCCTTTACTTCATTGTAATACAATGAAGTAAAGGATGGCTTTATATATTAATACGAATTCTAAATTTAAATTCTAAGTGTCAACACATTTTAAAATTTTCTCACCTCTAAATAATAATTCAATAATAAATTTATAAGAATATAGTGCAATTCTACAGTCTGGATTCACTCGCGGTTAACACGGGACGCGTCCCGAAGGATCTTATCGGTCTGAGCTGTTCACTTTAAATATTCGACCAGCGTGTCTATGGACAAAGTCGACCATCGAAAACAAGCGAGCTGTCGTTACTGGCTGGGAGCAGATCGACTTTGCTGAAGATACATCGGACGACTTACTGAAGATGGTGGTGGATTTGATTGACCAGCCGACCTGCCGAAGACTATATGCAAAGACTCTTAGAAAGAGGTCACCGCAAGGTATAACGGACGATCAATTGTGCGCTGGAAGCTTAGAAGGAGGACGATACTCTTGTGGAGGCGATAGTGGTGGACCACTGCAAGTGACGATAGCTGACAACCAATGCCTCTTCAACATAATCGACATTACCAGTATTGGAAAGAGCCCTTGTGGAAGTGCCAAGGGACTTGGCATATACACTGCCGTGAAGAGTCATGTGAAATAAATGGCGTTTTAGGAGTATGTCTACTGCCGGAAAATTGTCCAAAAACTGACGGGGATTTGCCAAAAAGGAAACTATCACAATTTTGTATAATGTCGGAACAAGAGACTGTATGCTGTATTCAACACAGCCCCATGAGCAACAACACGAGATCATCAGAAAACCAGGATAAATCCAATAATGCATCTTCTATATCACCGCCTACTACAACAACTACCAATAAGTCACCGGTCATCTCTACAATAGCTTCAGAAAAACCTTAAACATCGCCACAAGCCATAACTACCAATTTCATAAATGACAGTGTGAAAAAACGAACTAAATCCGAAAAAATAGCTCTGCAATATTGAGTACAAATTTAACAATGACAGCCATTGCTGTGTTGGCGATTAATCAATTTATTTTATTTTATCTGCATCCAAACTTTTCTCTGGTCGTAACGGTCTCCGTTCCATCGGGTTCAGAAGAGGGAGGAAGAGAGAGTGCACCCGTGGTCGCGCGCCCACCTGTGCACTATAATATAGCCTGCGCACTTGACTGTTTCCGAACAGTGGACTCTGAGAAGACTAAAGAAGTCACTAGAATCTACAATGCAGTCGCTATGGCCGAACACGGCTAGAAGGATATATATATATATATATATATATATATATATATATATATATATATATATATATATATATATATATATATATATATATATATATATATATATATATATATATATATATATATATATATATATATATATATATATATATATATATATATATATATATATATATATATATATATATATATATATATATATTTATATATATATATATATATATATATATATGTAATGCAAAATGTTCGCGTTCGTCGGGACGGACCCCTCTCCGCATTGCCTTGTAGCTCGAGAGTAAAGCTACTGGTTGGTATACTGTGACCAGACTAAGACTTGTTCCCCAAGTTGAAAGAATCTATGCATGGACATCGTTAGCCTTCTCTGGAAGAGCTTTCTACCACCGTTACCGGAGCCATTCGACAGATGAACAGAAGTGGCGTCCTGTATGGAATAATAGAGCTTTCGAGATGTTGGGATTCAGTCATAGAGAATAATGAATTTTATTTATTTGTTGTTATTACTGTAGTTTCATAGATAATTTTATTTTGACAGCCGCTGAAGGTTCAATTGGGAGTCAACAGCCTTACGAGCCTCACCCGACGGGGATCAAGCTCACCAGACCTGGTTACTACACAATACCTTCTCTGGATGACCTTATCGGTGAGTACCATATTCTTTTTTTTTTCTTCTAAATAGCGCACCTCACCTTCTCTCTTTTTGCCGATGATACAAAGTTTTTCGCTAACCCCGTTATCGCCAGGCAAACAATTCAGGACACTCTTGACAAGATTACTGGTTGGACAAAGGAGTGGTTGCTGTCGCTCAATGCCGGAAAATGCACTGTACTCCACCTCGGGCCTAAAAATCCCCAACACGCTTACCTTATTGATGGAAAACTTATACAGGCAGTGAAAACGCAGCGCGACCTCGGTGTTACAACATCCGATGATCTGAAGTGGGAGACACACATTATAGAGGTTGCCAAGAAAGCCAACTCCCTGCTCTACATGATTAGGAAGGCATTCTCTTACATACATGCAGAGCTATTCCTTAAACTGTATAAAACATATGTTCGCCCTTAATTGGAGTATGCTTTTCTGATTTGGAATCCGTACTTTAGGAAGGATGTAGAACTTTTGGAGCGTTTGCAAAGGCGGGCCACAAAAATGGTCCCACAGCTCAAACAACAAGACTACGAACGCCGACTCGAAGCACTCGGACTCAGCAGCCTAGAGGAGCGTCGACAACGAGGAGATCTTATTGAGACATATAAGATCCTCAATGATTACTACGACGTACCAAAGCTCAAGGAAATATTTATAAGGAATACCAATACACAGCTTAGAGGGCACTGCTTAAAGTTGAATCGTTCAGGATTTAATTCTAACCCGAGGAAACATTTCTCGGTGAACAGAGTTGTGGACTCTTGGAATGAACTACCGCAGGAGGTCATTTGTGCTAAAAGTGTGAACGGATTTACAAACCAATTGAACAAATATATATTTTAAAAAAAAGATAAAAAAAATAAAAAAAATCATAAAATGTGAAATGCATGCATCAGCTTAAGCTGCTAATGCTATAAAATAATAATAATAATAATAAAAATAATTAGGATGTAACATTCCACTAACTTAACCATCACTACTGAATTTCCTGGACCATGTAGGAATTGAGAGAAATATAAAAGTTGACGAACTTTCTAAGACGGGAGCAAAGCAAATAACGTAACAAACTCCAAGCCTAGCTCTCTACACGTCTCGTTGCACGACTTTGAGCTGTGCATAAGGCCAATAGCGACCATGTCTCATTGCCATATGTTTATCACCAGCAACAGGCATTGATTATAGACTTTCGTCTCGAGGCTCTGCGGTATTTGTGACAAGAACATATGCTGTAGTTTCTTGAACGCTGCCCATCCGAGTTCTAATAAATATAGAATATCTAAATTTTAGAACATACCTAATTTGAATTCTCTTAAGTGAAAAGGAAGTCTCGCGCAGAAGCCAGATGGCAAGATCGGCCATGAGCAAGCTAAAAAGGATGTGGAAGAATCGGGGTAAAAGCAAGCGGACTAAGGTCAGGCTTGTTCGAGCTCTGGTTTTCTCGATCTTTCTCTATGCATCGGAGATATGGACCCTGAAGGCTCGGATACGCACCAAAATCGATGCACTGGAGATGTGGTGTTGGCGTAAAATGCTATGAATCCCATGGACAGCACGCCGCACCAACAAATCTGTCCTGGAAGAACTCGGCATCCAAGTGAGGCTCTCCACTGTATGCATGAGAAGGGTGCTGCAGTTCTTCGGTCATGTTGCCAGGAGAAACCCAGAGAATCTGGAGAAAATGCTTTCCGGGGGTCAAGTGGAGGGAAGAAGAAGCAGAGCCAAATGGAACGACCTCATCAAAGAAGTTACAAAAGGGTCAATAGAATCTGCGACCCGCCATGCAGAAGACAGGTCGAAGTGGAGGAGCCTCGTAGGCAAACTGTTGTCTAATGGCCACGATCCTCAGTAATGAGGGAACGACGGAGAAGAAGAATTTGAATTCGGACCAATATATTGACATCTTATCAAACCATATGATAGGGGAGCTCTACAAGGTCTATCCGTCTGAGGGAAATCTTCGAAAAAAGTGAAACAGTTTTTCACACAGAACCATATTACTGTGCTTGAATGGCCGGATACTCCCGCAATCTTAACCCGATCGAAAACCTCTGGGTCATTTGCGAAAAACGGCTCTCCAAGATGGATTTTACAATGAAAACCAATATGATAAGTGCAGTAATTCAAGTCTGGTTTCACGATGATGAACTGAAAGGAAGTTGTCAAAACCTGGTAAATTCTATGTCTACAAGAGGGAAAGGTGTTAACAACGCAAAAGGAGGACACGTTCTATATTAAAACTAACAATCTATAACTAACAGTACTGTTTTTGTATGTTTATGTCCAATAAAGTCAAAGTTTATGTCAATACACAGGAAAAACCGGCGTCATCCATCTGCCTTGTTATTTTCCCAATCCCATGTGCTATCAGCTAAACAGTTATTCATTAAGCAAGCGCTTCTTGCATTCTACAAATCTAGAGATGACCATGCTCGAACTCAAAACAATCTGAACACAAGAATGTCCGCGAGTATCAATTATATAATTCCGTCAGTCAGGACAACATTTGCCCAGAGACATATATTCTACATAGCCCCAAAATTATATAATTCCCTAAGTGAAGACATGAAAAATTACTCTAGCATAAAAATATTTAAAGCAAACCTTAATAGACGGCTACTTAACAAGTGATATGTAAAATCTGATCAACTTCTTCGCAACGCACGACAATTTATTTAGTATCACTTATCTATTATTCTTAATTAAATTGTATTAAATTTGAACTATAAATGTATTTATTTATTACATAGCTATATATATTATAAAATTGGTATATTTATGTGTATATACAGGTGGTGAGTCCAAATAATTTATTGTTAAAAAAGAAACATTTAATTTCTTAAAATTGCATAAAAATATACACATCTAGAGACGGGCCAAATTATCGCCTAGTTAGATGTGCTATTGGCAGGAAAGGTCATGTAACATGTGTTAAACCTCCTTATATTAATTATTACATAATTTATATAATTATTATAAGAAGCAACCGTTACATTACCTAATCATAAGTATCTCAATAAATAAATAAATAAAAAAAAAAGTACTTTTCGAAGATAAATACTCTGTGTTCCAATTAATTCGCACGGTACTGTAACATGTATGAACAGAAAATTGACCTCACTGTAAAATAGACCTATCTGGGTCTGACAAAGTTTAAAATTGGACGACACAGATGACTTAGATTTTAAGGTTTCACCTTTAAATTAATAATTGTAGTGGCAAATCCAGCGGTCAGCGGTTAAACCGATCGAAAATCTGCCACCTTATTTTAGGGTAGCCATAGAACGACAAGGTGCAATTTTGGTGGCACCCAGGGGTGATGTGAACCGGCGTTTTACTGCCGATGGCACACCAGGTACTCGTAGAGGCGTGTCTCTCCTCGATCGAGTTGCGATACAAGGTGACCTTAAGCTCTTGTATCGTACGGTCTCCTTTTGCAGATTCCGCAGCGATCTCTTTTCCCATTTGATCGATCTAGTCTCCGCTAGTTTGTGGAGACTAGATCGATCTAGTCTCCGCTCGCATAATTGAGGCATAAAGGTATAAGCTGTTATTGTCGCTTACCGTTTGAAGAGCAGTACTGTCCTGCGAAGCGTAGATATCGTCGGGTCGGGTTATAAACTCGGTCCGGTCGAAGTCTGGTCTCGCGAAGTTCTCTCTTGTGATGCACTCAATTATCGAAAGTTTTCCGAACACTGACTCTAGTATTTTTGTCTCTACCGCTTGAAGGTTGAATAGAAAACTGTTTTGTTATGTCACTTTATAATTCCACTTTCAATGTGGCTCAAATAAATTATAAAGTCAATTATTTCTATTTGTTACATTGTATATGCGTGAAAGAATGAAAATTTTAAAACAAAATTATGTTACTTTGTTTTTTTGTTGTTATTTTTCTTGCCTCTCGTTTCCATGGTTTCTTTAATATGCTATGTTGGTGATTCCCTTATTCAAAACTGTAGAATACATATATTCACGGCTTTGTTGTGTGCATATTTTAATATTAATATTATTGGTAGTTAATTCTAAATACAACTATTTTGCCGAGACAATAATTAATGTTACTTTTTCTTAGGTTACATTCGTGCAGATGGCGCTTGTGTCGTTCCGCAATTCACTATTGGACGACACGGCTACGGACACGTATTCTATAACTGCGAAATGGATGTCGCCGGCTTGGATTTGGATGAAATTGGTAAGTGTATCTTTAGACGTTTAACCTTTCGCCCTCAATTTGTTTGTAGAAGGTGTGTGCAAGCATACTAATATATAGCAGTGGATTAGTCAATGTCCGGCTTCACTGGCAGGCTTTTACCGCAGTGGAGGGAGAAATAGAGCCGATATTTGCATTAACCCTTGGAGTAAATGGGTATTTTCATGGATGCATTTGTCTCTTTTGCAAGATTTTCGGCGACATCGACAGCGCTTGACTTAAAGTACTATAACTACGAAACTACTACACCAATCATAAAAAGAACAACTGCACAATGATTGCATTGAAATTTCGAATATAGAATATTGAAATATCATTTTGTAAAACAATTAGATAATTATGAATAAATATGAGAACGTCAAAGAAGTGAAAAAACAATGGTCGACTTTGGCATTTGCGACGCGACATTCAAAGACCCGAAATACTTTATATATCAGTTTAGGGGGACTATATGATGTTGTAGAAATGGTTTTACTTACGATTCGTTGAAATAAACACCGAAAACTACACGAAAAACGTATCCGAAAACGAAACACACGCTCCGCGGATTTTGACGTTTCGGGAAGGCGGGCGTTCAATTTGCAGCGGTCCGTAATAATATGTTACATGGACTGCGCAGTTGCTGCTGCGAATGCTAACAGAGAGAATTTTATTCTGTACCGATCTGCCATACGCATGAAAGAGACAAAATGCTTTCGATGGTTAAAAAAGAGTTCTAAAGCGCGCGCGCCGAGCGGAACCAGATCTGGTCGTATCATACTCAACGGATAATTGTTTGACAACCAGATTTGGTCGTATCATACTCAAGGGGTTAATACAGATATAATACTGATAATACGAAAAACAACGTTCGGCGTGCGTGCCCACCCAGGGGTTAAAGAAAAACATTGTCTTCTTATTATTCTGGAGTGCCCCGTGTTTTGACTCGATCTTGATATAACCTTATCATGACATTACAAAACCATTGAATAACACAGAAACTAAAAGTCTGACTGGGATTATTTTAGTATCATTCTAATCAGCGCCATTGATTATATAGGATATTAGGTTGCTCAACACCATACTACAACTCAATAGTAGGGCGGTGTCGACTACAACGGGCGAACTCGTCACCTCAGACTGGTATGACGATATGTGATCATTTTTTCAGCCGTGGAACGAACTTAGAGACAGGACAATCTACTGTCTAGCTCCGCCAACAAGCCCGTTAAGAGTCCAACGCCTTACAGCGCGGCACCGGGAAAAGTAACCAGCGGGCAGCCTCGCCTCCTAACTACCAGTTTTGGAATGATATCTCGGTTTGGAATTAACCTTCAGGATACCTCCGCCCTCCCGGCTGGTTACGGGTTCGAAGTCGCATGCCGGGCCTCTACTTGTTGTATTACAGTGGTAATTCAATTTGAATTGGGAGTCCTTTGCCCGTAGTGCCACACGGCGTCGAGTGGCCCAAGGTTGTTTCAAGAGTGGCATGAGAGCAGGTCAAACATCCCCGCTGCTTAAGTATATTTCCATAGTCTCTAGACTCCAGTTAAAACGACCAGGTCGAATCAACAGACATTTTATTAATATTAAATTATTTGTTTGTATTTGCAGTGCATTTCTTGAATAAGGAAGTGGTGGTGTATCCGGATGACAGCAAACGTCCGCCGGTGGGTCAAGCGTTGAACCGAAAGGCTCAGGTAACGCTAGATCGTGTGTGGCCACGCGATAAAACAGCCCGTCAACACATCACCGATGCCGAGAGGTAACTTACTTCTTCTTTTTCTGCCTAATATAGGTAGATAGATATATAGATATTATTATTATTATTATTTATTCTGGACAGGCAGCTTTGCTGATACGTCCAGATCAGATCTTGTAAAGCTAAACAATATTAACAAGTTTTTAAGTACAAATCGTGTCTGTTTTTAAATTGATTGACAGAGATTGCACTAATCACTTCAAATGGTAGTTTATTCCACATGTCCACCAATCTATTTGGCAGAACGTTCTTAAGAGGATTAGATTTAAATTTTGTACGGTTGAGTTTTTTGTTGTGACCTCGAAGATTTGTGTTGACATTGAATTTATAAATATTCTTCAGTGCAGGTACATCGTAATAATGTGTTAGAATTTTATATGTCTCAATCAGGTCCCCTCTTTGTCTTCTTTGTTTGAGTGTAGTAATTCCAAGTAATTTCAAGCGATCTTCATAGTTCCTATTCTTCAGGCCCACTGGCATTTTGGTTGCCCTTCGCTGAACCTTTTCCAGAATATCTACATCTTTGCAAAAGTAAGGGTTCCAGATCTGATAGCCATACTCAGGAATAGGTCTCACATATGCCTTGTAGATCTTGATAAAAAATGCCTTGTAGATCTTGATAGATAGATAGAAACTTTACTGCACATTTGAATTGGGAGCTAATGGGCCCATGTTGGGTTGGCCACGAAGACCCATGTGTTCAGGGTCGGTCATACTCACGGGTCAACACCCATCCGACGGCCTCCACGCACGGGGTGCGAACCTGGGTAGGACTCTGGCCCTGGTCAGTTTCCCCTGGGAATCAAACCTCTGGCGCTCCTGGACGGTCTGCGCACCGTGCGGCGCAAGCCAATCGATTGTGCACTCCGACTAACAGTCGGGGGAGTCTGGAAGCTGTATAGTTTCCTATAGAGCGGGGGTGACTGCTCTTGAAATGACCATTGGCCATCCGATCCCGGTTCAGAGTCGGGCAAAGGACGCCATGGTCCGCGATAGATTTGGTATACACCGTTTCACCGCTTCGTAAGGGAGAGGACCGCACAAGCGACCTCGAACTCGAAACCAATCGAGAGACCGGTCACAATTGGTAGTTAGGGCGCGAGTGCCGCCCGCCAGTTAACATAACTGGATCCTCGCGGTAAGGCGTTGGTCTCTAACGGGTTGTGGCGTAGCTAGATGTCGGATTGTTTTGTCCAAAGTCTTCTACGCTCACTGCAGGTCGATAGAACGACTAATCGTGAAAACTTCCTGTGGCGACGGGCTCGCCCGTTGTAGTCGACAACTCAATATGCACATTTGAATTCAAAAGATACTAAAGGCAGACCTATTGCTAAATTACTACCTGTTACAGCCAATCTTCGTGGAAGTGGAAGTAAACTTAACACTTCAACAGCGGCCGATTTTTATAGCGCGTGTTACATTGCCCGCTGGTGTTTTTCGGCATTATTGTAATGGCTACAAAAAAATTACCTGATTAGATATAGAAACAATTTGTTTTGTATCCATTAGACCAGCATTTCCCAACCTTTTTTGCATGGTGCCCCCCCGGATAATAAAAAAAAATCATGCCCCCCTATATTTTCCTTCATTGCTTCAATAAAAAACGAAAATTATTTTTACGATATTTATTTCACACAATTTATTATTTATTAATGGGATGTTTGCGCCTGCATTTTTTGAACCAGTTGGTCGATATCAGGTTCTGTTTTTGACAGAGCTATCATCAATTTTCAATTTCAATTTATTTCCAAAAAAAATCCTAACAGATTGTAGAAACTTAATATTTAGGTACATTTAAATTACAGTCTATTAGTCCGTTTTTACAATATTTAAATTTATCACCACGTACATACAGTTACTTCATTATTGCTTTTAGGGCATCAAAATCATTTTTAGGATTTATTTACTAAAACCACAAATTAAAATAATCGATACAAATAATCAAGAAATTAAAATCAGAAAAGGTCAGAATAATTAAAAAATGCTACTTAAAATTGTCAAAGAAATGGCCAAAAAATTTGAAAAATTATTTAAAATTAACAAACTTATCGATCGAGTAAAAAGCTTTGTCTAATAAGAATTCTTTAAGTAACTTTTTGAATAAGCTTTCCACTTGAATTGTTTTTAAACTTTCCGGTAGCCTGTTAAAGTAATATGGCCCGGAGTATTTTGTGTCTTGCCTTGCTGTGTTTAGTTTAATACATGGTATAAAAATGTTTAATTTATTTCTCGTATTTTTAGTATGTGTATCTGTTTTTTTTTTATAACGTGTTTCTTTATTCTTAAAAAACTCAGTCAGTAACTTAAAGAGATAGAGTGAGGTTAAGGTGAGGATTCTTAGCCTTTTAAAAATGTCTCGACACGACTCTTCCCTTTTCACCTTTGCAATTATTCGAACTGCTCTCTTTTGGAGTATAAATATGGGTTCCCTATGACAAGCATAACAATTTCCCCAGATCGTAATGGCATAACTTAGGATAGCTTCAATATAGCTGAAATAAACATTTCTTGTTTGCAATTCATCCAACGACCTTCTTACAATACTTAAAGCATAACATGCCCGACTTAACCTACTTTCGAGGTTTTCACAGTGAAAGTTCCATTTTAAAAGTTCGTCGACATGAACACCTAAAAATCTAGTACAATGAGTTTGAGGAATGGCAGTGTTATTTATTGAAAGTATTATTGGCGAACCTTTATTCCGATTTCGATGATTTGTAAAATGTATGACCCCTCGAAAAACCAGCTGACCCCTCGACTCTCTTCAGGTCCAAACAAAATTTTGGGCTAGCGCTTAAACTGCCCTCTCTGCTCTACGCCAACTCCAGAATAACCAAAAATTCGATTCTGTGCAATTCCAAAGATCCGGCAATATCGAAGCACGTAATAAGTGGCTGTAGTGATTCAAATGAACTACAAGCCCGCGTAGACTTCCACAAAAGGTTCCTTACTGGAATCAGCCAGAATGGCACTGGTCTGGGGTATGGCAGTACAACCACGAGCGACGTGGACTTGAAGAAGTCTCTTTTGCGGGGAGATTACGACAGCAAGAGTATGGCTCATGCTATTGGCCTTCAATGCCAGAATGACTGGACAACAATTGGTGACTTTTGCATTCCGCCTCCAATGCACTGGAAAGTAATGCTCTATGACTGGACGCCAGAGATGCTGAAATTTTATTTGAATGCCTTTCAGCATACACTTCCAGACCCCAGTAACCTCGCTCGTTGGAGCTTTGCCGAGGATAGTTCTTGTCCCCTCTGTAGCAATACCCCTTGCACAGCTAGACACATTCTAGCTGGCTGCAAGGTGGCCTTAGATCAAGGACGGTACACTTACCGCCATGACAAAGTTCTCGCTGTTATTCGCGAGGTAATTAGTCTCTCAGTGGCTCGTGCCAACAAGGGTTTGACAGTATCCTCCAAACCCCCAATACAGTTTGTGCGGGATGGCTCTAAAGGCAAAAAACATTTAACTACAAAACCTTTCTCAATAATCGAGAAAGCTACAGATTGGACTCTGGAGGTTGATTCGGTCTCTAAGCAGTATAAATTCCCTGAAAGTCTCGGATGCACAGCCCTCCGTCCAGATATAACTCTTTACTCTCTATCTCGGAAGGTGGCTCTTATCGTAGAATTAACTGTTCCATGGGAATCAAATATCCCAAAAGACCACGAGTACAAATTAAATAAATACCATGATCTTGCAAATGCCGTAACCCGGAACGGCTTCACTGTTCACCTTCACGCGGTGGAAGTTGGCGCTCGTGGCCTGCCAGCTAAATCTCTATTTCACCTCTTTAAAGATCTTGGCCTTTCCAGAAAAATAATCAACTCTTTCTTAGAAAAATTATCTAAAACTGCGATTTGCGCATCTCAAATTCTATGGCTTCGAAGGGGGAGTGAATGGGTGGCAAGGTGAACGCTCACATGTGGCAAGACAGCTGTCCTAAACCTACCACAGCCGGTTCGTAAGTCCGGAATCCACTGCTCACCCCCCAGAAGTGTAAAAAAATAGTATTATGATGGGCCCGACTCCGGTCGGTGAATTCCATGGCAGCTCCGTTTGTATTTATTATTACTTTTAGACGCATTTAGTGTGAGGTTATTGCTCTTAAACGAACTATTAAGTTTGAATAGATTAATTTTAACGTTAATCAATAATTCTTCCATATCTTTACCGGCAACAATTAAACTAGTGTCGTCGGCAAACATCGTTACATTTATATCGTTGAAATACATTGGTAAATCATTTACATATACTAAAAATAGAATAGGGCCCAAAATGGAACCCTGCGGGACTCCAAGTTTATTAGTTAAAGGGATCGAACAGTGTTTTGTAATGTTTTGATTTTGACAGTGTGTACTTTCCACGATTTGCGTCCTATTTTTTAAATATGAATCAAACCATTTTAAGCAGTCTCCCCTGACTCCATAATGATTTAGTTTGTTTAGTAAAATATCATGCTTAACCCGTTAAGTATGATACGACCAAATCTGGTTGTGAAACAATTATCCGTTGAGTATGATACGACCAGATCTGGTCGCGCGTTTTTTTTCACTTCTTTGACGTTCTAATATTTATTCATAATTATCTAATTGTTTTACAAAATGATATTTCAATATTCTATATTCGAAATTTCAATGCAATCATTGTGCAGTTGTTCTTTTTATGATTGGTGTAGTAGTTTCGTAGTTATAGTACTTTAAGTCGATGTCGCCGAAAATCCTGCAAAAGACACAGATGCATCCATGAAAATACCCATTTACTCCAAGGGTTAACGTAATCAAATGCCTTACTCAAATCGCAAAAAATACCTAAGGTGTAGTACTTGTCCATTAGTTTGTCATTTACATAAGATATGAAATCCTCGATAGCTTTAGTAGTGGACTTGTTTCGTCTATATCCAAATTGTCTTTCACTAAGAATATTGTTTGCATCAAAAAACGCAATTAATCTATTTTTAATTACAGTCTCTATGATTTTTGAGAAGAAGACAAAATTGCAATTGGTCTAAAATGTCCAGTTTCAGTTCTTGCGCCTGCTTTATAGAGTGGAATCACATTTGATAATTTTAACTCTTCGGGAAAAACACTACTTTCTATAGAGGCATTTATAGCCTGCGTTAAGGGGTTTTTAATGTAATCTATTGCCCTATTTACAACAAACCTTGGAATTTCATCCGTCCCTACAGAATGACTCTTGTTCAATTTTTTTACTATATTTTCTATTTCCATACTAGTGACAGGTTTCATAAATATTGAATTTGGATTTTGTCTTGCATTTGATAAGTAGAAACGAAATCCATTATTGTTACATTGAGCCTTGTTTATTTTCGTTGGATAATTGGTATAATTGGTATAACGATAACAAACAACTTGAAATGGGCAAACCATATTGAAAACATCGTAAAACAGGCAAACTCACTTCTATATTTGGTAAAGAAAGCTTTTCAAGTATTGACGATACCGACATTTCTAAAAATTTACAATCGTGTAATTAACATCGTGAACGGCTGGAATAAACTGCCCGAGGAAGTTATCGAAGCACCAACCATAAACGCATTCAAAAATAGGCTTGATATCTATTTAACCCTTCAGGCCTCGGCCCCTCAGCCGATTGACAAGTTGATGTCCCAAAAAATTTTAGTAAAAATTAGTAAAAAAATTGAATTATGACACTGTCTAACCAAAACATTAATTAATGCCAAACCACTGTATCCATAATTAAAATAAAACATATTAACATAATAAGACATAATAAAATAAAATAAATTAAATTAAAATAAAACTAAAACGGGGTCGTCACGCTGCATCGTGTTTTGGCCGATATCGGCCAATCGGGGCTTGAGGGGTTAAAAAATGATATATAAAATAGAGAAGAAAAAAAGGAAACAGCAACACCAGTGAATTTCATAGATATGAACACATCAGCGTTAAGCTGCTAGTTCATCAACAAATAATAATAATAATAATTTACAAAATATTTATTAAAGTCATTTGCTACTTGTTCAGGATTATTTATTGTAATTTTGTCCTCCGTGTATATTTCGAAATTAACTTTTGGTTTGTTGTTTCTGTTTGTGTTTAACCCTTGGAGTAAATGTGTATTTTCATGGATGCATCTGTCTCTTTTGCAGGATTTTCGGCGACATCTACTTAAAGTACTATAACTACGAAACTACTACACCAATCATAAAAAGAACAACTGCACAATGATTGCATTGAAATTTCGAATATAGAATATTGAAATATCATTTTGTAAAACAATTAGATAATTATGAATAAATATGAGAACGTCAAAGAAGTGAAAAAAAGCGCGACCAGATCTGGTCGTATCATACTCAACGGATAATTGTTTCACAACCAGATTTGGTCGTATCATACTCAACGAGTTAAGCAAATGTTACATTATGTGTGATTGTTTATTAACCCTTGGAGTAAATGGGTATTTTCATGGATGCATCTGTCTCTTTTGCAGGATTTTCGGCGACATCTACTTAAAGTACTATAACTACGAAACTACTACACTAATCATAAAAAGAACAACTGCACAATGATTGCATTGAAATTTCGAATATAGAATATTGAAATATCATTTTGTAAAACAATTAGATAATTATGAATAAATATGAGAACGTCAAAGAAGTGAAAAAAAGCGCGACCAGATCTGGTCGTATCATACTCAACGGATAATTGTTTCACAACCAGATTTGGTCGTATCATACTCAACGAGTTAAGCAAATGTTACATTATGTGTGATTGTTTATTAACCCTTGGAGTAAATGGGTATTTTCATGGATGCATCTGTCTCTTTTGCAGGATTTTCGGCGACATCGACCTGAAAGTACTATAACTACGAAACTACTACACCAATCATAAAAAGAACAACTGCACAATGATTGCATTGAAATTTCGAATATAGAATATTGAAATATCATTTTGTAAAACAATTAGATAATTATGAATAAATATGAGAACGTCAAAGAAGTGAAAAAAACGCGCGACCAGATTTGGTCGACTCGTACTCTCAACGGATAATTGTTTCGCGACCAGATTTGGTTGACTCATACTCAACGGGTTAAGTTTACAATATTCCAAATTGCTTTACTTTTATTTTTTTGTTCATCTATATAATTTTTTGTTGCATCAAATCATTGACTGCAAGACGATTTCACTGCTTAGTCTTAATTTGCATTAATGCTGAAAATCCGGTTTCACATAAAGTAAGTCGAAGAAAATGGCAGAAGTATTCGCAAGGCAAGAGTGGCAACTTTTGGATTAACTAGAAAGCGTTTTATCCAAACTTTCTCCAAAGTCAAGAGGTGAAAGTCATCTTTCATTGTCGAATCTGCCTTCGTTTCCAGAAATTCTTCTTGAACATCTTCTGGTAATTGCAGAACATTGACCATTGGAACTACGTAGTGCGACTAAATCTGTGTGTGTGTTTTAAATGATAAACATTGATAAGTAATTAGATTAAAATATCCGAACACTTCATGCCCCTAAGATCTCTCTACTCCCCCCGGAGGGGCACATCCCACCGGTTGGGAAGTCCTGACATAGACAATCTCTTGGGACCTAACGGGACCGTGCAGCTTGGGCATGATGGCCTGCCTGAGTCTTTAAGGTCGGCCCAACATACGATTCAGCCCCCATCCTGTAGCCTCCTAGAAGAGGGACTTACATCCTCCTAGCCGTGTTTGGTCATAGCTCATAATGCAACATAGCAAGAAAGTTCATAAGAAAGTTCATAATGCAGTTATGAACTTTCTTTTTTTTTTTTTAAATTATGGTTGAGGGTTTTGCTGGCCCCCCTAAGATCTCTCTACGCCCCCCGGGGGGGGGGCACGCCCCACCGGTTGGGAAGTCCTGAATTAGACCAACGGATAAAAAATTAAACAAATGATATAAGTTATGAAATTATTTATTAAAAAATACAAATCATTTACTATAATTCTTTTTGTTTGAAAATTTTGGAAACATGGATAGTAGCATAGTGGCACGTTGCTATCTGGGCAATAGTAGACTGCCTCCTCGCATCCTCGTTTGCCAGTTTGCTTCTTTCCAATGTCTGCGCAAACTTTGCACTCTCGACACTTTCGTTTAGCAGGGTGGGGGGCCACTTTCGATTAGTCCCCCAACTCTGCATTCGAGATTTACGCTAATGAATTGCATATGTATGTTTAGACTAGCTGACCCGTGCCCACTTCGTTGGGCGGTAAAACTTTTTACCTGTGATGAAATTATGAGTGTGGTTCGGTCAGTACTGAGTGCTATGATTTATTTCGTGACTGCCAAAATAAGTGTTATATTTTTACTGCATATGTATGTATGTATTTGCATGCCAATTTGACTATAATACCATTATTTGTGAGTCTTTTTGTGAGTGTCTTATTTGTGAACGTATTATCTCTTTAACTATTTATGCAGTAAAAGGGAAAAGTCTATTGTTTTAAACACTTGAGACGATAAATTTACTTATTTTAATAAGAATTCATAATTGTTGATAATATGACCAATAAACATGACCTAACGATTTAAATTATTTTTTAATATAAAATACTACTTTTTATAACTTAAATATAAAAGTTAGACATATGCTGTCGCTGGCTTTTTAGTAGGCATTATCAAGCTCTACTACTTTTCTCTAGAACTTAATTATATATCTCTCATCGTTAAGGTAGCGTTAGTTAGAAACGTTTTCGTTCGACCGCTTATTCTCCAACTTACTTTGCAAATCCGACCACCACGAAAAAGTCTTCATTTTTCAGATTAATATATAGCCGATGACACTCACAAATAACGTGGCTTTCTATTAGTAAAAGAATTTTCAAAATCGGTTCAGTAGATCCAGAGATTACTTCCTACAACGTCACAAACTTTACCTTTTTATAATATTAGTATAGATAAAAGACCAAGCTATATGCTAGTACAATGCTAATTACAAACTGAGTACTTGATTTTTCAACAAACTGTATGAAATTTGACAAAAAATTATCAAATAACGAAAAATTGGTTGTCATCCCAAGTCTTTCCTGCCAAGCAGACAATCCCCCGCCGACCTCGCCCCCCTCCTTCTCTACGTCCACCCCCCTCCCCACCCGATAGTGATTGATTGATTAGTAAGTTGAATTGTGGCCTTGGTAATTGAATGATGTTTCTATTTATTTCAGACTTGCAAACATGGACTATGAGGGAAAACTTCGTAATGTTTGCGACAAGCACAATACGAAATTCATAGAATACCGCCCTCAGACCGGCAGCTGGGTCTTCAAAGTAAGTAGCTTTCTTCATCTTCTTCCTATTTATTCATTTATTTAATAATTTATTTGTTTATTCGCTTATTACTAATCAATATTACCGACAATCCACTGCATTGAAAAGATAAATATAATAAAGATATCAACTAGTAACTATACAAATGGCATGTCGCATAAAATACTAGCTAGGTTTTATCTATATATTAATTTGAAACCTGTTTTTCCTGTAACTGCCATATCGAGAGAACGGCTAAGTGTAAAAATTTGGTTGAAATGTCTAAAAAAGGCTCTCAGTCTGTAGATTTGTCATTAAAAGAGAAAAATAAAAAAGTCACCAAAAGAAAAAAAATAAAAAATGATATTGCCATCTGCTGGATCTGCCTTTGCGGTGGGGTGGTAGTAAGGGGGTGAGTTAGGGGGTAGGGAAAGGTGGGTCGAGGGGAGAAGGGAGAGAGAGAGGGAGGGTTTGGGGAAGTTGGAAAGGGGGGTAGGAAGAGGGGGGGGGGTGAAGGGGGAGGGAGAGTGAGAGAGAGTGTTGAGGGGGAAGGTTGGGGAAAGGGGGCCGAGGAAGTGGAAGGGTTTTGGGGGTTTAGAGGGTTTTGGCGCTAGGGGTAAAGTCTAGGGCTGACACAACTATTTCTTTTACTGAATATAATTAAAACAAATTTTAAAGATTTCAATCATTTCACCGCCATCTAGCGTACAGTTGCTAAAGTAAGCTGAATTGGCGCTTTTTGTTTACTTTCTGTCACACGTTATCACGTACGCCTTGCTCTTCGCTTGTTGCTGTTCGTTTTCTCCAAGCCCTTGGTTACATTCCTGATCGTAGATCAAATGAGGGAGGCACCGCAAGGTAATCGAATTAATCCAAAGAAATATTATTTGTACATAAATAAAAAGTATGTTTCTATTCATTTTGTAACAAAAACTGCTTTTTTCGTGACATTTCTTTCGCGATTCATGCTTTTCACAGCAAATTCATGCTTTCAGGCGCAAGAGAGGCTGAGCATCGGCATCGCTGCCGACGAGTAGAGCGCGGCGCAGTTGTTTTAAATTCATGTAGTTCTTGTTCTTTTTCTGACGGGCGGGCGAGCACCTCTATTTTTATACGAATTATTATCTTTAATCCACCTGTAAAGCATCAACTGGCGTAGCGTGGCGGCCTACTTCTTGGAGCATTTTTGAGATCGGAGTATTCAGATTCCGGACCTACCTACTGTCAACTTTTGGAAGATATTTATGTACTGCTGTGCTGTGAAGATATTTATGCATCGTGTGCCTTGCACCTTCATGTATTTTGCTGCGCTCGTTTTTGCTGTGCCCGTGGAGAAGCAGAATAAAGAACGCTGAAAAGAAGCAACGTGTTTCTTTTTTTTTTACAGTTGAAGAAAGAATTGCTTCCTCCTGGCAAAACCAGTGACAAACCTGTGATACTTACCCACCCTGTTAAATCTTGTGCTTAATTTTTTTTGTATCGAGTGCTGGTTTTTTTTTAGTTTCAGCTTTAACCTTAAAAAAGCTGTGGCGTCCAATTTTTTCTGAAATTTAGTTTTTTGATGTTTATTTGCTTCGGCATTAACCCCTCACGTTGCGAGGTAAAAACTCACCTATCACTTTTGCGCGCGACATATTCGCGCAAAAAATCGACGCGAGTCAACGGCCTTGAGAAAAACGATCATAACTTATAAACCACTAAACGGATTTAAAAAAGATAAAGAGAAAAATGATCGCATTGAAATTTGACATATAAAACATTATAACCTTATCTCGTAAAACAATTAAGATAATAATGAATAAATATTACAAAATTGGCAAACTGAAAAAACTCGCCTATAAAACCATTTCGATTTTTTTGTCACAAAATACGTAAAATATGCGAAAATGGTAAATACAGTTATGTTCTTTATTAAATGCTTTACCAAAATGATATTTTTATTTTACTTATTTGCATACAAAAATATTTATTTATTCAGCCAAGAAAAATTTTATGTATTCTCGTAAAAAAAAAATTTTAATTTTTAATTTGTGACTACTTATGGTATTTTTTTATATGAAATTCTTTCAAAATAACTTTATTACTACATCACACTTCTTAGAAATCACACCAGAACTTTGAGCTTTGTCTGATATTACAGAAAAATCTAAAGTTTCGAGAGTTTCCGCGTCCGAACTTAATAATAAACTTTGAATGGTCATAATATAAAATTCGTTAGATTTTTTCAATTATATTGTCTTATCATAGACTTATTATATGTCTAATAACTAATTACTATACTCCAAAGAGTCACATTTCATCGAAAAACTATGGAAAATCGCACTTTATTCTCTCATAGTAATTATCAAAACAATTTTCTTTGCGCGATTCATTTTACAAAACAAGATATAATTTTCAAAATACGCCTAATTATGTGATAACTTAGGATGTAAATGAAACAATACTTATTTTGTTAGTAAATTAAAGCGACATTACGTCATATTTCGCAATATATCGGGATATTTCATAAACATTACAAAATAATAACAACCATTTTTTCGCGAGCCGTTTGTTGTCGCGAAGTGTTTTCATTAAAAATTCGTGAAAAACAGCAAATGGAGTATTTCAAATGATTAATACTTATTCCGAAACTACTTAAAATGCATATTACTCACTGTTCTCCAGTAAATAACACTCAAAAACTGCACACACACACTTTTTATCACAAATTCCGCGGAGCCGTTCGCGGCCGTGCGAATGCCGACGGGAGACTAGGCGTTTGACGTCTATGCTAACTTTTTAAAGTGCCGTTCGATTTATTGGCCGGTGGCCGCCGGATTAAAGATTATTTCGCCATGTCGTTCAGCCGTCAGAAAGCATAAAGTACGACGTTTCGATTCGTAAATTGCATTTTTCGCAGCGGCGAGCGCGATATCCCGTATGGGATGTTTCGGAAGTTAGGCGGCCGCCATACATATCCCGAAAGGGATGTTAAGTGCCTAGCGGGTTAAATTATACTTCCTCCACTCGATTTCTGTTCGTGGTTATTCCACGACTAGGTATATCCAGGTCCAACCCAGGGGTTACATATTGGAACCTTGAAGTTACAATTTTTGAAACATAACTGTCACTGTGGGTTTTAGCTAATTATTATTTATTCTGGACAGGCAGCTTTGCTGACACTTCCAGATCAGATCTTGTGAACCTAGTTATAAACTATAAAAAGTTTTTAAGTACAAATCGAGTCTTATTAAATTGATTGACAGAGCTTGCACTAATCGCTTCAAATGGTAGTTTTTTCCACACGCCCACTACTCTATTTTGCAGAACGTTCTTAAGAGGATTACATTTTAATTTTTGAACGGTTGAGGTTTTAGATGTTACCTCAAAGATTTGTATTGATGTTGAAGTTGTAAATATTCTCTAGCCCAGGTGCATGGTCATAATTTGTGAGAATGTTATATGTCTTAACCTCAAATGTCTTAACATTTTTTTTTTCAAATCGTCGCCATTTTGCGTAAAGAAATGTCAATTTTAAAAAAATAAGTAAATAAAAAACAGCGGCAAAAACATTTTGTTTTCAAAATCTCAAGTTTTACTAGAACGATTTATTTAAAATTTGGTGAAAATCATCTATGCTTATATCCAGGACTGCGGATTTTGAAAAAAAAATTTTCAATTTTTAAAAAATGGATAAATAAAAAACAGTGGCAAAAACCTTTTTTTTCAAATCGTCGCCATTTTGCATTAAAAAAAATCTTTCTTTCCAAGGTCCGGGCCAGAGCAACGTCCTTACTAATCAAGATTGGAATCCCTTCACTACCCTTTTAACTCTTTGAATTTTTGTTTTTTTTTTTTGTTGGTGATTTTTTTTTGTATTCTTGACATGTCAATGAACATTTTGTAAAGAAATGGATTGGAAAAAAGGTTTTTTTACAATCATTTTTTATCCTTCTCGAAAGGACGCCTAAAATTTAGGCCTCTACACCAGAATACGCCCTTAATAGGCAAATTGAACTCTCTAAGCAGTACAAATTTTCTGAAAGTCTCGGATGCACAGCCCTGCATCCAGATATAACTCTTTACTCTCTATCTTGGAGGATGGCCTTATCGTAGAATTAACTGTTCCATGGGAATCAAATATCCCAAAAGACCACGAGTACAAATTAAATAAATACCATGATCTCGCAAATGCCGTCACCCGGAACGGCTTCACTCTTCACCTTCACGCGGTGGAAGTTGGCGCTCGTGGCCTGCCAGCTAAATCTCTGTTTCACCTTTTTAAAGATCTTGGTCTCTCCAGAAAAATAATCAACTCCTTCTTAGAAAAATTATCTTAACCGCGATTTCTGCATCTCAAATTCTATGGCTTCGAAGGGGGAGTGAATGGGTGGCAAGTTAAACACCCACATGTGGCTTGACAGCTGTCTTAAATCTACCACAGCCGGTCGTTAGTCCGGAATCCACTGCTCACCCTCAGAAGTGTAATAACACTATATGATGGGCCCGACTTCGGTCGGTGAATTCCATGGCAGCTCCGTTTGGATTATATTTTATTTATTTACTGTTTCTGTTATTTCCAGGTGGATCATTTCAGTAAATACGGTCTATCCGACTCGGACGAAGAGGAGGAATTACCCGCCGCGAGGGCTGTTGCTCCGCCGCAGAAACCCGCCCAGTCTTTGCCGCCCCAAAACATTCAGACCGGATTGAGGCAAGCGATGAAGGGCCACAGTGTCCTACAAGGTGGACAATTTTGAATAATTACATCCTATTCAAACTAACAGCCGCATATATTATATTATAATAATCACTCGTGTAGTGGATGTGGGTCATAATATATCATTCCTGGTTTGATTAATAGTATAAAAAATATTTGTTTATTTATGTATTTTATATTGCATGTTATTAATAAATGAAAAAAAAAGTCAAAATATTTGTTTTGTATCTAAAATTGTATGTATATTTTGGTCATGTAGCTTTAAAAAGCCATTGCATATATATTTTATACTAGCTGCGCCCAGCGGTTTCACCCGCGTGGTGATGGAAAATTGTGATAATGATGATAGAAAACCATATATCTTTATAAATTATAGCCTAATAGGCTATAATCAGAATAACACATAGTATGTGTTATTCTGATGTGTAAGCTATATTATTGTAAAGTTTCATCAAAATCCATTCAGTAGTTTTTGCATGAAAGAGTAACAAACAGCCATACATACATACAAACTTTCGCGTTTATAATATTAGTAGGAAGTAGGATAGTAGGATAGAATTTAAATTTCGAATGTAAATTTCTTAGATTTTTTTCCTACTTACCTACTTGACAGTTATCGTTATATTTTAGATAATTCACACTATATCTTTATAAATTATAGCCTATGTGTTATTCTGATGTGTAAGCTATATTATTGTAAAGTTTCATCAAAATCCATTCAGTAGTTTTTGCGTGAAAGAGTAACAAACATCCATACATACATACAAACTTTCGCGTTTATAATATTAGTAGGATTGCATCAAAACAGGGAGAGGCGTCAGACAAGGGTGCATCTTATCGCCAAAACTCTTCAATTTGATCGGCGAACACATAATGAGAAAAGTCCTAGACGAATGGGAGAATGGAATTCGCATTGGAGGTCTCAGAATCAACAACCTAAGATTCGCCGACGACACGACCATCATAGGTGCTGATGAAAATGAGTTGGCCACCCTATTACGCAGGGTGGAGAAGGAGAGCAAGGAGTATGGACTGCACATGAACCGCAGCAAGACCAAACTCATGTTTGTGGACCGGGCTGTGAAAGACTTTGTTTATCTGGGCTCCATGATATGCAACGACGGAAACTGCGAAAAGAAGGTCTCACGCAGAAGCCAGATGGCAAGATCGGCCATGAGCAAGCTAGAAAGGCTGTGCAAGAATTGGGGTATAAGTAAGCGGACTAAGGTCAGGCTGGTTCGAGCTCTGGTTTTCTCGATCTTTCTCTATGCATCGGAGACATGGACCCTGAAGGCTCGGATACGCACCAAAATCGATGCACTGGAGATGTGGTGTTGGCGTAAAATGCTAGGAATTCCATGGACAGCAAGCCGCACCAACAAATCTGTCCTGAAAGAACTCGGCATCCAAGTTAGGCTCCCCACGGCATGCATGAGAAGGGTCCTGCAGTTCTTCGGTCATGTTGCCAGGAGAGACCCAGAGAATTGATCACTGATGCCGTTTAGTGTAGTATTTGCATACTACCGTTCAGTGCGTATTTGGGAGAATTAATGTATTTAATTCTAAGATCGGCTAGCGGTGTTACACTGAAGCGCCGGGTTAAGATCAGTTTTTCTTATGTTAATTTTTATATTTTAATGAAGGACTCGGTGGTTTGCTCGATGACCAAGAGATGGCTATGGATGGACTTCAAACTCGGAGTCTAGCAGCTGATACGCAATACAAAGGTAAGTTGAGAAATAAATCGTCCTGTGAACGAATGAATAAATAATTGAATTGTACCACCCTAGCCAGGGATGCTCTCGAGAGGGTAAACCGAATACTGATAATGATGTCTCCTCATCGTGATCCGACGACGGCGACCTCTTGGTTGATAGGACTTCTTCGTAGATGCGCGCGAAAGTGACTCGTGAATCCCAGTTTGTTTTTAAAGCTCCGATTACAACAACTACAGTAGAGTTCACCGCAGTTGTTGTAAGTGTATGTGTAAGTGGGCTTCGGTAGAGTTTTGCGCTGTTGGCGGTTTGAGTCGAGGTTTACAAGCCGGGCTTCCTCAAACTCTTTAATTTTTGTGGTCACCGTGGAGCGCCACTCGCTGCGTTTGTGAGCAGCCCTCTCCCAGCTCTCAGGTGGAATACCACTGGCGGTTAGGTGCCTTTTTAAGACATCTTTGTAGCGTAGGTGCTGTCCGCCGACTTTGCATGCGCCTTTTGACAGTTGGGCATAAAACACGGCTTTCGGGAGGCGGTCGTCTTTCATACGCACTACATGCCCACACCATCTCAGCTGAGCTTTCATGAGCATAGCTTCCATGCCCTGCATTTTCGTCCATCGTAACACTTCTGTGTTTGACACACGGTCTTCCTATGTTATCCTCGGGATATTTCGGAGGCACCTCATGTGGAAGACGTCTAATTTTTTAATCTCTTTCCTGTAGAGGCACCACGTTTCGGAGGCATATAACAATATGGGTAGGATAATCGCTTTGTAGACGGCCAGCTTTGTTTGCAGTTTCAGATCATGCGATTTCCAGACACGTTGGTTTAGTTTGCCGAAGGTTTAGAAACCGAATACACCAGGGTCCCCATTTATCGAAAGTAAAGTTACTAGTTTAGCTGTGCAATGACCTGTCCCTTTAGGATTGCTTT
Source organism: Micropterix aruncella (assembly GCA_944548615.1). Lineage (NCBI taxonomy): Eukaryota > Metazoa > Arthropoda > Insecta > Lepidoptera > Micropterigidae > Micropterix > Micropterix aruncella. Next base: position 13,354,927 of record OX155979.1, read on the forward strand.
TGGGGCCGTTAATGCCCGTTAGCGGGCAAGGCAGGAGTTTCTACAGTTTATGCTGCAATTCAACAGGATCAGCTATGGATACTTCGGAGGAGAACAGCACAGAATCAACGACTTTGTACCCAGATGTCAGCAGGAGCTTAGCAGCGGCCAATTTCTCGCACAAAGGTTTGTTAATATTTATTTTATTATCATTGAGCTTTGAAAAATATCAAATAGATGACGTTTCAAATTGATACTATGTGTATTTATAGAGTGATTTTGCGCAGTACCTTGTGCAATCTATGGAGTATAGTAACATTTGTTTTATTTGTTTACAAAAAAATTATTAGAAATTATTATTACGGAATGATTTTGCATCACTCCTAACTAGGCAGTTATTGTGATATTATTTGGATTTTTAAATGTTAAAGTTTAGTTTTATAAAGACGTTAAGAAATTGTTATTGTTAATTTTAAAAAATCTAATTAAAATAACATAAACAAAATAATCATTAAAAATCAAAAAAATCATTAAATAATAAAAGTAGTAGAAAATAATTATAAAATAAATTTAAGTACAAAATATTAGTTAGTATTACATAATATAACCCTTTTAGTATGACCACGCATTAATTAAAACATGGCACTAAAACAAAATAAAAAAAAGTAAATTCTGATGGACGCCACCGTTTTTTTGTAGCGAAAAACGGAAACTTTACTCAAACCAAAAAAATCGGTTGTCTGTAAAGTCGGTTTACTGACGATAGTTGAACGTGACAACGTCATAAGAAAATACTGATGGAATGGTTGCATTTGAAGCAGTTTCATTTAATATTCTGATATTGTTTATTACAAACACCCAAAAATATATGCTTTTATACTCACCGATTTGACTACAACATGTAAATGTATTATTGTATAGCAGTATAATTGTATAATTGTTTATTGTTTGAAGTTTATTGTTTTTTTTAATTTAAAAGTTTGAAATCTCAAACTGTTAAATAACGGTTTGTAAATAAACAATATCAGCTACATTTTACCAACTGCTAGATAGTGCATCGTAATGATAGCTTTTCATACTTTTTTTTTTTATAAAAGTTGCTTATTTCGTTGCATTTTGTTGTACCCATAAGAAAATTGTCCGTTCAGTAATAACATTCCGTACATCAAGAATACATATAAAATTATGTCAAGAATTTAAATCAATCTAGTGATTTTCATTTGAATACTATTTTAGACTGAGGTTAGTAAATAATTCTTGTCGCAACCGGTAGATGGCAGCATTTATATTGAATAATAAATATAATAAATGGAACGCCTCAGAGCGAGGTAACGCCGCATGAGTCATGTTTTTTCGTGCGTGCAGCCGCCTCCATCGAATTATAAGACGTTGTCACGTCAAAAGCTAATACCAACTCTGCCGTCGTAAATGAAAACACAGTAACTTTATTTACTGTGTTTATACAAGTTTGGTTCTTTAAAATTACGAGTTGGAGTACTATAAGGCAAATTTTTCGGTTTGTCTGTCCGATGGATAGTTACCAAGATACCTTAGATAAAAACACAGTATTTTTTAAAAAATCAGAATATTTTAAATAAAAAACACAGTATGTATATTTTTTTTGTTAAAATACAGTAACCTATTATTTACTGTGATCTTTTTTAATACCTATAAGCATTTAAGAATTATTTTTGTTTGGTTACAACACGGCTTCTTCAGATACTGTGGTTTTAGGTAAAATTTTGTTAAAAGTTAATTTATTAATACACGAATTAATCACAGTATCTCAATTACTGTGTTTAAGGTGCATGCAGTTTTTTTATTTATTTAAAAAATATATATTTATTTGTCATGGTTAGAACACAGCAATGGGTAAAATTTACCTATAACACAGTAACCACTCAGTTACGGTGTTAAGGCTTAAAAATATAAAATTTATGATATTATTTTTCTAATTTAAAACACAATATATAATTTAATTAATTAAACAATTATAATTTAATATATATTTTTATGCAGAATTGAAGTTCTAACTATTTTTTAACATTAAAGATTAAAAGAAATAATCTATGTTTGTAAACTTTGTTCATGAAAACAAATATTTAACAACTGAACTTTGACCACGTTTTTCTCAAAATGTCTTTTCAAGTTACTGTGTTTTCATTTACGACGGCAGAACTGCCCACTAAGAAATAATTATCTTAGGTCGTGGACTTGAGTGTATGTCACTGGATTTGCCCCACAGGAAAATTTTTTACAAAATCGCAAAAAAGAAAAAAAATCGTTTCTGGAGAATTTTACATAATTTTGCCCTTAAGGCACACTCTTCACTCCATTACGAAGGCAGCCGTACAGCTTCTGCTGTCACAATCCGGCATCCAAACAACAAAAATGCGGATTATTCCATTGATGGAGGCAGATATTCTCGTGGCATCGGGGTATAATTTATCCCATTACACAAGGGTCATTAACCCGTTGAGTATGATATGACCAAATCTGGTTCTGAAACAATTATCCGTTGAGTATGATACGACCAGATCTGGTTCTGCGTTTTTTTCACTTCTTTGACGTTCTCATATTTATTCATAATTATCTAATTGTTTTACAAAATGATATTTCAATATTCTATATTCGAAATTTCAATGCAATCATTGTGCAGTTGTTCTTTTTATGATTGGTGTAGTAGTTTCGTAGTTATAGTACTTAAAGGTCGATGTCGCCGAAAATCCTGCAAAAGAGACAGATGCATCCATGAAAATACCCATTTACTCCAAGGGTTAAACCTCACACTAGCAGCAAAACATGGTTAAAACAAAGGTGCCAGAAGCTAAAGCAATGAAAGAAAAATCCGTCATTATCTTGACGATCCGCGTCGGAATATAACCCCAAATGGAAGAAAATTGCTTACTAAAATTAGACGAACAGTCTACATTAAAAAAACTCCGTCAACCAGGCATTTACACACAAAAAAACGCCGTATCGCCGAACTGTTACGATAGAGCAGCGGTTCTTAACCTTTTTGGCTGGCGACCCAAAGTACGAATATATTTGAAGTACGCGACCCTAATCTATTTTTTTATTTTATTTTCCAGTGACAGCTACTAAAATGATATATTATGTAATTTTATAGGATGTAGTTGTAAAATTAGAAATAACATCTTTATTTAAATGTTTTGTATTAAAATCAGACAATTCAGCATTAAAACAGTTAAAAAAAATTCAGCAAAATAATTAGTGTTGTATTTTTGAGCAAAGATCATGTATACGTGGAGTTATGTTTATAGAAAGTGCACACCGCATGTCATGCTGAGGATCCAACCTATCCCTGTACTTACTCTTCATAACAGCAAGGCATGAAAATCCTGCTTCACATAAATAAGTAGTTGGGAATAGTAGCAGGGCTTTTTCAGCTTCATTGCTTAGAACAGAACTAACATGTCGCGATTGTTAACGGACAATACATGGCAGTAACACAGCCTTTAGTCCTTGTTCTGTGACTAGTAATAATTGTCACTATACTGACTAGTAACAATTGTGACATCGATCGACCTATCAATACAAAATAAAAATATTCGCAATTAAAAACGTCAAGTTTTACCACTTCTTTAAAATCGTTTGGGGGATTTCCGCGACCCAACCCAATACCTCTCGCGACCCGAATTTGGGTCGCGACCCGAGGTTAAGAATCTGGTTTTCCTCTATAGCATAAACTTATTCAAGTCAGTGTGAAACGCACTTGCGAAAATGTTGGTATTGAAAATAACGGGAGCTAACGGGCCCATGATGAGTTGGCCACATGACCCATGTGTTCAGGGTCGGTCACACTCACGGGTCAACACCCATCCGACGGCCTCCACGCACGGGGTGCGAACCTGGGTAGGACTCGGGGTGGCGATTCCAGTTTCCCCCGGGAATCAAACCTCTGGCGCTCCTGGACGGTCTGCGCACCGTGCGGCGCAAGCCAATCGATTGTGCACTCCGACTAACAGTCGGGGGAGTCTGGAAACTGTATTGTTTCCTATAGAGCGGGGGTGGTTGCGTACCTTACGGCGACTGCTCTTGAAATGACCATTGGCCATCCGATCCCGGTTCAGAGCCGGGCAAAGGACGCCTTAGTCCGCGATAGATTCGGTGTACACCGTTTCACCGCTTCGTAAGGGAGAGGACCGCGCAAGCGACCTCGAACTCGGAACCAATCGAGAGACCGGAGAAATCTGGTCACAATTGGAAGTAAGGGCGCGAGTATCTCGAGCCCGCCAGGTTTATTCCTGGCTAACTCGCGGTAAGGCGTCGGACTCTTACGCTCACTGCACGGTCTTCTACGCTCACTGCACGGTCGATAGAACGATCAATCGTTAAAACGTCCTGCGGTGACGGGTTCGCCCGTTGTGGTTGACATCTCAATATATTGATCTTTCTAACAGCTATTAGAAAAGTGGGTCCAAAATGCCCGTTCTTTTTTAGTTTTGTAAGCTGTTTTGCAATCAGAGTCAGCTAGAGCTGGGCGTTAAATTACGTTGTGTTACATTGGCTTGCAATCTCAGACGTTTAGCAGTGACATTCTCGTAATATTACTTAATGTGTTATGGCAGGTTCATTCCTGATGTCGCCTACCAGCGAGTTGGCTCGATTCGACCGTAGAAGCAGTCATGCAGTTCAACTGATGAAAGCTTCACTATATAATCGAAGATCCAGTGATGGTGAGTACTTTATCTAATAATAGGACATATTATTATTATTTCTATTATTCAGATCTTGTAAGCCTAGTCATAAACAGTATTACCAAGTTTTTACATATGAATTTATTTCAATGAATTTATTTATTTATTTATTTATTTCATTACAAATCAACATTACAGTTTCTACCAATCCGTTGACATGCAATATACACATAAATATAAAAAAAATAATAGAATTCTTACAAGTACATACATAACATGTTTAAATAAGCGTTAAATACAAATACCGGCATTAAGAATAGAAAAACTTACAAACTTACAGTACATAAGAGTGAAAACAGTTTATATTATTCTGCCATAAACAAGTAGCGCAATGCCCACACCTTGAAGAGATGCGGGCTCGCTGTAAAAATATCAAAGTCTGGCGCTGTCGATCATAGCGCATTTATGTGCCGCAAAGCTCGTGTAAGCAGACTCCATCGACTTAGGTTGGTGCGCGAGGACGGCTCCGCAAATAGATTATGAGTGCGAGCACGATTATAATTGTCCGGGACAAAGAGACAAACCTTCGCTAGCATGCTAGGATTATCAACTATTCCCCTAATCAGCTTGAAAACGTAGGCCATGGCGAGCATTTCTCTATGCAACTTAAGAGAGTTATAGCCCACCATGCCTAGTAGGAAACTAGTAGGGTATAAGTACGGATAATATCCGTACTGCTTAAAATATATAAATCGTAAGAAACATTTTTGAATTTTTTCCAACATAGTGATATAATGATCCTGTAATATTCCTTGTAACACTGCGATTATTGCTGATCTATTGTGTTCGCCACCTGCTGTAGTTCAGCGTTAAGCCTCGTATCAATTTAGAACCGCAACAGGCTTTTGGCGCCAGATTGTTTTACCTCCTCAGGTTGGAGGTAGTGATCACCCAAGTGGATGCATCTTTTACGCATCAGCGGGCCACACTCGCACATGAGGTGAAGGGAGTTTCCTCTGCCCCTTGGCAGAACCTGCATTTTCGTGTCCCGCAGATTAAGGTTGTACATATGTCTGTTCAGGCAGCAATGGCCCGTGAGCGCCCTCAACATTATGCATAGATTGTTCCTATTTAGCGGTAAGTCCTCTCGGGCAGTCTTACGGTCGTAAGGCTTAATTAGCGCTTTTGAATTATTCAAACCTGGCGTGTTGTTCTAGCGGTTGCAAGGCTTTTTGGTACGCCACAGCGAGGTTCAGGGCCGTATAACGTTCCCTTTGCTCCCGTCTTAGCAAGTTCGTCGGCTTTTGCATTTCCCTCGATTCCTGCATGGCCGGGAACCCATCTTAGAATTACCCTGTTCTTTTCGTCCAGGGAATTCAGTGTCATTCCACTCGCTTGTAAGAAACCAATGCCTTACCGCAAGATAAACACCAAGTTAGCAGCCCGACACTTGCGCCCTTACTTCCAGTTGCAACCAAATTACTCCAGTGTCCCAACTGGTTACAGGTTGTAACTGGTCCTGGACTGTAACTGGTTAAAGTGTAGTAAGCGCAACTAGAGCTGTAACTACAACGGACGAATCCGTCAGCTCAGGAAGTTTTAACAATATTAGACTACAGTTTCCCGTGAGGTGAACGCAGAAGAGGACGAAAAACAATCCACTGTTTAGTTATGCCACCTGCCCGTCAGAGGCCAACGCCTTACGGCGAGACGCCGGAAAAGGTTCAGCGGGCAGCCTCGCCCCCTGACTACCAATTTGGAAAGATATCTCCGTCTGGAATCAACCTTTAGGATACCTACTGCCTCCTTACTGGTTACAGGATCAAGGTTGCTTGCGCGGTCCTCTTCCTTACGTAGCGGTGATACGTGTCTATCAAATCTTTCGCATTATAACATCCTTTGCCCGGCTCTCCGCCCAGTATCGGGTAGCCGATTGGTCGTTTCAAGAGCAGTTGCCGTAAGGTGAACAACTACCACAACTCTATAGGAGACTGTACTATTTACAGACTTCCCAGGTTGTTAGCCGTCCAAGAGCGCCCGATGGTTGACTCCTAGGGGGACTGGACTGCGGCCAGCATCCTACCCTGGCTAGCACTTCTGCGTGGAGGCCGCCGGATGAGCGTTGACCCGTGTGTATTCATGGAAAATAGAGTTTTACACTTGACAAAAAGATACAATTTATGTTTCAGATGTATCACTGATGGTTGAAGAGGATGGCTACGAGGCGACTGTTGCCGGAGATCAAATGGTGCCGCAGCCGGTGACTCCTCGGATTCCGGTCGTTTCGCAGCCGTCCAAGATGTCCTTTATTGAACCGAGTCCGGCCGACGCGCAGTCTATCCTGAGAGAAACCACTGCGAAAAAATTGGCTCATGAAGAAAGTGAGTTGGACATGGAATATTCTTTAGATTAGTCCAAAAACAAAAACTGACATTTCTTCAATAAACACATTTTTTCAGGAGAAGCAATTTGAAATTCTGACCTTTTTAACCCCTTGGCCTACCATTTAAGATGCGACAGCATTGTCCTAAAACTTAAACAAAACTGCCGAGCTTTGAAGTCATTCCACGAATCAGCATATATGTCTTATATTTAACCCGATTGACGTACCATGTGCCAGGCCCGTAATAGTCAGTGTAGGCTCGACTGTTGTACCACGGGCCAGGCACGTAATAGTCAGTTTAGGCTCGACTGTTATACCATGGGCCAGGCACGTAATAGTCAGTTTAGGCTCGACTGTTGTACCACCGGCCAGGACCGTAATAGTCAGTTCAGGCTCGACTGTTGTATCACTGGCCAGGCACATGATAGTCAGTTTAGGCTCGACTGTTATACTACGGGCCAGGACCGTAATAGTCAGTTTAGGCTAGACTGTTATGCCACGGGCTAGGACCGTAATAGCCAGTTTAGGCTCGATTGTTGTACCACGGGACAGGACCGTAATAGTAAGTTTAGGCTCGACTGTTATACCACGGGCCAGGCAAGTAATAGTCAGTTTAGGCTCGACTGTTGTACTACATGCCAGGGCCGTAATAGTCAGTTTAGGTTCGACTGTTGTACCACGTGCCAGGCCCGTAATAGTTAGTTTAGGCTCGACTGTTGTACCACAGGCCAGGCACGAGATAAACAGTTTTCGCTCAAAAATTTAACCACGAGCCTCACACATGGTTGTAGGCGAAAGGGTTAGTTTAATGCTGGGAATGATTGCAAAGTGATGATATACGAACAATCTTTTATAATGATATTGATTATGATTGACTTGCGCCAACCGGCCTGTTAACTTCTGATAAACACTTTAACACCGTTTAAATTATGTCTGCTTGCAATGGCTTGCATCAACTATTTAGACGACCCGGTCAACTAACGCCGGTCGGAGTCCGCAAAATCTGTTATTTTAATTTGCTTTTTTGCTCTTACTGATTAACCCACTTCAAGGATATAAATAATTAAAAACATCCTGTATTATGCTAGTTTATTTTGTTTTTTTTTTTAGTTTATCCCATTAACCCGTTGAGTATGAGTCAACCAAATCTGGTCGCGAAACAATTATCCGTTGAGTACGAGTCGACCAAATCCGGTCGCGCGTTTTTTTCACTTCTTTGACGTTCTCATATTTATTCATAATTATCTAATTGTTTTACAAAATGATATTTCAATATTCTATATTCGAAATTTCAATGCAATCATTGTGCAGTTGTTCTTTTTATGATTGGTGTAGTAGTTTCGTAGTTATAGTACTTTAAGGTCGATGTCGCCGAAAATCCTGCAAAAGAGACAGATGCATCCATGAAAATACCCATTTACTCCAAGGGTTAAAGCGTTTCATAAATTATGCCTGTCATCAGCACGGAAAACAGAACATTTTCATTATTTAATTTATTTTCATTTCAGTGGTTACGCTGCCCCCGCCGGCTGTTCAACCGAAGGTCGTGATTTTGAAGAGACGGCGACATTTTGTGCCGTTTAACAGGAGTATAGCAGGTATATCTATACTATCTATACTAACATTATAAAGAGGTAAAGTTTGTTAGGTTGTAGGAAGTAATCTCTGGATCTACTGAACCGATTTTGAAAATTCTTTTACCAATAGAAAGCCACGTTATTTATGTCATAGGCTATATATTAATCCAAAAAATGAAAAGACTTTTTCGTGGTAGTCGGATTTGCAAAGTAAGTCGGAGAAAAAACGGTCGAATGGAAAGGTTTCTTATGAACGCTGCCTTAACGATGAGAGATATGTGATTGAGTTCTAGAGAAAAGTTGCAAAGCTTGATAATGCCTACAAAAAAGTCACCGACAGCACATGTCTAAGTTTTATATTTAAGTAACAAAAAGTAGTTTTTCATATTAAAAAAATAATTTAAATCGTTAGGTCATGTTTATGAATTCTTATCAAAATAAGTAAATTTATCGTCTTAACCCCTCACGTTGCGAGGTAAAAACTCACCTATCACTTTTGCGCGCGACATATTCGCGCAAAAAATCGACGCGAGTCAACGGCCTTGAGAAAAACGATCATAACTTATAAACCACTAAACGGATTTAAAAAAGATAAAGAGAAAAATGATGGCAAATACGTAAAATATGCAAAAATTGTAAATACAGTTATGTTCTTTATTAAATGCTTTACCAAAACGATATTTTTTTTTACTTATTTGCATACAATAATATTTATTTATTCAGCCAAGAAAAATTTTATGTATTCTCGTAAAAAAAAAAATTTTTAATTTTTAATTTGTGACTACTTATGGTATTTTTTTATATGAAATTCTTTCAAAATAACTTTATTACTACATCACACTTCTTAGAAATCACACCAGAACTTTGAGCTTTGTCTGATATTATAGAAAAATCTAAAGTTTTGAGAGTTTCCGCGTCCGAACTTAATAATAAACTTTGAATGCCCATAATATAAAATTCGTTAGATTTTTTCAATTATATTGTCTTATCATAGACTTATTATATGTCTAATAACTAATTACTATACTCCAAAGAGTCACATTTCATCGAAAAACTATGGAAAATCGCACTTTATTCTCTCATAGTAATTATCAAAAGAAGTTTCTTTGCGCGATTCAATTTACAAAACAAGATATAATTTTCAATATACGCCTAATTATGTGATAACTTAGGATGTAAATGAAACAATACTTATTTTGTTAGTAAATTAAAGCGACATTACGTCATATTTCGCAATATATCGGGATATTTCATAAACATTACAAAATAATAACAACCACTTTTTCGCGAGCCGTTTGTTGTTGCCGAAGTGTTTTCTTTGAAAATTCGTGAAAAACAGCAAATGGAATATCTCAATTGACTAATACTTATGCCTAAACTACTTAAAAATGGAAATTACTCACTTTTATCCAGTAAACACTGCACTTTTATCCACAAAACACTACACAAAACAACCATTACGCGGAACTATACGCCGCCGCGGCGCGCGCGGCGGTGAGCCGGTATATATCGGAGAACATATCGTCGGTTTGGATCATAAACTCACTAAGTGCACTTTTTTCAAAAATGACTTTTTGTTGCTTCCTATGTAGTTTTTAATTCTCTATCTAGTCATAAAATCCTGATAATTATTTTAGGCAGTGCCAGTTTTCTATTATACGATGAGAAATACGCAAATGGATTTTATGACTAGATAGAGAATTAAAAACTACATAGGAAGCAACAAAAAGTGATTTTTTAAAAAATGCACTTAGTGAGTTTGTAACAAAAATCGTAAGTTTTGGCGTGACGTGCAGTGTCCAGAAACGTGAAATACACCTTGAGACACGCTAAGCACGATTATTTCGGTATTCCGTCAGGTTCCTAGACAAATATAGTGTTTCTTAGCTTTTCCTTGGTGTTTGATGCCGCGCGACATGTATCGCGCGCAATCTTCGTCTTCCAACATGGTTACACTCCTGTTTCGTGTTCTTCCGTGTTGCCCAGAAGTCTCAAGCATGTTTTTATGTATCTTCCATGTTTTCGCGGCGTCTCCATTGGACCTAAGCATAAAAAAACCGCATTTTCCAAGTTCCCAGTCCAAGATTGTTATTTTCGCGATGTTTGACAGCTGTCAACTTCTGTTCAGGTTGGTTTACAGGCAGTGTTGCTATTCTTGCGCCCGGTGAAGCGGATCGTTGCCCGCGGTTAAAATAATACGCAAATATTAAAAGCAATGTTAAGAAATGTGGTAAATATGCTAACAATCCTTGTTGTATATTTATTAATATTAAAACATTTTTTTTTAACTTGAGTTGGTAACAGTTGTTTTGCTGAAATGTTGGCGGTCTGAGCTTCCTAAAGTTACGTCACACTTCCGCCCTGTTCACTTGATACCAAAATGGCGAAAGAGGTGCGATTGATTTTGTGTCAAGGAGGTGAAAAAGTGCCGTAATCGGCGGGGTGAAGAGTGCACCTGTCAGTGGAGTGCCAAGAATATGATGTAATTTAGTTCGTGTTTTTCTGGGGTGAGTCAACCATTTTACTCGAAGCTAGGTTATACGCCATGATGCCTGAGATAACCAGAGATTTTCCTGTTTGCCCACAGGAGTGGTATTTTATTTAACCCAATTTCTATCCGTTTGCAACAAATGTTCTGAGAACCGTCACCAGCGTCACTACCGCGGAGATTCGGAGAATATTCGACATCATGCTGACCTAAACAAGGCAGCCACTTTTACCTGCTGTCACAGCTTCACTGAAGGAAGAATAAACGAACTCTACTCATCAATGTGAAAGCTGTCTTTTTATTGCTTTTTATTTCCAGGCACTCCGACGCATAAGCCTCATTCAGTGCAAGAAAAAACCACCACCCACCCCTCGAGATGTGATTTTTCTTTATGATAACCTCACTTTAGTTTTTTTGTTTTTTTGTTTGACGGTAGTCATTTTTTAGTTTCGTGGTTTTCCTCTAAAACCATGTGGCGCTCAAAATTTCTTATCTCTCATTCGGCATGACGTAGATTTTTTTTTTATGGTAAAATTCTTTTGCTTTTGATTCTTTTTACGCAAACCGCGTGCTTAAAATTGTTATAAGTTTATGATCCAAACCGACGATATGTGGTAAAAATTTAACCCTCCTTTTTGCAGTCAGGAAATAAATCATAGCACTCAGTACTAACTGAACCACACTCATAATTTCATCACAAGTAAATAAGTTTACCGCCCAACGAAGTGGGCACGGGCCAGCTACTATATAAATAAAAATAAAATCACCGACCGGGTCCATCATAATACTATTATTATAACACTTCTAGGGGGTGATCGTTGAACTCTACGCTAACGATCTGCTGTGGTAGGTTTAGGACAGTTGTTTTGACGGAGTTAATGGGCCCTTGCTGAGTTGGCCACGAAGACCCATTCTGTTCAGGGTTAGTCACACTCACGGGCCAACACCTATCCGACGGCCTCCACGCATGAGGTGCGAACCTGGTAGGACACTGGCCTTATGGTTAGGTTCCCCTGGGAATCAACCTTCTGGCGCTCCTGGACGATCTGCGCACCGTGCGGCGTAAGCCAATCGACTGTGCACTCTGACTAACAGTCGGGGACTCTGGAAGCAGTACTGTTACCTATAGAGCGGGGGTGGTTGCGGACCTTACGGCGACTGCTCTTGAAACGACCATCGGCTATCCGATCCTGGGTGAACAGCCACGGGTGGTCCGCGATAGATTCGGTTTACACCGTTTCACCGCTTCGTAAAGGAGAGGACCGCGCAAGCGACCTCGAACTTGTAACCAATCGAGAGACTGGAGTAATCTGGTCGCAATTGGAAGTAAGGGCGTGAGCGTAAGCCCGCTGGGTAACACTCCTGGCTATCTCGCGGTTAAGGCGTTGGCCTCTTACGGGCATGTGGCGGAGCTTGACGATGGACTGTTTTTGTCCAAGTTTCTGCGCTCACTTCAGGGAGACAGAACGACTAATTGTTAAAACTTCCTGAGGTGACGAGCTCGCCCGCTGTAGTCGACAGCCCTGGTTGTTTTGACTCAGGTGAGTGCTGACCTTACCACCCATTCACTTTTCCTTCAAAGCCATGGAATTTGAGATGCGGAAATTGCAGTTTTAATATTTTTTTCTAAGAAGGGCTTGTTTATTTTTTTGGAGAGACAAAGATCTTTAAATAGGTGAAACAGAGCCTTGGATGGCAGGCCACAAGCGCCAACTACCACCGCGTGAAGGTGAACAGTGAAGCCATTCTAGGTGACAGTATTTGAGGGTTCAAATTTGTACTTGTGGTCATTTGGAATATTTGATTATCATGGAACAAATAGAGTTGTCAACTACAACAGGCGAACCCGTCACCTCAGGAAGTTTTAACGACTGTTCTATAGCACAATTAAGTTATTCTATTCTATTCTTTACTTAAGAGGGTGCTGCACGAAATTTCTCAAATTAGGGTCTAGCGTTTTAGTTATTCCGCTAAAACTACTCTAGTAAAAGCAGTGACAAAAAACACTCGTTTTTATCAATAAGTCATTTACAAGGTGAGATAATAAATTTGGCAATAGTTTGCATAGTTTTTTATAAAAACGCCCGAGAAAATATACAAAAATGGGCGCGGGGTTTTAGTCCTCACTGGGAAAATAATAACTAATTTGAATTACAAATTACTATAACAGAAAGTTAAATGACATATCTTCACTATAAAATATTTAAATTTCAATTATTTGTAATAGGATTTTATACAATAAATCCCAGAAAATCAGGTATCAGATTCTCCATACATTTTTTGTATGGGCTAGCCGCGTTATAATAAATACACAGGCGCGCTATGAAATAGATTTACTTCCCTGCTGCTATTGGAAGCGAGAGCACGTCGCTTTGTGTTAGCTCATGTCACTTTGCGCTCAAGTAATATTTTATTCTTCTACACCGCAGTACCGCTTCGTCACGCGTCGTCACTAAAAAGCAAACAGCATCTTTGTTATAACTTATTATAATACTCTACATGTATTTTAGTTAATGGGGAAGCGCAAGAAAACATATTTCGTTTTTTGAGAAACGAAATATGTTTTCTTGCGCCCCCAAAATAGCCGAAAAGGCCCATGGGTCATTAAAATCAGCATGAGAAAAATCATTTTGGTTTATTAGCGACCATCTTGAAAAACAGCCGCTATTTTGAGTCCGCTGGGCCAAATATGTCGGAACGGCGGGTCAAATCGACCATTTTGGTCTAATAAATACGTGTGCAAAAGGATTTGCTTTTATCACAATTTGCAGTTTTTGTTATTTGCAATTTGCTATGAGCAATAAAATTATAAAATGAGGGTTACTTCGCTTTGGCGGGTGACCGTCTGTTCAGCGTTATCAATGCATGCGATTTACTCACACGTGAGTGGCCGCTGCCGGCAAGCGTAAATTACCTACATTTGTGTAACGGCATAGGCTCGGGACCCTCTAACGAATGAGGACTAAACCGTCCTCAATTTTGGGAGCAGCAAAGGACTGGCAATTGCTGATGGACACACATGAGAAGCATTACCAAATGCCTTCAGAAATCTGCACCACAGCTTACAGACCGGATATTCTCATATTCTCAATGGCGACAAAGCATGTTGTACTTGTCGAACTTACAGTCCCATGGGAAAGCAACATACCGAAAGACCACAACTTCAAAGTAAACAAGTACTGCAATTTAGTAGACCGGATAGTGAGAAACGGATTTAAGAGTGATCTCTTCGCCGTGGAAGTGGGAGCAAGAGGACTACCGGCGAAGTCACTCTACAGCCTCTTCAAGAATTTAGGCCTGCCAAGAGCGGCGCTGAGCTCGAAAGCGGCACTGGAGGCGTCCTACAGAATATGGATAGGTAGAGAGAGGGAGGCCGAGGGCGGGACTGGTGGCTCTCCGCGTCCTAGTCATCGCAGACTAGCTGATGAGGGCTTGTAGCGAGCCGAAACGTCACGCGCGCTGGAGAACTGTAGAGCGGCCGCTCACAAGTCCCACCTCGTCCGACACCCTCCTTTATTGCCAATGGGCCCGGATATGTTCGGTGAAGCCATTGAAAGCTGAGTTCAACACCTTCTATCCTCCGATAGATCCACGTTACAAGCTTGTTCTATTTGTTTCAGCGAAAGTCGATGCCTCCTGTCCGGCCGAGGAGGCTCTCAGTCAGGGGAGAAAGTTTCGTATCGGAATGGGAGCTGCCGGCAGGATTGCGCTACACTCTTCCGTACAATGGGCGACCAATCTTAGCAAAGGTATTTAAACAGTTTGATAATTACTACAGTTGCTCCACTGTCTTGCCGCTTTTCCTAAAGCTGGAGCCACACTAACGGAAATCGCCGTTAATTAACCCCTTGAGTATGATACGACCAGATCTGGTTCCGCGTTTTTTTCACTTCTTTGACGTTCTCATATTTATTCATCTTAATATATATAAATTACGTGTCACGTTGTTTGTCCGCGATGGACTCCTAAACTACTTAACCGATTTGAATCAAATTTGCACACAATGTGCAGTTTGATCCAACTTGAAAGATAGGATAGCTTACGTCTTAATTTATAGTCGCGATATTATTTTATTGCAATGTCTATTATTTGACATTCGCAATTATCTGTTAGTTCCAAACGATTTTAACAGATGGCATTATCTATTGAGTAATCCATAGATGGTGCTGCTATGTTAAACCTACAAACGTCATAGTCAGCCAAGCGTTATTCTAAATTCAAAATATTGTGAAGGTAATACAGTGAAATTATTCCTGCTTTTTAATTATTTGTGCTTCATTGTTCAAAACTCTTTAATTAAAATATATACATGTAAGTATTATCACTAATATAATATAAAAATGGATGTTGGTATATCTGTATGCCCGTCTGTCCGAGTTTAATAGACTCCGAAACCGTTTGACCGATCACCATGAAAGTTGGCATATATATGTATTTTTTCATGGTTAAGGTTTTTATATATATCCGCTTTGTTGCAACTTTCAACTAGACGGCGCTGCAGCACACCAACTTCTATACTGCTCAACCGATCGCCAAGAAAATTGGTATACATTGGTATTTGAGAAAAGATATAACACGGGCAACGCCGGGTAATACCACTCGTAATTATCTAATTGTTTTACAAAATGATATTTCAATATTCTATATTCGAAATTTCAATGCAATCATTGTGCAGTTGTTCTTTTTATGATTGGTGTAGTAGTTTCGTAGTTATAGTACTTTAAGGTCGATGTCGCCGAAAATCCTGCAAAAGAGACAGATGCATCCATGAAAATACCCATTTACTCCAAGGGTTAACAGTGGATGTTTAACGTCGGTGTAGCCACGACTTATTGCGATAATTTTACAACAGCATAAATATTGCCGTTTGACGTTTAAAAAACGCCTTTGGATATCTTCTACCTCGCTGTTGTAAACCAAATGGGAGCTAATGGGCCCTTGCTGAGTTGGCCACGAAGACCCATTCTGTTTCAGGGTCGGTCACACTCACGGGTCAACACCCATCCGATGGCCTCCACGCATGGGGTGCGAGCCCGGGTAGGACACTGGGTCAACCAGTCTCCCCTGGGAACAATCCTCTGGCGCTCCTGGACGGTCTGCGCACCGAGCGGCGCAAGCCAATCGATTGTGCTCTCCGACTAACAATCGGGGGAGTCTGGGAACTGTATTGTTTCCTATAGAGCGGGGGTAGTTGTCTACCTTACGGCGACTGCTCTTGAAATGACCATTGGCCATCCGATCCCGGTTCAGAGTCGGGCAAAGGACGCCTTGGTCCGCGACAGATTCGGTGCACTCCGTTTCACTTTTCATAAGGGAGAGGACCGCGCAAGCGACCTCAAACTCGGAACCAATCGAGAGACCGGAGAAATCTGTCACAATTGGTAGTTAGGGCGCGAGTGCCGCCCGCCAGGTAACATACCTGGCTACTCGCGGTAAGGCGTTGGTCTCTAACGGGTTGTGGCGTAGCTAGACGTCGGATTTGTTATGTCCAAAGTCTTCTACGCTCACTGCACGGTCGATAGAACGAACAATCGTTAAAACGTCCTGCGGTGACGGGTTCGCCCGTTGTGGTTGACAACTCAATATGTTGTAAACCAAATATTGTGGATTCCAAATTGAGTAGGCAAATTCCACAGTACTGTGAACATAAGCGAGATATAATGTCCTCAAGACATTTATATTATAATCAATGTCTACAAAGAATCACCATATATTACATCAATCAAGATATAGATGCACTTTCAAGATGGGGCTCTGTGAATGACATGGAATTCAATACTAACAAGTGCTCTGTTTTAACCATCACTAAGGAAAAACCATCACCTTGCTTTTTCCCTATACACAATAAACGGGTCAATTTTAAAAAGGTCAACCGAGGTGAGGGACCTGGGAATTACATTTGATACGCAGTTGAACTTCCGTGCACACATTACAAATATTTGCAATCGTGCTAGCAAAATGGTCGGTTTTGTTATTCGCATATGCAAACAGTTTAATAATATTCATGTAATGTTTCTACTATATAATTGTTTAGTCCGTAGCATACTTGAATATAACTCGGTCATCTGGTGTACAAGTGAAAACAAATACATTCAGATGGTAGAGCGTATTCAAAGAAAATTTTTGAGGTATATTTATAACAGAAAGTACAATATTTATCCATACTTATTTCCGTCCGATTTTGTGCTAGGAATGATAGGATACAACAGTCTTGAAACGCGTCGATATATTTCACTAATTATATTTGCATATACATAAATTCAAGGAACTATTTATTTGCCAGAGATACTATGTAAGTTTGAATTGTACGTACCGGTAAATTAATAATAATAATAATTATTATTATTATCGTAGAATTAACTGTTCCATGGGAATCAAATATCGCAAAAGACCACGAGTGCAAATTAAATAAATACCATGACCTCGCAAATGCCGTCACCCGGAACGGCTTCACTGTTCACCTTCACGCGGTGGAAGTAGGCTCTCGTGGCCTGCCAGCTAAATCTTTGTTTCACCTTTTTAAAGATCTTGGTCTCTCGAGGAAAATAATCAACTCCTTTCTAGAAAAATTATCTAAAACCGCGATTTCTGCATCTCAAATTCTATGGCTTCGAAGGGGGAGTGAATGTGTGGTAAGGTGAACGCTCACATGTGGCAAGACAGCTGTCCTAAACCTACCACCGCCGGTCGTAAGTCCGGAATCCACCCTTCACCTCCCAGAAGTGTAATAATTATTATGATGGGCCCGATTTTTGGTCGGTGAATTCCATGGCAGCTCCGTTTGTATTTTAATTATTTAATAATAATAATAATTAAATGCTTTATTTGCTTTAACAAAAAGGCGAGCTTATTGCCTAAAAGCAATATCTTACAGCTAACTTTAACCTAGTGGAATAACATGTTATGCGGTAAAAATAAATTAATGAATTGAATTTTAATCATTTAAATTCAGCAGGACAACAAAACAAGAAATTTAAGAAAAAACAAACAATAAACCTATAATGACGCAGGGGACGCAATAGGGAGGAAAAAATAAGGAAAAGTTTATGAGCGTGGGTTCAAGTGTTCTTTGAGCCTGCGTTTGAACTGCAAAACATACTAGGTGCTATCCTTATACACAGCGAGGAGATCGCATCTATTGTTTAATGTGCCGTACCACCGTACAAATATTTTTGTAGACAGGCCAGTGGGAAGGGTTATAGCTCTTCTTAATTCCTTACCCACAGAAATAGATATCTTTTGTATATCAGCTAAAAAGGCAACTCCCTGCTATCTCATTTTTATTTTAATGTCTTTTATTTAGTTTTATATTTTTATGTTTTTTTCTTGTTCAATGTTAGCATTAATTTAGTTACGTAGTCATTTATTTTTAGACTTCCACTCTAGCTTTAATATTCAAGGGCGAATTGGATTCATCTGTAATGCCCTTGAATACTATTTGAAACTAATCCTACTAATATTGTAAACGTGAAAATTTGTAAGAATGTATGGATGTTTGTTACTCTTTCGCTCAAAAACTACTGAATGGATTTTGATGAAACTTTACAATCATATAGCTTACACATCAGAATAACACATAGGCTATAATTTATAAAGATATAGTGTGAATTATCTAAAATATAACGATAACTGTCAAGTAAGTAGGAAAAAAATCTAAGAAATTGACATTCGAAATTTAAATTCTATCCTACTATCCTACTAATATTAAACGCTAAAGTTTGTATGTATGTATGGATGTTTGTTACTCTTTCACGCAAAAACTACAGAATGGATTTTGATGAAACTTTACAATAATATAGCTTACACATCAGAATAACACATAGGCTATAATTTATAAAGATATATGGTTTTCTAACATCATTATCACAATTTTCCATCACCACGCGGGTAAAACCGCGGGGCATAGCTAGTAACAAAATAAATCAATGTCTTTATTACAGATACCGACTTGTCAACTTTAGCCTCACTGGCTGACGGCCGTGACTCAACCGATGACAGCGTTCCGGTCATTCTTAATTTGAGAATCGCCGGCGGAGGACCGGATCTCGATCAACATTTCAGGGTATTACTTACTAATTTAACTCCTGTTATCCCTTAGTGGGGCATAAGGCCTCAACATTACATCCTTAACGTTCCATTACATTACATATTCCTCTGCTTCGACCTTAATTTTAAACCGGCACACGGTTTCTCAAAGTGACAAGTTATTATTATTATTATTATACACTAGCAGCTTATGGCTGATGCAGGTACCTCACATGCACTTGTTTTTAAACTTGTGACTGCTTTGCACTAAGAAAAATGTCGAGTTTGTTTTTAAAGCTATTGACATAGATAGCACTGATCACTTCCTCTGGCAACGCATTCCAAGCATCCACTACATGATTTGTCAAAAAATATTTCCTGGGGTTCGATGCTGCAATTGTCTTATTTAGCTTCAACGAGTGTCCGCGCAGTTGCTTATCGGTATTCAGGGTATACATGCTCTCGAGGTTGGGCACACTGTAGTAACCGTGAAGCATTTTGTAGCTTTCTATTAGGTCTCCTCGCTGCCTATGTTCCTGGTATGATGTCAGGCGAAGTTCTTTCAGTCGTACTTCGTACGGTTTCTTCCTCAGCGATAGCACCAACTTTGTTGCTCTTCTCTGAACTCTTTCCAGGTGCTCTATATCCTTCCGAAAGTAAGGATTCCATACCTGGTAGGCATATTCGAGAAGCGGGCGAATGTAGGTTTTATAGAACTTGAGGAAAAGTTCACTGGTGATAGCGGAAAAAGTTTTTCTTATCAAATATAGAAGTGAGTTTGCTCTCTTAACTATTTCGATTATGTGGGTTTCCCATTTGAGGTCCAAGGAGATAGTGATGCCAAGGTCTTTCTGGGTCATAACTGACTGCACTTTTTTCCCCTCAATCGTATATGCTAGCCGTTTACTAGTACAAGTGTCTCTAGTCTTTTCTACAGAACTTATAGAGAACTTTTGTATCTGCCTGGATGTAACGCGCCTGTCGAAAGAGTTTTTTCTCTAATGAATAAAATATGGACAAGCGAGAAAATACAGTTAAGTGTCGCAGTTTTGAAAGCCATTTTGATTACCAAGACTTACATTAATAAATCATGTAATCATCTTCATTCCCCTAGAATGTGTAACGTCCCTTCCGGGATGCACGCTTACCTGCCGCAAACAGCGTAACGTCCCTTGCGGGACGCGGCGCTCGCCGCTGTGAAAAATGCGGATTTCGTCACATTAGTTATACCCCACCTCGTACAACGGAGGGTTAAATCATAGCTCTTGCCATACCCTCCGTTTTGGCAACCCTCCTACGCCGAAGACATACAGGTGGCGCTGATAGCATTGTCTGGTGAAACTAACAGCAATTTATTTGGTCATAATATATGGGGTGTTATTACTGCACGGGCATTTTTTTCGTGGGTAACTCAGTACAACGAAGTAAGCAACTTTTAATTAAAAAATTTGGAAAAAACTGAAAATTTTTGAAAATTTGTTATTTTTATTTTATTTTTAAATAGTATGTAAAACTATGATCACGATGCACTATGTAGCGGTTGGTAAAATGTCGCTGATATTGTTTATTTACGACTTATTACCTACCGCTAGATGGCGCAGCGCGTTCAAACGCTTCTCAAACCTTTATTTAACCCCTCCTCTCGCGAAGTAAAAATCCCCTATCACTTTTGCGCGCGACATATTCGGGCAAAAAATCGACGCGAGTCAACGGCCTTGAGAAAAACGATCATAACTTATAAACCACTAAACGGATTTAAAAAAGATAAAGAGAAAAATGATCGCATTGAAATTTGACATATAAAACATTATAACCTTATCTCGTAAAACAATTAAGATAATAATGAATAAATATTACAAAATTGGCAAACTGAAAAAACTCGCCTATAAAATCATTTCGAATTTTTTGTCACAAAATACATAAAATATGCAAAAATTGTAAATACAGTTATGTTCTTTATTAAATGCTTTACCAAAACGATATTTTTTTTTTACTTATTTGCATACAAAAATATTTATTTATTCAGCCAAGAAAAATTTTATGTATTCTCGTAAAAAAAAAAAAAAATAATTTTTAATTTGTGACTAATGGTATTTTTTTATATGAAATTCTTTCAAAATAACTTTATTACTACATCACACTTCTTAGAAATCACACCAGAACTTTGAGCTTTGTCTGATATTATAGAAAAATCTAAAGTTTTGAGAGTTTGCGTCCGAACTTAATAATAAACTTTGAATGCTCATAATATAAAATTCGTTCGATTTTTTCAATTATATTGTCTTATCTTAGACTTATTATATGTCTAATAACTAATTACTATACTCCAAAGAGTCACATTTCATCGAAAAACTATGGAAAATCGCCCTTTATTCTCTCATAGTAATTATCAAAACAAGTTTCTTTGCGCGATTCATTTTACAAAACAAGATATAATGTTCAAAATACGCCTAATTATGTGATAACTTAGGATGTAAATGAAGCAATACTTATTTTGTTAGTAAATTAAAGCGACATTACGTCATATTTCGCAATATATCGGGATATTTCATAAACATTACAAAATAATAACAACCATTTTTTCGCGAGCCGTTTGTTGTCGCCGAAGTGTTTTCTTTAAAAATTCGTGAAAAACAGCAAATAATTACTCACTGTTCTCCGGTAACAAACACTCAAACACTGCACACACACACTTTTTATCACCAATTTCGCGGAGCCGTACGCGGCCGTGCGATTTGCCGACGGACACTGGGCGTTTGACGTCTATGCTCACTTTTTAAATCGTTGTTCGATATTGCCACACGGAAATCTTGAATTAAAGATATTTTGGCCATATCGTTGCGCCCTCAGAAAGCATATAGTACGACGTTTCGAATCGTAAATTGCATTTTTCGCAGCGGCGAGCGCTTGGTCCAGTAGCGGACGTTACAGAGTTTAGGCGGCCGACATTTATGTCCCGTAGGGGATGTTACGTAGCGAGCGGGTTAACTTGATTTCACTTCAAGCAAATAAATCGGCCCTTCCTAGCCACCGCATGTATGCGACTGCTGATAAGTATAAATTCTGTCTAGCAGTAGCATACTTTCAGTGTGCTTTATTGAATCTACAATACAAGTAGTAAATTTTAAACTGAAGATTGAAGGGTAAAGAGGTACCACTTTAAGTCTTTATGAGTCTTGTAACACTGCGACCATTGCTGATCTATTGTGTTCGCCACCTACTATAGTTCTGCGCTAAGCCTCACGTCATTTAAGAATCGCAGCATGCTTATGGAGCCAGATTGTTTTACCTCCTCAGGTTGGAGGTAGTGACCACCCAAGTGGGTGTATCTTTTACGCATCAGCGGGCCACATGAGGTGCAGGGGAGTTTCCTCTGCTCCTTGGCAAAACCTTCACATTTTTGTGTCTCTGAGCTTGAGGTTGAACATGTGTTTGTTCAGGCCACAATGCCCCGTGAGCACCCTCACCAGTATGCGTAGATTGTTCCTATTTAGCAACAAGGCCTCACGGGCCCCCCTATTATGATGGGCCCGACTCCGGTCGGTGAATTCGATGGTAGCTCCGTTTGTATTTATTTATTATTGGAATGATTCAACCCTGGTGTGTTGTTCCAGTGGTTGACAGATTGTTCTAAATATAATTGTTTGAGCATTAGGTTTGCAAGTCTTTTTAGTACTCCACAGCAAGGTTCATGGCCGTATAACTTTCCCTTTGCTCCCGTCTTAGCAAGTTCATCGGCTTTTTCATTTCCGTCGATTCCTGCATGGCCGGGAACCCATCTTAGAATTACCCTGTTCTTTTCGCCCAGGGAATTCAGTAGTGATATGCAGTTTTGCACTAGCTTTGAATGAATGGTATTCGAGGCTAGTGCCATAAGAGCTGCCTTGCTATCCGAGTGGATATAGATACGGTGGTTGGCGTAGTTCTTATGGAGGTTGATATCCGCACATTCAATAATTGCGTATACCTCCGCTTGGAATATGAAAGCGTATTTCCTCAAGTGTACACTTCTTTCGAAGTTTGGTCGCTCTCCATATATACCGCAGCCTACGTCAAGTCCCGATTTTGACCCATCAGTATACTATTTAAGGCTACCGTCCTCCCATTGCAGTTGGCTTTTTAGCCAGTCGTCTCTGGGCGGCAGTTCAACTGTAAACAGTTATGTCGGGTTGCCCCATTCACCAACCCTGGGCATGCCACTGGTTGTCCTATTAGGTTAAGGCGTAAGATATAGCTTCAACGCAATAAGCGGGCCGATTTGTATGATACATTTAAATAAAGCATTTTATTAATATTATTATTATTGATAACAATATTTATTGTTTATTTCTCCACCAGGATAGTATTGAGCCGCATCTGGAAGTCTGTCTCCAGCATTCAGAGTTGGTTGATCCAAGCGAAGACCTGAATGTGACCGTCGCAATTCGGGGCAAAAACCGCACACGCTGCCCCCAGTTTACAGTCACACAGGTTTCTAATTCTGTGGCGGCTTTATTGAAAGAGCACAGTCGGATCGCAGCTAAACTGTGCGAGAGGGACAAGGAGAAGCAAATAGCATCAGATCAGGTAAGCGATATACAACATCAGGTTGTAACTATACATACAAGCGGCAGGGAAACCCTTTCTAAATTATTATTATTATTATTATTATTTTATTATTATTATGATATTATTATTATATTATTATTATTATTTATTATTTATTCCGTAGCCGGCGATTGGGGAGGGGGTCGCCCTCGCAGCCAATACGCTGCTGTCGATGCCGCTGAATATCGTACTCCATTCACGATTCGCTTCTATTCTTGACGATTTTTTGCCACGTCTCGAGCATCCCTAGCCGACAATCGTTGATTTTTAAGGTCGTCTTTGATGTTATTTAGCCAGGTTTTCTTCGGTGCCGATCGCTGAATTCTCCATTCTGTCGGACGGTCTCGCTGAAGAAGTTTACGTGGCAAGCGATTGTCGTTCATTCGGCAAACATGGCCGAACCATCGTAGTCGACGTTTTTGTACTTCTTCTTCGATCGTTGTTACTAGATCGCATCTTTCTCTAATAGTCTCGTTTCGAATTCGGTCGCGGAGTGAGACACCGAGAATCTGCCTCGAGCATCGCATTTGGAAGACTTCGAACTTGGCGGTCGTGGCCTGCTATAGTAGGGCCAAAATCAACGTGCACCTGGAGTCATAAATCATTAGGCCGGACCTCTCGCTCACACTCGCTGTCTTTCGCTCGCACTATGGGGATGCGATGGATTATCGATGTATCGATGGAATATCGATGGACTATGATGGATTGATGGTTGGATCGATATAGATGCCAAGAGATATCGATGGATATTATAGATTATGATGAAAATTTTCGTAATAATTTGTAATGATTGCTTTAGTTAGTTTTAAACTCATTTATTAACCCCTTGAGTATGATACGACCAAATCTGGTTCTGAAACAATTATCCGTTGAGTATGATACGACCAGATCTGGTTCCGCGTTTTTTTCACTTCTTTGACGTTCTCATATTTATTCATAATTATCTAATTGTTTTATAAAATGATATTTCAATATTCTATATTCGAAATTTCAATGCAATCATTGTGCAGTTGTTCTTTTTATGATTGGTGTAGTAGTTTCGTAGTTATAGTACTTAAAGTCGATGTCGCCGAAAATCCTGCAAAAGAGACAGATGCATCCATGAAAATACCTATTTACTCCAAGGGTTAAGAAAAAAATTCGTAAATACAAACTAACGTATACATGCAACAATAAAGTGAAATAAAAGTTTAGAGAATATTAAAAATATATTTTAAGTTTTTTAAGAGAATAAATTATTTGATTTGATTTGAGTAAATTATCGATAAGCAACGTCGACTTGTTGGACATCCTTACGCGCGTCATCCGGCCTAATGATTTATGACTCCAGGTGGACGTTGATTTTGGCCCTACTATAGCCAGATCTTTGTTTCCTGTTGCATCATAAATTACGGGTTTAAAACGGAGATTGAATGGGTGGTAAGGGTGCACGCTCACATGTGGCAAGACAGATGACCTAAGCCTACCACAGCCAGTCGTTAGTCCGAAGTCCACCGCTCACTCCTTAAAAACGTTATAATAGTATTATGATGGACCCGTCTCTGGTCGGTGAATTCTATGGCAGCTCCGTTTGTATTTTAATTATCCAACCGTAGACTTTATAAAAGAATTATTTATACTTACAGAAATGCCTGACATCTCAGTACTGCAAGGAAGTATGGTCACTTTGCCAGGCTCTCTGGGGTCTCCATCTCGAACCGACGGAAGGTAATACTTTTGAAAAAATTTCACTTTCACTCTCACTACATTTTGCTTATTTCGCATTATACTAACTGAAGGTATTACAATGCCCACATTTGGCGATGATTCGGCTATACTATCCAGCATTAGTGACCCTCAAGCTGTTTCCAGAGATTTCCGAAGGAGATGGAACATGTCAATGATGTCCTTAGGAAAAATGGATACGGAAATTATCACGAGACACGCACACGATCTAATACGAACGAAACTCAAAAACCGAGCAGATCAAGAGCATTCTTACCATACGTCAAGGGCGTGACTGATCGAATAAGTAAGATGCTAAACAGATTCGATATAGAAACGATCTTCAAACCGACCCAAAATATAGCTCGATTTTTGAGGCCTGTAAAGGATGTAATACCACTGCAAACCCCGGGTGTGTATAAAGTCGAATGCAGCTGCGGTCTAGCCTACGTTGGACAAACGAAACGGCCCATAGCCACGCGACTGACAGAACACATCAAAGCTGTTAAAAACGTTCAGCGAGAAAAATCTGCGATCTGCGAACATATATTGGATAGCGGAAGTAACCACTGGATGCAGTTTCAAAATCCCATTGTTCTATCCGAGGAACAATTCTACTTTCCTCGCATGATCCGGGAAGCCATTGAAATAAGAAGAACTCCGAACTTCAATGGAGACGACGGCTACAAACTCTCTTCTGCGTGGAACCCTCTTCTTAAAATGTTCCCGCCGCCGAACGCCGAACGCAAAGACGTAAAACAGGATACAGTGAGTGTTGTGTGCAAGACGGATTTTAAAAATTCCCGCGCTCCGAGCCCGGCCCCCCACCACCGTTATAACCTACGCAGTGGCGGCAGCGGTTTGCGGTCTACCCGCAAAACAATGGACTGACAGCTCTTCAGTCTACCCTAGACAACGGCGGCTGCAACGTCACCGAAACGTCGGGTCCTACAAATTTCACTCGGTAAATTCGTTTTCTATCCTATTTATAATGTCAAACAACCGCGATAGTCTTCGATTTTATGTTTCCAGAGAGCTCTAATTGTAGCTGAATCAGATTTATTATGCGGATGACGTGATGGAGAATTCAGGCCAGCTCATTCTAATACAACCCTGCAGAGAGGCGGTTTTTGCCATGGCTACGATAGATTCGGTAGACACCGAAAAACTGTCATTTTAACCCCTTCCTAGAATGTCCCGACGAGGGCCTAGCCGAACCGTAGTTTTGCATCTTGTCAGATTTCTTATTCGGTAATCATTTCATTTTATGAATATTTTTTCTTTCCCCTCTTTGCAGAAGGACTGCAAAATCCCTTATTAGAGGAGCGAAACCGTCACGAGGCACTCTCAAAATGGCTAGCGGAGACAGTGGCGCCAACCGTTGATGCCGAACTGAAAAGGGGTGGCCTTCGCATCGATGAAGACAAAGATGGTAAGCCTGTATTATATAGCACTGACTTAACCCTTGGAGTAAATGGGTATTTTCATGGATGCATCTGTCTCTTTTGCAGGATTTTCGGCGACATCGACCTTAAAGTACTATAACTACGAAACTACTATACCAATCATAAAAAGAACAACTGCACAATGATTGCATTGAAATTTCGAATATAGAATATTGAAATATCATTTTGTAAAACAATTAGATAATTATGAATAAATATGAGAACGTCAAAGAAGTGAAAAAAACGCGGAACCAGATCTGGTCGTATCATACTCAACGGATAATTGTTTCACAACCTGATTTGGTCGTATCATACTCAACGGGTTAAGAGACTAATATAATATTCATTTTTTATATACCTTATGTCCGATTGCTGTACTGCTTTTGCTGGAAACGGCGCGGCTGGTCTATTTCAGCATTATGCATACACTGGTCTCTTTCAGCCTTATTTCTGTAGTATAATGTCTTATGGGATACTGTTCTGGAGAAGGGCTGCTGATGTGGAATAAATGCGCTACAAAATAGAGCTGTTCGGTCAATTTGCTTGGGCCAGTGGCGCAGTGGGTTATGTTGCCTGATCTTGCATTGTCACACAGATCTTCAAAAATGTCTCATTTTAATTCTCGCAAATATGCAGAGAATCCTGTGGAAATTCGCTATCTGCATTGCGTTTCACCTTTGTTCTATTCTCTTTGCAGAGTTCCACTGCGCTTCTATTCTGACGCTGCTGACTGGGAGAAGACTTCTGGAAGCTTGCCGATTGGCTACGAAGAACAACGACCACATATTAGCTTTGATACTTTCACAGATAGGAGGTGAGTACAGCAAACCAATCTAGGCCGTTTACTTTTATTTTCATAGATTTCATTTATTTATTTATTTAATAAAGCGTTTATACCTATTGATCTTAACTATTATTCTTGAATATAGTAAAACTGAATTTAGTTCATGTAGAGTAGGCTGTGGTTTTGGTGGCAACTTCAATTCAAAAGTCTTCAACTAACGTCCAGTCATTCTGGCATTGAAGGCCGATAGCATGAGCCATAGTGTGGCTGTCGCGATCTTCTCGTAGGAGGGAATTCTTCAGGTCAACATCGCTCATGGTTGTACTGCCATATCAGACCAATGCCATTTTGGCTGATTCTAGCAAGAAACTTTTTGCAGAAGTCTATGCAGGCTTGTAGATCATTTAATTTACTATGGCCATTTATTACGTGTATTCAATTCGAATAAAATTAAATTCAAATAAAACTAAATGTATTCGTTTTTCGCTTTCTAACAGCAGAAATAACTTTAATGTTACTCTAAATAATGAAAAATTAGACTTCATAGAACAGACGGTATTCTTGGGAATCACGTTGGATTCTAAACTAAAATGGGATTCACATATTACCAAACTGTCAACAAGGCTTAGTTCAGCCGCATATGCTGTTATGAAAATCCGTCAAATTACCGATGTTGATACTGCGAGGCTAGTATATTTCTCTTATTTCCACAGTATTATGTCTTACGGCATCTTACTGTGGGGACAAGCTGCAAGTATGCCCTCAATCTTTATTCTACAAAAACGGGCGGTTAGAGCCATATACAACTTGCGCAGACGTGATTCCCTAAGAGAATTATTCAAAGAAATTAACATTCTTACTGTACCTAGTCAATACATATTTGAAAACATTATGCATGCACGAAAAAATATATCTCATTATTCAAAAAACTGTGACAATCACAAATACAATACTAGAAATAAAAATAAATATATAGTGACAAAATTTAGACTAAGTAAGATAAGCAATTGTTTCATGGGAAACTGTATACGGTTCTATAATAAAATTCCAGAGGACATACAGGGTCTATCAGACATTCAGTTTAGAAGTAAAATTAAAAATATTCTATGTAAGAAGGCTTACTACAAAGTAGTAGATTTTATTAATGATATTGATTTTTTTTTGGAATGATTATAAAATCGAATATTCTTTTCTTATTTTATTGAAAATTGTTAACTGTGTAGGTATATTGTCTTTTCACTTTTAATTTTTTATTTTTGACTATTGTTGTTAATTATGACTATTTTAAATTTTATGACTATTTTAAATTCTAACTGTACCTATACTTTAAATTGCTTTTAAATATTTCTGTTGTTAAATATTTTATATCATTATCTATAATATAAACCGTACATTGTATCTCATTTTTGACGTCACAAAGCAATTTTATACAAATTCTATTGTGAATAAAAAACATTTTGATTTGATTTTGATTTTTGATACATGCCAGTCAACAAATGCATTGATTTCCAGTGAAATGCACTGACGTCAATACAGCCATTGTTCCACCTCGTGCAGCGCTGAATTACCACGAATTTTAACTACTTTGTCAAATCAGTTGCATTGAACAACATTTTTACTCGGAATATTTTGGATTGCGTCATTTTTCGGCCTTTATAAAGCGGCGAAAACAGCATCAGGGTATCATTTCTCGAATGATCACTCCCCCCAAGAAAGCGACGGAATCAAGTTGGGTCAACGGGTCCGACCATTTTGGGTACCTCTTCCTTCTTTCCTCATATCGAGACGAGCTAATATCAGTCTGAACTCCTACAGACTCGAGCCGTGTCGAGTACGAGATACTCTGAGCACAAACTATAATCCTTATCCATGCACCCTCGTAACTTCAGGCAGATAGCTACCGCATCCTCGTCAACCCCTGACATATTCGGGAAACGTCAACAAACTGGCAATATAAATTACTATAAATTCCATCTGATACAATAAATACCTTCTGATATACTCCTCCTTCTGTTCAGCGAAGCAAGTGCTTTGGATATTCGTCAGTTGTTTGTGAAACAATGCCTAATACATTTTTACAAGACTTTAGAGAAACGTTCCCGAAGCCAGCAGCAAAGACCAACTAGAATGGCTGAAGGGACGAACTATGTAATTCCTCACGTACATACAACCTTTGCCCAAAGACAGCTGTATTTCATCGCCCCAAAATTTTTAATACTTTGGAAGAGTCAGTAAAAAATGTTCAAAATGTACACCAATTTAAGATAAAGTAAAAAAATGGCTCCTTTACGAAGTAGGTCGTACAAAGACTGAAAAAAAATTGCTTCATACAATAATTTAAAATATGTCTGTATGTAGATGTATGTGTGTGTGTGTTTTATTATATATGTATGTATGTATGTTTGTGTGTGTATATGTATATATATGTATTTAACTAACCCTTTATCATATATATTTATATTAATATGTGTACTATTTTATGCCATTATCTTAGTGTTAGTATTGAAAGTAGTCTATTAGTCAGTAATACTCAAACGTCAGTACTACTCAAAAACAAAGGCTATATATTTCGTATGCCCAGATACAGGCTGTTCGGTCTAGTTGGGCATTCGTCTAGAATGATCGTATGGGTTGTGTTCATTTTCTTATTGCTTATATAAATAGTTACAAATTATATCTGTACCATCTCACTGTTAACTCTCTACCTCTCTACCCGGGCCCATCATGGGCCCGTTAGGGAGCTAACGGGCCCATGATGAGGTGGCCACGATGACCCATGTGTTCAGGGTCGGTCACACTCACGGGTCAACACCCATCCGATGGCCTCCACGCATGGGGTGCGAACCTGGGTAGGACACTGGGTCAACCAGTCTCCCCTGGGAATCAAACCTCTGGCGCTCCTGGACGGTCTGCGCACCGAGCGGCGCAAGCCAATCGACTGTGCTCTCCGACTAACGGTCGGGGGAGTCTGGGAACTGTATTGTTTCCTATAGAGCGGGGCTGGTTGCCTACCTTACTGCGACTGCTCTTGAAATGACCATTGGCCATCCGATCCCGGTTCAGAGTCGGGCAAAGGACGCCTGGGTCCTCGATAGATTCGGTACACACCGTTTCACCGCTTCGTAAGGGAGAGGACCGCGCAAGCGACCTCGAACTCGGAACCAATCGAGAGACCGGAGAAATCTGGTCGCAATTGGAAGCAAAGGCGCGAGTGACGGCCCGCCAGGTATCATTACTGGCTATCTCGCGGTAAAGGAGTTGGTCTCTTGCGGGTTGTGACGTAGCTGGACGTTGGATTTGTTCTGTCCAAAGTCTTCTACGTTCACTGCAGGGCGACAGAACGAGAAAATCGTTAAAACGTCCTGTGGTGACGGGCTCGCCCGTTGTAGTTGACACCGCAAGTTGTTAACTCTCTACCAAGTTGTAACAAATAAATAAATAAATAAATAAATACATTCAATCGACTTTCAATACGGATATAACCCGCAAGTTGACACCACCTCCTTACATCAAACCTGGGAGTCTAGTGAGAGGTGGTCCGTCACACGTGCTTTGATATTGCCGGATACTTGAAATTAGACAGAATCGAAGTTTTGATTAGTCTGGAGTTGGCATAGAGCAGAGAGTGCATTTTTAGAGCTAGCCTAAAAATGGTGTTTGGGTTTGAAGAGAGTCGAGGGGTCAGTCGGTTTGGCTAAGGACAGCCAGGATTGTAAATCAAGCGCATCCAGCGCATTCATTCTTGTCCTGATTACTGCTTTTTCCATACTGACTGATGATTGCGATTCAGTATCATTGCACACGGTGTGCAACCGGTTTTTAACACGCTTTTATTAGGTCGACCTGTATGTAACTAACTATGTAATGGAATCTAAGGTAACTAATTTAACCATCTTCCAAGGATCGTAGCGTCATGAAAATTGGCAGCTGTATGTAGTTCTGATGACAATACAATAATATGGTACTGTTGAACTGATCTGATGATGGAGTCGGAAGATATGAACTGGAACTTCATGATGGCACATCGTATCATAGCTGTGTTTGGACTTGTTAAAAAGTCTTGGAATGAACTTTGACCACGATTAGGTTTCAAGGTCTGATGATGTGGTTTTTACGTGCATTTATAGAAGCGTGTTTTTAGTGTTTTTTTTTAAACTATTACTTTATTATTTTTGGCTCAGAAATGCATTGCACACACGGTGTGTAGTCGGTCTCGAATGGGTTAAAGTAAAGATTTCATGCCTGGTATTCGAGGAACAATTATCAGTCCCCCCCTTCACCCCCCCCCCCCCCCCCAATTTGTTTTAAAATATTCACCCATTTATATTTTCAGGAGATGTTAACTTCCGCAGTTTGGTTGCGCATCAGCTTAGGTCGTGGTGCGAATGTTCCGCAACTGAGCTGATTGGTCGGTCTCGAGGGGCCGCTTTGCTATTAGCTACTGGCGCCATCCACTGGCCCCAGTTCCAACCCAGATACGCCCACATGCTGGACTGGCTCAGAGCGTTTGCAATACATTTCTGGTAAGTAATTTTCATTATTATTCTCTCTAACTCTAATCTGAACGGGCACCTTTGCTGATACGTCCAGATCAGATCTTGTAAAGCTAGTCATAAACAATATTAACCCTTTGAGTAGCGGCATAATTTCATGGCAGACCGCGGCAATTTATTGGAATTTCTTTCAATATCGCCGCGCTCGACAAAAAGTACTATAACTATGGAACTACTATCAAAATCAAAATGTTCTTTATTCATATAGACACAATTAAATATTATTTTTAATTTATGTTCTTATGATGCGTCCAAGCCTTACCCCCAAGCCGTTTTGTCATTTACATAATCAGATATTGTATAGTATGCTTTTTTATACAATTTTGCTTTGATGGTAGCTTTAAACTTATTTACAGATAGTTCTCTAATAGTATGAGGAAGTTTGTTATAGAAGCGTATACATTGTCCCAACAAAGAATTGCTTATTTTGTGGAGACGATTAGCAGGTACAACAAGGTTATGCTTATGTCTAGTATTAAAATTATGAGTGTCGCTTTTTATTTTAAACTTGTCAATATTCTTGTGGACATACAACAGATTTTCGTATATATATTGTGATGCAACAGTAAGAATATTTATCTCTTTGAATTTTTCTCTAAGTGAAACTCGAGGACCAAGTTTATATATAGCTCTTACAGTACGTTTCTGTAGTATAAAAATGTTATTAATGTCCGCACAGCTTCCCCAGAGAAGAATCCCATAGGACATAATGCTATGAAAGTAACTAAAGTATACTATTCTTGCTGTATCTACATCAGTCAGCCGCCTTATTGTTTTAACTGCGTATGCCGCAGAGCTAAGTTTTCCTGACATTTTCTCAATTTGTGGGCCCCATTGTAATTTGGAGTCATATAGCAATCATAAAAAGAATAACTGTGAAATAATCGCATTGAAATTCCGTATATAGAATAGTATAATCTCATTTTGTAAAACAATTAGATTACTATGAATAAATATGAGAAAGTCGAAAAAGTGAAAAAAACTCAGCGTTTCTAACTTGTAGTTGTCTTATGGAAAAATACAGAATCCTATATAGAAATTGTAAATACCATCGTGATCTTTATTAGATTCTCTATCAAAGGTAATATTTCGTTTTGATTATTTACATACAGAAATATTTAGATATTAGCTCATAAAAACCAATAAAAATTTTGATGATTTCTCA
The DNA here is from genome assembly GCA_944548615.1 of Micropterix aruncella. Classification (NCBI taxonomy): domain Eukaryota; kingdom Metazoa; phylum Arthropoda; class Insecta; order Lepidoptera; family Micropterigidae; genus Micropterix; species Micropterix aruncella. The sequence continues at coordinate 13,388,278 of OX155979.1, forward strand.
AACAAAAAAAATTATGATGTTTGACAATGGAATTTTACCAGAAGTATCTGCGAAATGACGAGCGAAATTATTCTAGCGGCCGTCTATGTATCTATAGTAATAATGAGATATTTGGTATGGATTTAAGGATGCGTTCGAATTAGAAAATAATATTACTGTGCGCTCCGGGGGCAAGCCGCCAATATTGGTCGTTAGGTAGTCAACAGTGTTCTGATGTGCAACCAAATTCGGTCGTTACGTAGCCGGAGGGTTAACAAGTTTTTAGATACAAATTGTTTTTAAATTGGTTGACAGAGCTTGCATTAATTACTTCAAATGGTAGGTTATTGCACGTCCACCACTCTATTTTGCAGAACGTTCTTAAGGGGGTTTACATTTATATTTTGCACGGTTGAGGTTTTAGCTGTTACCTCGTAGATTTGTATTTTATTTATTGTAAATAAAATAAAATAATAAAAATAAATAAAATACAAACGGAGCTGCCATGGAATTCACCGACCAGAAATCGGGCCCATCATATATATTATTTTTTTTTTTTACACTTCTGGGAGGTGAAGGGTGGAGAACGAACGGCGGTGTTAGGTTTAGGACAGCTATCTTGCCACATGTGAGCGTGCACCTTACCACCTATTCACTCCCCCTTCGAAGCCATAGAATTTGAGATGCAGAGATCGCGGTTTTAGATAATTTTTCTAGAAAGGAGTTGATTATTTTCCTGGAGAGACCAAGATCTTTAAAAAGGTGAAACAAAGATTTAGCTGGCAGGCCACGAGCGCCTACTTCCACCGCGTGAAGGTGAACAGTGAAGCCGTTCCGGGTGAGGGCATTTGCGAGGTCATGGTATTTATTTAATTTTTACTCGTGGTCTTTTGGGATATTTGGTTCCCATGGAACAGTTAATTCTACGCTAAGGACCATCTTCCGAGATAGAGAGTAAAGAGTTATATCTGGACGCAGGGCTGTGCATCTGAGACTTTCAGGGAATTTATACTGCTTAGAGACCGAATCGACCCAAAGGTGAAATTTTAGCCCAGGTACATCGTAATAATTTGTGAGAATTTTATAGGTCTCAATCAGGTCTCCTCTTCGTGTTCTTTGTTTGAAAGTAGGAGTAATTCGAAGCGATGTTCATAATTCCTATTCTTCAGCCTATTGGCGTTTTGGTTGCCTTTCGCTGCACCTTTTCTAGGACATCTACATCTTTGCATAAGTAGTGGCTCCAGAGCTGATACCCATGCTTAAGAATAGGTCTCACATATGTCTTCTAGATCTTTATGAAAACCTCTATTGACAGATGTTGGAAAGTCTTCTTTTTCAAAAAGGGAGTAGAGTTGGCTCTTTTAGCAATGGCAACTATGTGTTTTCCTATTTGGGATCAGCCCAGTGTTTATTCTCTCTCTTAGGGCGCTCCTAAACGGGCCATACTTTTACGGCAATATCTGGCTGCAATATCAGCGACTATGGTCCGGCCATCGCGGAAATATTTTATTGCAGCAAGTGGCTGGAAAATTTATGGCCCGGCGAGTCTCGCCAATATTTCTGGGCCATCATTTTCACTCTACACAACAATCTACACAATCGGGCAGCAATGGCCGACGAAATCATACATGTCACAGCAGCTTATATTGTTGCGTAGCCTGCCAGCTAAATCTCTATTTCACCTCTTTAAAGATCTTGGTCTTTCCAGAAAAATAATCAAGTCATTCATAGAAAAAATATCTAAAACCGCGATTTGCGCATCTTAAATTCTATGGCTTCGAAGGGGGAGTGAATGGGTGGTAAGGTGAATGCTCACATGTGGCAAGACAGCTGTCGTAAACCTACCACAGCCGGTGGTTAGTCCGGAATCCACTGCTCACTCCCCAGAAGTGTAAACAATAGTATTATGATGGGCCCGACTCTGGTCGGTGAATTCCATGGCACAGCTCCGTTTGTATTTTATTTTTTATTTAATAAATGAAAAATTAAAATGACAAAAAAAGACGAGAATGTGATTTCGATCTGACTTCAATAAGGGTGATACTTTAGATATCTTAGCCTGAATGTTTTCGATGATATGAATGCAAATTCAAAGATCTTATCCATGAATTAAATATTAATAATAAATTCACAATACAATTATCTATTAACCCCTCGCGTCCCGCGGTTTGAATTTTAATGTGTGCCTTACGGCCCGTAAGAAATTCGCGAGTCTCAAAAAAAAGATGGCGTTTCAGAAAAAAAACGATTACTCCGAAACTGTCACACCGATCGTCTAAAAAAGACCTGTTTTATGTTCCTATTGAAATTTGCTATTAGATATTTGTAACGTCGTTATGTAAAGCAATAAAGATTATTCATAATTATTAGTCAAAGTTGTACTAACATAATTAGCGGTCGGCCTCGCCTGGCCATTTCGGGCCGTCTGGGGTTCGACGGTAAATATCAATTCTGGACGTTTCGGGCCGTCTGGTACGCGAGGGGTTAATGACGTATATAAACATTTAAATATACTAATAAATAATATAAATTATTTCACGCAATTGCACATAACATATCAGAATAGATAATAATATTTTATACATCAAAAAAAATAATAATTAGATGATATAAATACATAATTAAGTTGTCATGCGTCGTGCCTCGCATCAGAAAGGGATGCACTTATGGCGCAAAACGAAACAGCAATAAAGTTGGCCAGAAAATATTGCAGTATTTTCGATTGCGAATCGTTCATCCAACAATACTGGCCAGCAACATCGGCCATACGGAGAATATTTGGCTAAATAGCCGGGCAATACTAAAAATATTTCCGTATATTGCATAGTATGGTTGGTAGCAGATCACTCTGGTACAAATGAAGTAAAGATATACACAGACGGCTCCAAAACCACTCAAGGTACCGGAGCCGACGTCTTCTCAAATGATCTAAACATCAAAATATTATCAACTACCCTAGGCAATTTAAATACGATCTTCCAAGCAGAATGCATTGGCATCACCAGAGCAGCACAGGCAGTTGCAGCCAAAGATGTCGGAGACCAAAGTTTGAAATTTGTCTCCGACAGTGCCTCCGTGCTACAAGCGCTAGCAAAAAATACTATAACCTCTGTTCTTGTACTGGAATGCCACAATGCGCTTCAATCCATTGCAGGGTCAAATAAAGTGACCCTGCAATGGATTAAAGGGCACAGCGACTCACTGGGCAACGACGCAGCAGACGAACTGGCCAGAAGGGGATCAAAGAAAATAGTATATGGACCAGAACCCTTAATGCCCATACCCCAGGCCCAAATAAAAACATGGCTACGCAGGAACACCGACGAAACCCACCTTACAGAAAGGAAAAAAAAACGCAGGATGCAGGCAAACAAAAAACGCGGTTCCGGAAGCGTCTAAAAAACTTGCTCGCAACCTCACCAGATTAAAAAGGGACAAAATTCGTAGTCATAGGTACTATGACAGGCCACTGTCCCCTAAACAAACACCTGTTTACCATAGGTGCGACAGACAGCCTTCTATGCAGAGGATGCATGGAGAAAGAAGAAACGCCACAACATGTGCTCATGGAATGCAGGAGCGTGGCAGAGCAACGGGCAAAATACTATAATCTGTCCCGGATACCTGCAGCAGGGCCAGCAGCCTTGCAACGCCATAGAAAGCCGGGTTAATGGGCCCGGCTTTCAGAGAAATTCATCCAAATTGGTAGTAAGGGCCCGAGGTTGACATGCTAGTTTAACTTCCTATTGTCTCTTGGTAAGGCGTTACACTTTTACGTGATATTAACGTAGCTTGACTTTGGTTTGTGCTGTCTGCTAATTCTTTACGTTCAATCCATGGCAGACAGAATGGCACAAGGTCTTTATAACTCCCTGGGGTGACATGCGGTTGATATGCAGTTTCCCTAATATCTGTTCTTTGTTTTAGGTATGTGTGCCCAACCTATTGCCACGTAACGGAAGCGGTAGCAGCCTATGAAAAATCACTCTTATCCGACGTGAATGGGAATACGGAATTCGCTGAAGGAAACGGTAAGATATTTTTGAAAGTTTAGTTAACCCCTCACGTTGCGAGGTAAAAACTCACCTATCACTTTTGCGCGCGACATATTCGCGCAAAAAATCGACGCGAGTCAACGGCCTTGAGAAAAACGATCATAACTTATAAACCACTAATCGGATTAAAAAAAGATAAATAGAAAAATGATCGCATTGAAATTTGACATATAAAACATTATAACCTTATCTCGTAAAACAATTAAGATAATAATGAATAAATATTACAAAATTGGCAAACTGAAAAAACTCGCCTATAAAATCATTTCGATTTTTTTGTAAATACAGTTTTTGTAAATATCAAAAATTGTAAATACAGTTATGTTCTTTATTAAATGCTTTACCAAAGCGATATTTTTTTTTTACTTATTTGCATACAAAAATACGGAAAAAATATTTTTTTATTCAGCCAAGAAAAATTGTATGTATTCTCGTAAAAAAAATTTTTTTTAATTTTTAATTTGTGACTACTTATGGTATTTTTTTATATGAAATTCTTTCAAAATAACTTTATTACTACATCACTTCTTCTTAGAAATCACACCAGAACTTTGAGCTTTGTCTGATATTATAGAAAAATCTAAAGTTTTGAGAGTTTCCGACTTCCGAACCTAATAATAAACTTTGAATGCCCATAATATAAAATTCGTTAGATTTTTTCAATTATATTGTCTTATCATAGACTTATTATATGTCTAATAACTAATTACTATACTCCAAAGAGTCACATTTCATCGAAAAACTATGGAAAATCGCACTTTTTTCTCTCATAGTAATTATCAAAACAAGTTTCATTTTCGCGAGCCATATTAGAAAACAACATATAATGTTCAAAATACGCCTAATTATGTGATAACTTAGGATGTAAATGAAGCAATACCTATTTTATTAGTAAATTAAAGCGACATTACGTCATGTTTCGCGATATAACGGGATATTTCACAAACATTACAAAATAAAGACGGCCATTTTTCGCGAGCCGTTCGGTTTTGCCAAAGTGTTTTCTTCGAAAATTCGTGAAAAACAGCAAATGGGCTGTGTAAATTGTTTAATCCTAAGGCCTAAACTACTTAAAAATGGAAATTACTTACTTTTATCCGGTATACACTTCACTTATATACACAAAACAATTCACAAAACAAACACGTCGCGGAATTATACGCCGCCGCGGATGGGGCGTTCGCGACTGTCGTCAGAAATGAGGTCATCGATTTTGTAAGGGATGTAGTAATTCATATTTCTAACATCGCATGCGGCAATCGAGCAATTTCATAGTGTTGCATATTTGGCTATATTATGGCATCATTCGATAGAATATACAATCGCATTTCGAAATTTAAACGACATTTTCGTAAGAGCCGAGCGCGATATCCAAAATCGGATGTTTCGGATTGTAGGCGGCCGCCATACATGTCCCCAAATGGATGTTACGTGCTCAGCGGGTTAATAGTGATGCGCCGAAAAGTAATTGAACCGGATACCGAATATCCGGTTAATAATCGAATATCCGGCAAAATATCACGTGTCCCGGTGGCATAGAAGCTAGATCGCATAATAGTGTCACTAGTGTAATTTACTTAATTAACCCTTCGAGTAGCAGCATAATTTCATGGCAGATCGCGGAAATTTATTGGAATTTTTGGCAATATCGCCGCGCTCGACAAAAAGTACTATAACTGTGGAACTACTATAGCAATCATATAAAGAATAACTGTGCAATGATCGCATTGAAATTTCTTATATAGAATATTGAAATCTCATTTTGTAAAACAATTAGATAATTATGAATAAATATGAGAAAGTTGAAAAAGTGAAAAAAACTTCGCATTTCTAACTTGTACTTGTCTTACGGAAAAATATGGAACCCTATGTAGAAATTGTGGAATTATTGCAGTATAGGTACCTTTCTCAGAAATCGAAAAAACAAAGAAATACTACTAGGTTAGATCATTGTAATGCTAAATGTGAAAGAAAAAAGCTTCGGACGCGTAAATTTTCAAAACCAAATTTACATACAAAAAAAAAAAAAAAATTTTTTTTACCTCAGTTTTTAAGGTTGTTTTAAAAAGACCTAACCTAACCTAACCTAACCTACCGCCAAATAGGTGTTTATGTATTAATTTTTTTTTAAACTACCGAAATGTATGGGTTTGGCGCTTTTTTGAATGCCTATATCTCGCTTATTTATTGAGACCGAATAAATATTATTGCAGATTCGGAATCAGCGTGGTGAATATAGTCTGGTGACGTTAAAAAATCAACAATCTAGAAGAGGTACCTATACTGCAATAATACGGAAATTGTAAATACTATCGTGATCTTTATTAGATTCTCTATCAAAGTTTTGTTATTTATAATTCTATGTCCTTATTTAGTACATGTACAAAAGCGTACATCAGTTCGTACATGTACAAAGCGTACATCAAGCGTACATGTACAAAGCTCAACTAATTAAACATCCAAAATCGGTTCGTAGTTTTGTTGTTTATTCAGTCAGTCAATAAACTAAACTTACTAATATAGAAATATCATTAAAAACAGTCTTTCGGATGACCTTTTGCTTCCGTAAGCCAGATGAGGCGACCCAAAAAGGCCATAAATAAAAATGCGTAACAACTTGAGAGGAATTTTATGTTCAGAAAAGGGGTAACATAATATAATTTATGGGAATGCAAATATTCATTTACTCATTCGCCAAAAGCGGTAGGTTTTATAAAAAGACAATTTATGCACAAGTGGCGGACTTTATTTATTTATTTATTTATTTAAGTAATTCAAGAATAATTTAAAACAATTTTATCTTAGGAACTATGCATTAAATATTTTAAACATTGAATAAATAGCTGAAAATGAATACATAGCAAAGTCCAGTGACAACGCCACCTAACTAGGCCGGGACCTGTTCTAAGGTGAACGTTTAATTTTGTGCGTGCTTCATAATTGTGATTATTACAAAAACAAAATATTTTTGTAACAAAAAAAAATAAAATTGAATTGTCGTAATAAAATAATTATTTGATCACAAAAGAATAAACATGCAATAACTACCTTAAAAACTATTAAATACTTAAAATTAGGAGTAGAAAATAAACATGTAACTAAGATTAAGAATATATATACACATATATACATACATACATACACATACAGATATATTTAAAAATAATAATATTAAATACAATAATAAAAAGTAAATTTAATATGATATAAAATATAGTATAACATAAAATTCTAAATATTAATGTGTTCGAATTAGTATATTAATATATAATGTCCAATATTTTTGTGATTTTTTGTCGTCCCTCTTTTATAAGCCATTTTGTAAGTAGCCTTTTAAAGTGGGTCTTATTTTGCGTCGATTTTATATCACCAGGAAGAGCATTGAAAACTTATTTATTTATTTATTTATTTAAGAATTAATTACTATAAAACATTGATTCGCTTACAAAAATAACAGGAACCGAATGGCAAAACCTTAACCTTTTGCTTATTTGTTTCTGTCACCCAACTGGGACTAGCCCGTTCTAGGGTGGACAGGACTCCAATATTACAATCAAGTTTGCTTGATTGCTTGGTTGCCTACAAATGTACAAGTTTTAGTAAAAAGCTAATGACACTAAATTGCCCTAAAATGTGGTCTTCAGAATAAAATAATAATAATAAAAAAAAATTGAAAAAATATTGCTATATCAACCATTTCCAACCATAGCCCGTAGTCCACCGCCATCCCCAGAAGTGTAATAATAGTATTACATGGCAGCTCCGTTTGTATTTATATAATTATTTATTTTGTTTTTTATCACTTAGTAGATAGTTCAATTTGGACAAAGATTGCAATTTGGATTGCTATTTCATTGCGCTGAGATTTTACAATCTGATCAATATGGAAATAAAAATGAATTTGACATTTACGGAATTCAAAAATAAATTAAAGAAATGGTTATCGAATCATGACAGACTAACCATACATCAAATGTTACAAATAATGGTTTAATAAAACTCAGGTGCACAAATTATTAACATATTTTTTAATCCTTCAGGCCTCGGCCCCTCAGCCGATTGACAAGTTGATGTCCCAAAAAATTTTAGTAAAAATTAGTAAAAAAAATGAATTATGACATCGTCTCGCCAAAACATCAATTACTGCCAAACCACTGTACCCATAATTAAAATAAAACGTATTAACATAATAAAACATAATAAAATAAAACAAATTAAATTAAAATAAAATTAAAACGGGGCCGTCACGCTGAATCGTATTGTGGCCGATATCGGCCAATTGGGGCTCTAGGGGTTAACATGTGTGTTGAATATATTTTAACATTGAACTCTTAACTACCAAAATTATTTGACTTTGTTGTTATATATTATTTTGACGATGAATTATACTTTTTTGACTAGGTATTTTTATATTAAATCCTATATTAATGACATATATTAAATATTAATGACTGTTTCTTTCTTTTGTCACATTTAACTTAACCCTTGGAGTAAATGGGTATTTTCATGGATGCATCTGTCTCTTTTGCAGGATTTTCGGCGACATCGACCTTAAAGTACTATAACTACGAAACTACTACACCAATCATAAAAAGAACAACTGCACAATGATTGCATTGAAATTTCGAATATAGAATATTGAAATATCATTTTGTAAAACAATTAGATAATTATGAATAAATATGAGAACGTCAAAGAAGTGAAAAAAACGCGGAACCAGATCTGGTCGTATCATACTCAACGGATAATTGTTTCAGAACCAGATTTGGTCGTATCATACTCAAGGGGTTAATCTATATTATTTAATCAAATTTTATATTATATTTATTGCCAATTATATAATGGAATTGCATTTTATTTATTGTATCATCTTTTAATATTTTTAATTATTATTTTTTTTTTTGAAGACCACATTTTAGGGCAATTTAGTGTCATTAGATTTTTACTAAAACTTTGTACATTTGTAAGCAATCAAGCCATGAAGCAAATTTGAGTGTAATAGTGGAGTCCTGTCCACCCTAGAACGGGCTAGTCCCAGTTGGGTGACAGAATCAAATAAGCAAAAGGCTAAGGTTTTGCCATTCGGTTCCTGTTATTTTTGTAAGCAAATCAATGTTTTATAGTAATTAATTCCTAAAGAAATAAAATAAATAAATTAATAAAAATAAAATTTAAAAAAAATGTAATCCAATGTAATGTAATCCGAAGTTACCCTACACCTGTACCGTACACTGTTACCTGTTCGAAACATATGAAGATTATCTTTAGCGATGCCCACCTATAAACAAATGCTTTGTTTTGTCCATAGATGCGGAGAATATTACAATGTTAACAAATGAAGACTGTGAAGGATCGGACCAACAGTCTACCAGGGAACATTACGCCTTCCCGGCTCCACCGTACGGAGACAACTTCCATGTCGAAATAAGAAATGTATGTATCGCATGTATATCCATTATTGAATGTGCGGATATCAACCTCCATAAGAACTACGCCAACCACCGTATCTATATCTACTCGGATAGCAAAGCAGCTCTTATGGCACTGGCCTCGAATACCATTAATTCAAAGCTAGTTCAAAACTGCATATCACTACTGAATTCCCTGGGCGAAAAGAACAGGGTAATTCTAAGATGGGTTCCCGACCATGCAGGAATCGAGGGAATGAAAAAGCCGATGAACAAAGGGAATGTTATACGGCCCTGAACCTTGCTGTGGCGTACCAAAAAGCCTTGCAAACCTAATGCTCAAACAAATATGCTTAGAACAATCCGTCAACCACTGGAACAACACGCCAGGGTTGAATCATTCCAAAGCGCTAAACTTACTAATATAAAAATATCTTACGAAGGTTTACGACCGTAAGACGGCCCGTGAGGCCTTATTGCTAAATAGGAACAATCTACGCATACTGGTGAGGGCGCTCTCGGGGCATTGTGGCCTAAACATGTTTAACCTCAAGCTCCGAGACACAAAAATGTGCAGTTTCTGCCAAGGGGCAGAGGAAACTCCCAAGCACCTCATGTGCGAGTGTGGCCCGCTGATGCGTAAAAGATACACCCTCACGGGTGGTCATTACCTCCAACCTGAGGAGGTAAAACAATCTGGCGCCAAAAGCCTGCTGCGGTTCTTAAATGATACGAGGCTTAGCGCATAACTATAGTAGGTGGCGAACACAATAGATCAGCAATGGTCGCAGTGTTACAAGGCTCATAAAGACCTTAGCCACTTTCAAGAAATAAAAAATAAAAATAAAAAAAACACATATTACAAGGGCTACGCTGAGCGTTTCCGGAATGAATAAGAAGAAAATACAATGAATTGCCAAAAATTAATTTATTGTTTCTCTTTTTCTTACGTATAAACCCTCATGGCAATGTTGGCTGCCCTCATTATCTGTGTTTATTGACCTATAGAAAAACTTGTGTGTAATGATATAATTCCATCAAATTGTCATTTTAGTAAAAAATATGAAAATTCTCCTGAGTGTTGACCACCGCGGCCAGCGCACTTCTTGCATAAAACCTACAGAGTTTTGCCTCTTCCTAACGTTTTGTTTTTTTTTTTTGCAGGGAGAACAAAGGCGTAAAAAAGTACTAGATCTACGTTACGCATTACTACAGATTGCCGCTGACCGCAGTTCAGGAACTACAGGCAACGCTTCTTTACCAGAATCCTACACTATGGATCCCCTCGATTATAGACTTAGGTAAGCCGACAATGTGCCATAAAGTCAAATGCAAATGATGTGAAATTCACCAAAACGAAATCGTTCAAAAAATTTCTGAAGAAAGTAAACAAATATTCCGTTCAATCCTTTGACTCAATGATTGGCCTATTGTACCATCGACTAAACTTAGCCCGCACGTTAACCCTTCGGCAACTTAACGACCAAATTTGGTTGCACATCAGAACACCGTTGACTACGTAACGACCAATATTGGCGGCTTGCTCCCGGAGCGCACAGTAATATTATTTTCTAATTCGAACGCATGCTAAAATCCATACCAAATATCTCATTAGTACCATAGATACATACACGGCCGCTAGAATAATTGTGCGTCATATATTCGGATATTTCTGGTAAATTCCATTGTCAAACATCGCTGGTTGGTCGCCATAGTCAGACATCGGGTCGTGAAGTTTTTTTAGTGTTTTCCGTTGGAATATTAATCGAAATGTAAGTAAATTTGATTCTAAAACACTTTATCAACCGAATTCAGCGATTTTATGTACATTTTATTCCAACATTACCTGTTTTTTTGAGTTGGAAAATATGGCGTCAGTATCAATTATTGAGTTTTTTTTGCGTTAAATAACACTAATGTCTGCCTAATTCGTTGACAAAATACATATTATTTTGTTTTTCGCTGAAATATATGCAGTTTTTGGCATATTTGTAAATTAGTAAGGTTATTTTTTTTGTTATTTTTTTCGAGAAATCAAAATTTTTATATCTAAATATTTTTGTATGTAAATAAGCAAAACGAAATATTACCTTTGATAGAGAATCTCTATCAAAGGTAAGATTTCGTTTTGCTTATTTACATACAAAAATATTTGGATAGCTCATAAAAACCAATAAAAATTTTGATGTCTCGAAAAAAAAAAATATGGTGTTTGACAATGGAATTTCACCAGAAATATCCGCGAAATTATTCTAACGGCCGTCTATGTATCTATGGTAATAATGAGATATTTGGTAGGGATTTTAGGATGCGTTCGAATTAGAAAATAATATTACTATGCGCTCCACGAGCGAGCCGCCAATATTGGTCGTTACGTAGTCAACTGTGTTCTGATGTGCAACCAAATTTGGTCGCTACGTAGCCAAAGGGTTAACCTCTTATGTCATTTTGTTGCTATGTTGGTATCTTTTAAAACGCCAATGATGTTTAAACGATTTCAGTTAGTGTCATATATTTTCGTGGGGTAAACATATCTAGTTTTGAGCCAAATAAAGAGCATTTGCGACACGTACTGCTTACCTTTTTCAACCCCAAGAAAAATGTGAGTGAAAACCGTTGTATACTTGTGGAAACTTGCAACTAGAGTTGTCAACTGCAACAGGCGAACCCATCACCTCAGGAAGTTTTAACGAAATGTAACATTATGGCTCCCGTTAGGTGAGCGCAGAAGACTTAGGACAAAACAATCCACCATCAAGCTCCGCCACCTGCCCGTCAGAGGCCAACGCCTTACGGCGAGGCACCGGGATAGGTATACAGCGGGCAGCCTCGCCCCCTGACTACCAGTTTTGGCAGGATATCTCCGTCTGGAATTAACCTTCAGGATACCTCCGTCCTCCCGACTAGTTATGGGTCCGAAGTCGCTTACACAACCTCTACCTGTTGTATTACAGCGGTTATTCAGTTTGAATTTATCGCGGACCTGGGCGTTCTTTGCCCGTAGTGCCACAAGAGTGGCATGACAACAGGTCAACATCCACCCCCGCTGCTTAGGAAACAGTATATTTCCATAGTCTCTAGACCCCTTCAGAAATTAATCAGAATGCACAGTCGATTGGCCACGCCGGCCAGAGCGCAAACCGTCCAGTGGCGCCGGGATGCGATCCCGTCGGGAGAAACCGGTCCACCAGCTCTGAGGCCTGAGACACGGGAGTCTTACCAAGGGTAGCTTTCCACTCGAGGAGGCTTCTGAATAGGAGCTGAATCGTGATTTGAGCCGATCCGAGAACAAAACGGATCTTGTGGCCTAAGCTGCACGAAACCGTTCACCACCTATGGAAACTTACAGTGACAATGCCCTAATATAAGATGCTTGTCTGCGTTGGTTTAAACGGTTCAAAAGTAGTGATTTCTACATGAAAGACAAAGAATGCGCAGGTCAACCAAAAACATTTTAAGATGCCAAACAGCGACAGCAGTCAAATACACTATTTCTACACTTGGCTGGGAACTTAGCCCCACACCAGACTCGGCCCCCTCCGACTACCTCCTGTTTTCATCAATATCTTACGCACCCTCCATGAAACACTTCAACAATTACGGAGATGTCGAAAAATGTCTTGATGATTAGCCCACCTAAAAAGGTGTTGGGTTTTTCTGAGAGGGAATGCACAGATTGCCAGATAGGGGAAAATATGCAACTAGCCATGGTATATGCCAAAGAAGTACCTGCTTGAAAGGGGTCCAATGTATGCGGAGTCTCAATTGCTCTCGCTAATAATTTAAGTTGTTTTATTAAATTATATATTACTAATTAATATCAAATCTCGTGTATTATTTGCTATGTATATATATGTGTAGGTATGTATATATATATATATATATATATATATATATATATATATATATATTTATGTATGTGTGTATGTATGCGTATGTATATATTCTTATGTATTATGCAATGCAACTTAAGTTCATAATATCAAAAGAGTCAGCTCGTCAATACAATTAAACAAAAATCAGCATCCCTAGATACGGGTCTCTGACCTAGTTAGGAATGCGGATAAACATTTTCACCATAGGATGTGCTCAATCTCTCCCAACTCAACCATATTATGTAAATGGTGTTTATATGACATATTATATGAAGTTATTGTAAATTAATAAAAATAAAATAAATATAATTTGAATAAACCATTACGTTTTTACCAATTTAGATGCGATCCTTTAAAGAAAAAAATAAGAATTAATAATTGCCGCACCTGGTAATGTTTTATAGAAAGTTTTTGGTTCTTCAAAGCTTGTAACACTGAACGACTGCCTGGAAAGATGTCTATTTCCTTACCTTGAATTTTTCTTCTTTAACCTGCCGCCATAATGATCTCAATTGTTTGTGTCTTCATAAAATGTGTTGTGTGACCCCAGTGATTCCATCAAGCCCAGCTAAGATAAAGATGATTGTTTTCTTTTGCAGCTGGTTAGTACAAATGTTCCTGTGGAGTGCGGGCGTGTCGCACGCTCCGCCTTCCGTGAGGATCATCTTGGACTTTGCCACTCAACTGGAAACAAGAGGAATGTGGCACTGGGCTGCATACGTTCTGCTATTCATTGACCAGGAAGCCACGTGAGTAAATTCCAGATGTTTTTAGAAAGATGTATTTCAAAAAAACACTTGATAACATTGAAGCATTGAAGTACCTATTAACCCCTCAAGCGGCGGATGTAAATCTTGGCAGTCATTTCTGAGAGTTAAAGGTCAAAAATATAGCACTTTAGAAAAACGATCATAAGAAAAAAACTACTTGATGGATCATGAAAATAAGAATTGTAGAATGATCGCATTGAAATTTGAAATATAAAACATTAAAACCTCATTTTGTAAAACAATTAGATAATTATGAATAATTATTAGAAAGTTGGAGAACTGAAAAAACTCACTTATTCAGCGATATCGACGTTTTATCTCAAAATACGAAACCCTATCTAGAAATTGAAAACACATTTGTGTACGTTATTACTTCCTTTACTAAATCTATTAGTTCGTTTTATTTATTTTCATACATATATTCGGATATTATGTAGCTTCTCTTCGGAGAGAAGCTACATAATATCCGAAGAGAAGCACAGATCCGAGCAATGGCTCCCTAATAAGTCTGTGGCAATGGCTAAGTGCCCCCAGGATACAAACAACTATATTAGGGACTGCGAGAAGCACGACTGAATAATCGTACAATACAGAATGTATCCATCTTTCTCACACATATCTAACAGGGTGTGGTTGCACTGTGATTTTGGTGTAAATTCAGTTCGTTGAGAGCGCGGTTCGTCGCGCCGCGCTTGTACCCATTTTGGGACGTTACTGAGTATTGACTACAATACATCGTACCCGATTCGGGACGTTACTGTCTTGAGGGGTTAAAGAAGATAACAAGAAGTACAGTAGAGCCTTAATAATCCGAACACTGAAAATGTATACCCTGTTCGAAGCGTTCGGATTATAGTATGGGCACAGTATACCGAGACAACAGTAGACTCTCTATTGAGCGACAGGACATAGACAGGACAGGACAGGAAAGAGGGTGCGAGGAATGTGTGCAGAGGTGGACGTCTCGACGAACGCTTTGTTAATTCTTTGGTTAGCGTTACGCGCAGGTAAAGGCTGGCGATTTTTTCGAAAGTTTGCATAGCCGCATGGGCCTAGTAGCGGACATCCGGCAGTCATATGCAAGCCCTTACGACTCGTGACGTATTCGCTTCGATTTCAATTTTGTTCCAAGAGAAGTTACTGTCTGCTATACTGTGGTATCGGGTATCTTTAAGAAGGCATTAAAAAAAATAAAACAAAGATTTAACGGAATTAGAAATGTATTTTGAAAAGAACATGACTATATCAGAAACTTAACCATTACATTTGATACAAAACCTTTCTCAATAATCGAGAAAGCTTCAGAAGATACTGGAGGTCGATTCGGTCTCTAAGCAGTATAAATTCCCTGGAAGTCTCGGATGCACAGCCCTCCGTCCAGATATAACCCCTTAGTCTCTATCTCGGAAGATGGCCCTTATTGTAGAATTAACTGTTCCATGGGCATCAAATATCCCAAAAGAGCAAGAGTATAAATTAAAAAATAAATCTTGTAGAAAAAATAAGGTTATGAACAGTCAAAATTTAATTATCGGTGCAAACACAGTAGCCAATATTAAAAGCCATAAATTTCTGGGTTTAGTTTTAGATGAAAATTTAAGGTGGAATGCTCACGGAGAGGAATTAAGCGACAGACTGTCCAGCGCCTGTTTCTTACTAAGGCAAATAAGGAAGCTGATCAGTGTTAAACACACCAAAATAATATACTTTGCCTATTTCGAGTCAATTCTTCGTTACGGGATTCCCTTCTGGACACAGTGTACAGTAGTTTTAAGGCAACATATTTTCTCTCTCCAAAAACGAGCCATAAGAATATTGATAAACCTAAAACATAATGAATCATGTCGTGGTCACTTCAAAAATCTCAGTATTCTAACGCTACCATCACTATACATATTTGAATGCATAAAATTAATATTAAAAAACATAGGAAAAATGAAGACCCAAAAAGAAATTCACTCGCATTTCACCAGATGTAGGCACAATTTAGCATTACCCCGTCCATCTCTGGAATTATTCAAAAGGGATCGGCTCTAACAAATAAGCTGTCAACACTCGCCGCCTTTATAGACATAGAAGGCGCTTTTGACAAAACCATGCACAACAGCATAAACCACGCCCTACAGGAACTTAAGGTGGAACCAGTCACCATAAAATGGATTACGGAGCTGGTTAGCAAAAGGGCGGTCCAGATAGTGATGAATACTACCACAAGAGCAAAGGTAGTTAAAGGATGCCCCCAAGGGGGGGTCCTATCACCACTTCTATGGAACATAGTAGTGGACAGCCTCATAAAAACACTAAATGAAAGGGGCTACACTACTATTGGTTATGCCGACGACCTAACAATAATGATAAATGGAAGCGCAGAAAACATGTTATGTAAAGTCATGCGCTCAGCTCTGCAGATAGTAGAAAAATGGTGTGACGAACATCAATTGTCAGTAAATCCGAAAAAGACAGAACTTATCCTCTTCACCAACAAGAGGAAGTTACCAGAACTACAAGTACCAAAATTATTCAACACCAAACTCTCCCTATCAAATCAAGTGAAATATCTGGGAGTCATCCTTGATAGTAAACTAAACTGGGCGAGTCATATCGAGGCCAAAGCAAAGAGGGCCTGCCTAACTTTTTGGCAGTGTCAAAGACTAATGGGGAAAAAATGGGGTCTCAACCCAAAAATCACACTCTGGCTATACACATCAGTCATCAGGCCCTCGCTGACTTATGGATCAGTTGTATGGTGGCCCAGAACACAACTGACCACAGTAAAAGCAAGACTCCAGAGACTACAACGCTTAGCGTGTGTAGCAGCCACTGGATGTATGAGAACCACACCATCGGCCGCACTAGAGTACCTCCTAAACATGAGACCTCTGGACCTTGTCATCCAAGAGGAGGCTAGGGCAGCCGCTCTAAGACTAAGAGCAAATGGACTGTGGAAACAAAACACAGAAACACCACACTCAAAAATTCTGAAACGGGCTTTAGAAGAAATTCCTCTTCTGGACGCACCCATGGACAGAATAATATGCCATCATGTCTTTGATCGTAGATACAATATCCAACTCATTCCAGAACCAGCAGATCACTCTGGTACGAATGAAGTAAGGATATACACAGACGGCTCCAAAACCACTCAAGGTACAGGAGCCGGCGTCTTCTCAAATGATCTAAACATCAAAATGTCAACTACCCTAGGCAACTTAAATACGATCTTCCAAGCAGAATGCATTGGCATCACCAGAGCAGCACAGGCAGTCGCAGCCAAAGATGTCGGAGACGTAAGTTTGAAATTTGTCTCCGACAGCGCCTCCGTGCTACAAGCGCTAGCAAATAATACGATAACCTCAGTCCTCGTACTGGAATGCCACAATGCGCTTCAATGCATTGCAGGGTCAAATAAAGTGACCCTGCAATGGATTAAAGGGCACAGTGACTCACTGGGCAATGACGCGGCGGACGAACTGGCCAAAAGGGGATCAAAGGAAATAGTATATGGACCGGAACCCTTGATGCCCATTCCCCAGGCCCAAATAAAAACATGGCTACGCAGGAACACCGAAGAAACCCACCTTACAGAATGGAAAAAAAACGCAGGATGCAGGCAAACAAAGAACGCGGTTCCGGAAGCGTCCAAAAAACTTGCCCGCAACCTCACCAGATTAAAAAGGGACAAAATCCGTAAAGTCATAGGTACTATGACAGGCCACTGTCCCCTAAACAAACACCTGTTTACCATAGGTGTGACAGACAGCCCTCTATGCAGAGGATGCATGGAGGAAGAAGAAACGCCACAGCATGTGCTCATGGAATGCAGGAGCGTGGCAGGGCAACGGGCAAAAATACTGCAATCTCCAGCATCTCTCCCGGAGGCCTGTAGCAACCCAAACAGGCTGCTAACCTTCTGGGACAGCCTGGGTTGGCTGGAGTAACATAAATGGAAACATGAGCCACGCACAACGGCCCAATCAAGAGGCCAAGTGCGGGAAAAAGCCCAGCCAAACTAACTAACTAACTAACTAAGGGATCCAAATTACGTTGGAATGGCGTGTTACAATAAACTGCCTGAGAATATCAAAAGTATATGTAGAAACGGAAAAATCACCCAATTTAAATCGAAATTAAAAGGCTACCTTATTGCGAGAGAATTATATAATATTAACGAATTATAATTAGATTACTGACAATTTCCATCTCGATTTTTTTTATTTAACTTGACATTTGTACCATTTTATTGATTATTATATTATTACTATTATTTCTAATTGTCTCCCATAATCAATTATAATTCTTACTTACAGGACCATTTAATTTTAATATTATAATTTCATGACTATCTGTAGTTATAAATATCTAATATAACTCAATTATGTGGTGAGTCTCTAATGAAATATTTAGTATACGTTTTAAAGTTATTTTAACATTAAGCGGCTATATAAAATGTCTAAACAACTATGTAAAGTTTTTTGAAGACAATAAATGCAATTTGATTTGATAAATAAATACCATTATCCCGCAATGCGATCACCCGAAACGGCTTCACGCGGTGGAAGTTGGCGCTCGTGGCCTCTGTTTTACCTCTTTAAAGAACTTGGTCTCTCCAGCAAAATAATCAACTCCTTCCTAGAAAAAATATCTTAAACTGCAATTTCCGTATCTCAAATTCTATGGCTTTGAAAGGGGGAATAAATGGGTGGTAATATGAACGCTCACATGTGGCAAGACACTGTCCTAAACCTACCACAGCCGATCGTTAGTCCACATAATATGATGAGCCTGTTCCCGGTCCGTAAATTCTACGTTAGCTCTGTTCGTATCTATATAGGTAAATGTTTTTCCGTAGGCGAACTCGTCTGATTCGAGATCTGCTGTCGAGGTGCGTTGGATCCGGCGACGTTCTGGACACTTCGAAGCATCAGCTGGTGTTCGTGAGAGACCGGCTCCAAGTTCCGGAAACTTGGCTGCGTATGGCGCAAGCGCAAAGAGCCAAATATGAGGTATTTCTATATTTATTTATGACAGCAGACCTTTGTTTGTTTGATTGATTGATGATTGATTTGATTTAATCGCCGTTTGATTGATAACTTTGATTGTGAGCTCACATATCGTACCATAAGGTGACTGGCTGTTGCGTCGCATGGGTTGCTCGAATTTACGCTCCGCAATGTGACATGTGCTTGCTGTATGACTATATTGAGGAGCGGGTTGGCAGTCTACGCTTCTATTTGGAATCCTCATGAGTAGCTGTACACCCTGATGCTGGAGAAAGTAAAAACCCATTTTCTAGGGTTCCTGTACTCCAAGCAATATGGATGCTTTCCATTTTTATATTTGAGCAATTTTTTTTTGGCGGTATGAAGAATATAACGTGGGATTAGAGATCCAATTGCGTTATACCAACACAAAAACAAGAGCGCCATCAAGTTTATCCAAAATGCGAAAACGAAAAAATCATAGGTTAGGTTATGACCGAAAAATTAAAAAAACAACCACAGGGTCAGGGAAAGAATTTGGTTTAGCACTAAATTTGGCAAAACGGAGAATAAACCTTCCCAATTTTAAAATAAAACTATAAATTTAAAGTTATAAAACAAAGGTCCTTTATTTGCGGTAGTTCCATCAATCTCCTCTTCAGATTAATAAGACATGTGGTACCAGTTCAAATTTCCAGTTCAAATGGATATCCAGGCGAGAAAAAGTTCGGGCACGGTTGACCGATTCGTGGGAGTTTATTTTACATTCGGAAATAAAAGGCGACCCAGCCAAAACCACGCTGTGACGAAAAGAAAAAACCACCATTACTTTTACAAAACTCGTTTAGCTAATTGAATCCCCAAAAGAATTAAACGCTTACCAAAAAATGAGACCTTGTTTACATAACTTTTAAACGCCGCACTTCTAGTGCACAAAACTTCGCGGATCACTTGGCTTTTAGCGAGTTCTTTGTCGCCCAGCACGAGTCAGTAAAGCTGCTCGCGCCATTTTGAAACCAATGTTCCCTTCAATGGCCGTGGCTAGGTTGGACAAATCGGAAATGCCTGTCGTTATACCAACTTTAGGAGATTAAAAAAAAACTCATGACAACTCATGTTCACAATAAAATAGTAATATTTTTGTAATATTTATTACATTTATTAAAAAGGTTCTTTTGAACTTGATTTTTAATTAAATCTCTTGTTTTTTTTTTGACATGGCAAGGACACCAGGAGGGTTATTTTTTATTGGACCGCGCAATACGGCTATTTCTAATTGACAGCTAAAATGTCAAAGCTTTTAGCGATTTTTTTTTGTTTTGGAGACATGCTTTAAGATTTGGAACCATGATTATGAAACAACTCAAAAACTGAGTAAGACCAATATAAAAAACACGAGAAATAAACGCCAAAAATGTTGCAATGCATGCAACATGTTTTTGAAACGTAACATGCCACGCAAATTTGCATTTTTGTTACAAGAATGAAGACTGAACGCAACTGCAGAAAGGGACTGAACGCGTAAACCCCCATTACACACCAGGACCTACAAGAGGCAAACGCCACACGCCGAAAATTTTTGGAGAGACGTGTCCTAACCTGTCCCGGACATGTTAACGAACGAACGATTAATAATATAGTATTTTTTTTTTAATCGCAGAACAAGCCAGTTCTAGAAGCAGAGCACCTGGTAGCTGCGGGCGAATGGAACGCAGCGCATCGCCTTATTTTAGAAACAATCGTTCCTGATGCTGTCTTAGCCGGTAAGTTCATACGCCTTTTTATTTTAGCTTTACCTTTTTTCCCACAATGATTTGAGACTGCATAATAACAAATGATAGGCATGAAAATAGCTTTCCAACGATATATATCTGGTCTCAAACATTTTTGCTCATCCTGCTTTGCAATATGAACTGAAGTTTTGAAATAAAAAGATCAATAATAGCATTTCTCCTTAGTAACACTTTGTCTTTTCGCATCATCCTTGTTGTTTCTCACTGTGTATTTCTTTTCTGTAATAGATAATGTCAAGTCTTTGGAACCGCTCCTTATTCAGTTAGCAGCGGCAGCAGATAGAAATCAAATCTTCGGCTGGGACTCCGGTGCCAGTGCCATTCACAACTACATCAAACTATATGATGAGGTAGGTTACCTTTGTCTGTCATAGCTTTTGTATCTAAAGTCTTCAGTGCCACAGTTTAGAGAAAGGCCATTCTCTAAAATGTGGCACTGAAGACTTGCCACAAGATCAGGTAGCCGATTGGTAGTTTCAAGAGCAGTTGCCGTAAGGTTAGCAACTACCCCCGCTCTCTAGGAGACAGTACTTTTTCCAGACACCCCTGACTGTCAACTAGAGCTGTCGACTACAGCAGGCGACCCCGTCACCTCAGGAAGTTTTAACGATTGATCGTTCTATCTCCCTGGAGTGAGCGCAGAAGACTTGGACAAAACAGTCCACCGCCACAAACCTGTAAGAGGCCAACGCCTTAACCCTGAGATAGCCAGGAGTGTTACCCGGCGGGCTTACACTCACGTCCTTACTTCCAATTGCGACCAGATTACTCCAGTCTCTCAGTTGGTTACGAGTTCGAGGTCGCTTGCGCAGTCCTCTCCCTTACGAAGCGGTGAAACGGTGTATACCGAATCTTATCTCGGACCACAGCATCCTATTTCCGGCCGTTCACCCAGGATCGGATAGCCGATGGTCGTTTCAAGAGCATTCGCCGAAAGGTCCGCAACCACCCCCGCTCTATAGGAAACAGTACTGCTTCCAGACTCCCCCGACTGTTGGTCAGAGTGCACAGTCGATTGGCTTACGCCGCACGGTGCGCAGACCGTCCAGGAGCACCAGAAGGTTGATTCCCAGGGGAAACTAACCATAAGGCCAGAGTCCTACCCAGGCTCGCACTTCATGCGTGGAGGCCGTTGGATAGGTGTTGACCCGTGAGTGTGACCAACACTGAACAGAATGGATCTTCGTGGCCAACTCAGCAAGGGCTCATTAACTCCCAAAGGGACTAGGGACAAAGAGTAGTGGGCTGTCTTCAAATGTCTGAGGGCGTCCGTGAGCTGATAGATCATCGAACCTACTTATGAGATACACTAGCGGCCAAAATTATATGAACTTTCATTTATTTTACGATAACTTTGGTCTGGCTGAATCGATTAAAACGAAATTACGACAACTAAAACTGCGTATTATACGGACCAAGTGTGATGAGTCACCCATATGCTATGAGCAAGATGCGCAATTGTTTTTGCGCGAACTTTTTGTTTACAAGTTTGGGACAGTCATTTTCGGTTGCTCTCAGGTGATTAACGTGTTGTTGACGCATCCAAAAATAAACTAAAATACATAGGAGCTTAGTACCATCATGGTTAAGACACTGGCAGTCGCAATCTCACTGAGGCACAAATAAATAGTATTTGGCTTGGCCACCGAAAAGGTCATTCACTGCAAGATCTCGCAGAGCAATTTAATGTAGCCAAGTCTACCGTTTTCGGTGTCTTGCGTCGGTTTGAGCTTCGTGGTGGTGCAATAGTGAAGAAGAACACTGGACGACCCCGAATTACCTCGAAAGTTGTGGATCGCAATATAATTCGTGCTTCTCGGGAGAATCCTCGCCAGACCGCGGCCGAAATATCGACACTCGTCTGCAGCCTAGAGTGCCCTGCGTCCTCAATTCGCACTGTTAGGCGACGCCTGCAGCAGGCTGGGCTTCATGGACGTCGTTCTGCCAAAAAGCCTTATATCAACAAGAAGAACCGAGCAGCGCGAATGAGGTGGGCGCAGGCGCATCTAAACTGGACCCGTGAGGACTGGTCTCAAGTACTCTGGTCCGACGAAAGTAAGTTTAATTTCTTCGGATCTGATGGTATAAAGTATGTAAGGCGTCCTGTGGGGAAAAGATATCACCCTGAGTACCAAACGCCCACCATGAAGCATGGCGGCGGCTCCATCATGGTGTGGGGTTGTTTCTCAGCCCATGGTATGGGTCCACTGCGCCGCATAGAAGGAAATATGAATAGCCACCAATATGTAGATATCTTGAAAAATACAATGCAACCATTTGCCCTTCAAAGCATCGGTCGATCCTTCGTTTTTCAGCAGGACAACGATCCAAAGCACCGGTCGAATCATGTATACGTCGCGCCTGGATTGCACGCCGACGGATCACCGTGCTGGACTGGCCGAGCCAATCTCCGGACCTGAATGTAATCGAACATCTCTGGTACACCGTCAAGAGAAAGATAGCCGGCACGACTGCGAAGAATGCGACCGAAAAATTCAAACTACTGGCCGAGGCCTGGAGCCAGATTCCCTCCTCCGCCATCGACGCACTCATCGAATCCATGCCTCGTCGATGTCAAGCCGTGATCGACAGCAAGGGGTTTCCCACCAATTATTAAGACCAACTACTCTACCCTATCAAGCTTATTCTATTTCCCCTTATGATAAGTTAGCTATGTCTATTTGAAATATAAGGACATTTTTTGTAATTTTTTTAAAAAAGGTTTTTTTTTTTTTGTAATGAATATAAAACTGTAAACATGACTAACATCACATGTAATCAGCGTGTTTCTATGGCCTGAATACTGGCTTAAAATATCAATTCCACAGCACATGTGGTTGAAAAGTTATACTTAAAAAAATGAAAGTTCATATAATTTTGGCCGCTAGTGTAGCTCGGATCAACCCCATCCAAGACTCTGTAATTTTATACTTTGACATATGTTTGTTTTTGTTTCAACAGCTCAGTGAAGTGGTTTGCGGGGAAAACGCTACCGCTGATGAATTACGAGTGAGACTTAGGAAAGCTTCAGTTTGGGCAGTGGCGCTACCCGCCGATGGTAAAGCTGGATTGAAAGCTGTAGCAGCCAGGTAAATTATTTAACAATACTTGTGGATACCCGGCGATGCTCGGGTATCCGCTTCTTTCCCCTCCCACTCTTATCCTTAGCCTCCCCCCCTCGACAATATCCACGTTGCCAATGTAACTCATCCTTCCTTTCATTATCTCTATTCAAAAAAAAATTACATCGGTTCATTGGTCCTTTTCAACTTACTATTTCGCATTTATAATATTTTCATGGCAAAATATAATTGTATCTATATAGATAAATACATTAACCCCTCGAGTAGCGGTATAATTTCATGGCAGACCGCGGCAATTTATTGGAATTTCTTGCAATATCGCTGCGCTCGACAAAAAGTACTATAACTATGGAACTACTATAGCAATCATAAAAAGAATAACTGCAATGATCGCATTAAAATTTCATATAGAGAATATTGAAATGTCATTTTGTAAAACAATTATGTAATTATGAACAAATATGAGAAAGTCGAAAAAGTTAAAAAAAACTCGGCATTTCTAACTTGTACTTGTCTTACGGAAAAATACGATACCCTATTTAGAAATTGTAAATGCTATCATGATCTTTATTAGATTCTCTATCAAAGGTAATATTTCGTTTTGCTTATTTACATACAAACATATTTAGATATTAGCTCATAAAAACCAATAAAAAATTTGGTGATTTCTCGAAAAAAAATCTCAAAAAAAATAACCTGATTAATTTACAAATACACCGAAAACTTCATATATTTCAGCAAAAAACAAAGTAATATGTATTTTGTCAACGAATTAGGAAGACATTTTGCATTTTTACAGTTATTTAACGCAAAAAAGTCAATAATTAGAAATGGCGCCATATTTTTCAACTTTCCAATTTTTCAACTCAAAAATACAGGTAAAATTGTAATAAAATGTACATAACATCACTGAATTCGGTTGATAAAGTGTTTTAGAATCAAATTTACTTGCATATCTATTCATATTCCAACTGAAAACACTAAAAAAACACAAAAAAACTTCACAACCCGATGACAGCCAACGGCGGCATACCAGCGATGTTTGACAACTGAATTTTACCTTAGATATCCATTAAAATCACGCCGGACGTTATTCTAGCGGCCGTCTATGTATCTATGGTAATAATGAGACATGTTCGTATGGATTTTAGGACCGTTCGAATAAGAAAATAATATTACTGTGCGCTACGGGAGCAAGCCGCCAATATTGGTCGTTTCGTAGCCAACGGTGTTCTGATGTGCAACTAAATTTGGTTGTTACGTAGCCGAAGGGTTAACAAAATAAAATAAAAACGCCACCGCTTATTTTATAAATATTTATATATAATATAAAATAATTATATATACAATAGTTCACTTGCTGTAACTGCAGTTGTGTTTTTTATTCTTTTTAATATATCTACTTCTTTAAATTATCGTTCTTGTTTATAGATGCGAGTTGGGTTCAAAGTTAGCTCTGCTGGCGTACCGAGTGCTGTCGATGTCTTCGAATGGCCAGTCGGCTATGTCCGATCAGTACCAGCCCTTCATTGAGGATCTACCTCTTAGCTCGTCAGCGGCTCGGACCCTCATTCACCTGATATCAAAGATGGGTCTTCCAATCGACTACACCTACGAGATACTGGCCAAGGTTTGTAAAAAATCACTGGTGGAATGTTACAGATCCGCGCGTAGCCGTCTCGGCTGGCCCCCATATACGAGGTCCGTTCAAAAAGTATTGCGAATTTTGTATTTT
Organism: Micropterix aruncella; assembly: GCA_944548615.1. Taxonomy (NCBI): domain Eukaryota; kingdom Metazoa; phylum Arthropoda; class Insecta; order Lepidoptera; family Micropterigidae; genus Micropterix; species Micropterix aruncella. The sequence goes on from OX155979.1 coordinate 13,413,955, forward strand.
TTCAACAATTATTTATTTATTCAGGAATATCTATGTTGTCCCCTTTAAAGTAATCCCCACCAGATATTATACACTTGACACATACACTTGACTGGACATACAAATAGTTTGCATATTTGCGAACATTAGGTTTCAGAAGGATGCAAATGTAACGATTTCAGTTTAGCATCTAAATTCTGTCTTAGTCAATATTCACGCGGCGGTGTAGCTATTTACATAAAAAAGGATCGCCTTTTGATGATATTGCAGCCTACCATGAAGTTTTTAAAAACATTTCTGTAGAAAGACATTTCGAATGTTGCGGAATAAAATTGAAATTAATAATTATTTGTATATATAGAATTCCAAACGGCAACTTAGATATATTTTTTGATAAATTTAGACATATTTTAAATACACTGATTTTAGATAAAGTGATAATAGCAACGGACCATAACATAAATATTTTAGATAATAACCCAAACGTAAGAAAATTTAAGTCAATTCTTGCGGAATACAACATGAAAATTACAATCAACTCGCCATTTCGAATCACTCCTAACTCAAATACACTCATCAACAACATTTTTACAAATTTACAAAGTTCCTTATTTGACAACAATATCGAGTCTCTGGGGATTTCAGACCATGAGGCAATATCAATGAATATTTTAAATGAAAACATCACGCAAAATTATAGCTGCCTAACAAACCAGAAAAGAATATTTAATGACAAGTCCCAACTAGTCTTCAATAAATATTTATCTGAAATGGACTGGCTAACATTTTTTGCATATGAGAAGGATAACTCCAAATGGTTTACAATTTTTCTAAATAATATAAAAGATAAATTCAATATCTCATTTCCATATAAATATGTGAAAATGAAGCCTCGTAAAGGAGTTCAATGGATATCAAAAAGTATCAGGGTATCAACGCAGAAAAAAAAGACCTTCTTTTAGATCTCGTTCAGCTCGTCCTTCGATGCCATCTTTATCTCCCCAATCGTAGCGTAGCGTCGTCCTTTCATGGGCCTCTTCAGTTTCGGGAAAGTCACAGGGGACCAGATCTAGGGAATACGGTGGCTGCGGCATTATTAGTGTGTTGTTGTTGGTCAAAAAGTCGCGCACAAGCAACGATGTGTGAGCAGGGGCGTTATCATGGTGCAAAAGCCAATTGTTTGTTCTTCCACAAATCCGGGCATTTCTGGCGGATTGTTTTGCGCAAATTGCGCAAACGTTGCAGTTAATATTCCTTATTGACCGTTCTACCCTGTGGCAAGAACTCGTGATGCAATCGAAGAAATCGAAGTAATGATGGCATCGAAGGAGGAGCTGAACAAGATCATTTTTTGAACAGACCTCGTATATTATCTATATATTATAAAACAAAGTCGGTTTCCAAACACTTAAACTCGAGAACGGCTGGACCGATTTTCATAGTTTTTAATTTCTAGTATTAAGTAGTCTCCATCCCGAATAGCAGAATAACTATTAAAAAACGAAAATTGGAAAGTTGGCAAAAAAATAAAATAAAAGAAAAACATTTTCCCATACAAAATGTAAATCCGTATTTTTCTCATGGTCAGTTGTACAATGCATGTTCACAAATCGGCATATCATCCGCTTTATTTGTTCTTGCGCCTGATAAAAAAACAATAAGTGTCGTATATCACAAGGTGCTTCAATGAAGAGAATTAAGCGGAGTGCATCCCATGCTGCACAATATGTAAATAGTTTAATTCAATCATGTCTTACTGACACGCAATTGATATACTTAACCCTTGGAGTAAATGGGTATTTTCATGGATGCATCTGTCTCTTTTGCAGGATTTTCGGCGACATCGACCTTAAAGTACTATAACTACGAAACTACTACACCAATCATAAAAAGAACAACTGCACAATGATTGCATTGAAATTTCGAATATAGAATATTGAAATATCATTTTGTAAAACAATTAGATAATTATGAATAAATATGAGAACGTCAAAGAAGTGAAAAAAACGCGGAACCAGATCTGGTCGTATCATACTCAACGGATAATTGTTTCAGAACCAGATTTGGTCGTATCATACTCAACGGGTTAATGTTTGTACTTTTATATTTCTTTTTGTGTCATTATCTTAATAAAGTAGTGAAATTAATATTTATTTTGTATTCATTGTATTACTTTCATAAAATCATAAATTAAACTCAGCTAATCTGCAACACGACATTCATTGACTGTTAAGCGGTACGAAGTTTGCCGGGTCAGCTAGTATATTATATATCCATGATGAACAAGATTAGTTATTAGGTAACAGGAGGGAATTCATGAAAAAACAATATTGTTAGTATTTACCTACAAAATCAAACAAAAATTTGCGGAGCATTTTCTTACGCACGAAGGCTGGCTTCCAACCGGTTGAGTAACTTTTTCATTTAACCCTTTGTAGCCCAAGATCTTCAAACAAAAGATAATGTTGATAATGAGATAATAAATGATAATGTTGATAATAAAAAAACTTTTATTTCTCAGAAATTCAAAAATATTTATTATTAATCATTTATTTGACATTTAAGGGAATGTGACATTACTGTAACATTGAGTTGAGCGTAAAAAAAAACATTTATGTTGTATGGAAAAGTTTGAAACAATCATTATGTTTATTATAGCATAATGCTACACTGCATTTTTCGCAAATTGTTTGTGAAACGCCAGTGCATTTGGGAATCTTGCAACGTATCCTTTTTTTTAACCCAAATCGGCCAATGACTGACCTGGTCCTGCCTTCCTGCCAATGGAGGAACATGTTGCGCAGGGCCCTTATATTTTTTGGCTTGAATTTTGTCTTCTAAAGACCTTCGACTCTTGATGTTAGGCTTCAGGCCAAGCTCACATAAGGTCTCGCCTATCTCAAGTCTAAATTCTGCTGAAGACATTTGTTTGCCGTTGAGATATTTTGCTTTCCTTACTCTTCGGTATAATAACCAAGAATTGGCCATAGTCAGTTCCAGTAAATGTTATAACATCCTAACTTGCCATCTTTTGCTTCGAAATTTTGAATGGATAAAATTATATTCTTACCTACAGGTTTCCACGAAAACCACACAGTTGTATACACTTTTAAAATATTTTTTTATCAGTCATTCAACACCTGCCTTAGTTCTAATTTATCACTTTCATCAACGCGCAACATTTAAACTCACATAAGTCGCTTAGTTACGCTATCTATGATTTTTACTCGATACTAAGCGGTAGGGTACAGTAGTGCTAGACGGATTCAAATGAACTAAATGAATTTAGTGCCTTATTTAGGGGGATTTTAGGGGGATTAGTAGTTTGTTACAGAAATGTCACATGAAGCTATAAAGGGTTAATTTGACCAAATTATTTCCTTATTGCAATTTGTTTTTCCTTGCAGTGTAATGAGGCGCTCGGCGACGAGTCCTCTGACGACGTAGCAGACGTAACATTGGATTAAACATTTGGAGAATTCTTCAGATTCGGCCATCAAAAGTTGTAATAATTGTAATTTGTTAAATTTAATATCCTATGGATGTGTTAAATCAAGAACATTTTTTGGTTTTATGTTATGTTATGTAATATTTGAATTTGGTTGATTACAAAAGTTTAATGTTAACCCATTGCAGTCCCTAACATATAAATACATAATGTACAGGGTGTTTTAATTTGCCGGCATCCTTCAAGTGGGTGAATCAGTACGAGCTAATAAGCAAATTTTAATAAAAAATCATGTTTTTTTAAAGCGCACTACACAATCTAGCAGTACATAAAAGTTTATCAAAGCACTATCCAAGTTTATCCAAGCACTAGAATCACCCCCAGTTTATCCATGCACTATCCAGTGTATTTTTTAACCCATCTGGCAACCCTGATGGTGATTCAAACTTTACAAACAGGATAAAACAAATTTACCGCGAGCATTTTGTAGCATCCAATGTTTTGGCGATGTTGCAACTGCCATTGTCCAGGGTGGACTGACTCAGTCTACCCTGGACAACGGCTATTGCAACATTTCGGAAACGTCGGGTGCTACAAACTTCACATGGTAAATTCGTTTTATCTATTTATAATCTTAAACAGCCGCTAAGTCTTCGATTTCATAATTTAAACTGTTTTGATCTGCTAGAAGTATTCTTGCAATTTATCAATAAACAAGAAGGCAATTTTAAGTTGTAGAATGGCGAGGAATAACATATTCAAACCTGACTGAACTGCCGTCTGATTAGTAGCTTTTCACAAGCCGATGCCGGCTCTATATTTATACATTGCAATCGTCTTTTCCGATTCTGTCACACTGCAATGGATCGTTAACTTTGAATTTTTGCTTTATTTTTGATATTGTTCAATGATTCTTTATTTTTTTATTTTAAATAAACATGTAGATACATAAAAATGTTGTTTATTTGTTTCTATTGTTGATCTGTCAGCCCCTGGCGGATCGGTACCAGACGTTTGAACTAGTAGGAAAAAACCATTATAGTTCCTGCCTTGCAGCATGTCCCCCTGAAAATGTCTGTGAGGGACCACCCCTCACTAGACTCCAAATTGTTCGGTGTGAGGTGGTGGTATCAACTTGTGGGTTATCTCCGTATTGAAAGGCGGTTTTGAGTGAAGCAGAAGGTATTTATTGAATTGATTGAAAGTTCGATATTGCCAGTTGTAACGCTTCCCGAATAGGTTATGTTGCCGCGAGTGTATTGACGCGGGACTGCAGTTACGAGGGTATATGGATGAGGATTGTATTTGTGCTCCTAGTATCTTGTACTGGGCACGGCTCAAGTCTGTGGGATTGCAGACTGATGCTTCTCGACTGGAAAAGGTGGGGAATGGAAACCAAGGAGCCGGACTCGTTGAGCGACCTCGTGAGAGGGGTACCGAGTATGCCGTCGCAACCTTGAGGGAGGTGATCACTCGAGGAATGATACTTTGGTTGCTTTTTCGCCGGTTTATATAGGCCGATAAATGATGCAATCCGAAATATTCTGAGTAAAAGTATTGTTTCATTGTGCTGATTCATCGCTGTCAAAATAATAGCAGGAATTGTGTCAGTGTATTTCACTGGAAATCGATGCATTTGTTGATCGCATGTAACGGTACTTAAGGGCTGTTACATGTCTTTGTCTAAAGATGTTCTATGAAATGAAAGAAATAAATATGTTAAGTTTCAATACGATGGCTGTATAAAAAGTAACTGATCTTTGGCGGGGAAAATATATTACTTACATGACGGGATTGTTACTCATAGCCCTCTTGTCCACACGTTTTTTTCGCTGGTAAAATCCACAGCTAATTCGTCGTGTCGTCAGTGGTGTATGAATCTGGGACGTATAGCACAAATTCATATGTTTATACAGCATGACTAAATATCAATTCTAGTCAATAAAAAACAAATGGAGCTGCTATATAATTCACCGACCGAAGTCGGGCCCATCATATAGTGTTATTACACTTCTGGGGGGTGAGCAGTGGATTCTGGACTAACGACCGGCTGTGGTAGGTTTAGGACAGCTGTCTTGCCACATGTGAGAGTCACCTTACCAACCATTCACTCCCCCTTCGAAGCCATAGAATTTGAGATGCGGAAATGGCGGTTTTAGATATTTTTTCTGATGAGTTGATTATTTTCCTGGAGAGACCAAGATCTTTAAAAAGGTGAAACAAAGATTTAGCTGGCAGGCCACGAGCGCCTACTTCCACCGCGTGAAGGTGAACAGTGAAGCCGTTCCGGGTGACGGCATTTGCGAAGTTATGGTATTTATTTAATTTGTACTCGTGGTCTTTTGGGATATTTGATTCCCATGGAACAGTTAATTCTACGATAAGGGCCATCTTCCGAGATAGAGAGTAAAGAGTTATATCTGGACGCAGGGCTGTGCATCCGAGACTTTCAGGGAATTTATACTGCTTAGAGACCGAATCGACCTCCATAATCCAATCTGAAGCTTTCGCGATTATTGAGAAAGGTTTTGCAGTGAGATGTTTTTTGCCTTTAGAGCCAACCTGCACAAACTGTATTGGGGGTTTGGAGGATACTGTGGAACCCTTGTTGGCACGAGCCACTGGGAGGCTAAGTACCTCGCGAATAATGGCAAGGACTTTATCGTGGCGGTAAGTGTACCGTCCTTGATCCAAGGCCACCTTGCAGCCAGCCAGAATATGTCTGGCTGTGCAAGGGGTGTTGCTACAAAGGGGACATTAACTATCCTCGGCATAGCTCCAACGAGCGAGGTTACTGGGGTTTGGAAGTGTATGCTGAAAGGCATTTAAATAAAATTTCAGCATCTCTGGCGTCCAGTCATACAACATTACTTTCCAGTGCATTGGAGGAGGAATGCAAAAGTCTCCAATTGTTGTCCAATCATTCTGGCATTGAAGGCCAATAGCGTGAGCCATACTATTGCTGTCGTAATAATCTTCCCGCAAGAGAGACTTCTTCAAGTCCACATCGCTCATGGTTGTACTGCCATACCCCAGACCAGTGCCAATCTGGCTGATTCCAGCAAGAAACTTTTTGTGGAAGTCAATGCGGGCTTGTAGATCATTTGACTCACTACGGCCACTTACTACGTTCTTCGATATTGCCGGATCCTTGGAATTGCTTAGAATATAATTTAAAGAATTGATCAAAACGCGTCTCACATATCTTTCATAATTTGCAGTGTTGTATTGACGCAAATTATTTTTCTTATTGACATTGAAATATTTTAATATAAAAGAGTAATATTACCTAATAAAATAATTTTCTGTCACACACTCAAATGGGTAATTATTTTTTGTATGTGGCTTTTCTAAGGTCTTAATGAGCCTTGTAACACTGCGACCATTGCTGATCTATTGTGTTCATCACCTACTATAGTTCTGCGCTAAGCCTCGTGTCATTTAAGAACCGCAACAGGCTTTTGGCGCCAGATTGTTTTACCTCCTCAGGTTGGAGGTAGTGGCCACCCAAGTGAGTGATCTTTTGATAGAAAGATACACCCACATCAGGTGCTTCGAAAGTGATTTGCCGAACTGCATCACGGAGTCAGCGGAGAGCTTCTTGAGCTAGTACCTACTCTTTAGTCACTGTTTGTCCTTCCGGTGCATTCAAGGTCGGATAATTTTTCAAGCAATTTTTACAAGCTAGTAGGTAAGTACCCATAATTAAAATAAAACATATTACACTGTAGGTACCCATAATTAAAATAAAACATATTAACATAATAAAATAAGACAAATGAAATTAAAATCAAATTTAAACGGGGCCGTCACGCTGAATCGTGTTGTGGCCGATATCGGCCAATTGGGGCTCTAGGGGTTATTATCACGGAAATACTACAAATATACTACAGTTGCGGGGGTGAGGAGAATGAAAGGGGTGAGGTGGGGGGGGGGTTGGCAAAGAGGGTTGACGTGGGTAAGGGAAGGGGGGTTGGCACGCATAGGAGGGGCTTCTCTGCTTGCCGGGAAAGTCTTGGGGTGACACAACCGATTATTTATTATTAGATAGCCCGCAACCCCCCCTCCCCCCCAGCTTGCGACCTACTGGTTGAAAATATTGGTCTAGAAACTTAGGCCATTAAATTAACAAAAAAATATATATTTCAAGAGAAGAACAAGATTCGAACTGTCATCAGTCATTATATTTAAGTCAAACGTGAAAATGGCGCGATTAGTTTAAGTTAGGTTTATTTACTATTTATGTAAAGTTGTTGTAAAAATTTATGTAAAAGTGTCGCGTTTTAGAATTAATTATAAAATATGAGTGTCCAGGCGGTTGTGAAGTTGGAGCATATTGTCGTCAAAACCGAGTTCGTCGCTTCGGGCGAGGAGGACGAGGAGGACGAGGATCTGTCCTTGGCGGATTTACGCGGTCACGGTAACGATAGCAACGCAAAAGTTATTAAAAACGAGCCGCGTTTTAAGAAGCAGCGGATAAAGAAGAAAAGTTACGCGTGTCGCCAGTGCGATAAGGAGTTTTATAGGATCGCTCATTTGAACGCGCACTTGAACGCTGTGCACAGAAAAGTGAAGCGGTTCGTATGCGGAGAATGCGACAGAGCATGCACTACAAAACAGAATTTGTTGTCGCATCTTGATTCGGTGCATTTGAAGTTAAAGAGGTATGTCTGTGGGGAGTGTGATCACGCATTTTCTCAGAGGTCGCACATGAAGACTCACATCGATCGCATACACAAGAGGATCAAAAAGTACGAGTGTGTGGATTGCGGCGGGTGTTTCTCTCGGCAGTTGGACCTCGATACGCATATAGAAGCAGTCCACAAAGGGATTAAGCGATATTCGTGCGAATTCTGTGAGCATACATCCGCGTATAAATCCGCGTTGCGCAAACACATCGACTCCATACATAAGAAACTCACGAATCACGTCTGCGCGCAATGCGAACGCGCGTTCACGCGCGCCTGCCACTTGAAAAAGCACCTCGACGCTGTTCACAGCAAGATAAAGAAATACACATGCGCAGAATGTGAAAAAGCGTTCGCTCAACGCGAATCCCTCAAAACTCACATCAGATCAGTACATATGAAGCTGCGCAACTTCTCCTGCGTTGAATGCGACAGCGCGTTCTCCTCGCAGCAGTATCTGAGGATCCACTCGGACGTAGTACATCGTAAGTTGAAGAAGTTCCACTGCACGTACTGCCCAAAACGCTTCGCTACGAACCTACAATTAAAGACGCACTCAGAGTGCGTGCATGAAAAATTAAGAGCTTTTGTATGTGACGAGTGCGAGCGCGCCTTTTCGAGGCCGCATCATCTGAAGACGCACGTCGACGCCGTTCACAGGAAGTTGCGAAATTTCCTGTGTCTGCAGTGCGAACGGGCGTTTTCACTGCGTCACCATTTGGAGGCGCATCTTGACTCTGTGCACGGAATCAAGAAAGTGTGAAATGAGCCATTTACTACCAAAGAATTTTAGTCTCATGTTGCTACCAAATAACGTAACATTTTATATTTCATGTGTATGTGATGTGTGTATGTGATTTAAATCTATATTTAAGGGACTGATAAAGGGGTAGTTCTCTTCATTCAAACCGCCACTACAAATTACTCTGAATTAAAAATCGCGGCGTCATAAAACATCCCCGCACTCAGAGCACGGAGTCAAGAAAGTGGAAATGTGCCATTTACTTTCTAAGATTTTTAGTCTCATGCTGCTACCTTTTAGATGTTGTGTTTGACCTTTCCAGTAACAAGGATAAAGGAAAGCAAACCATAGACATATTTCTCGACCAGTCTAAGGCTTTTGATACAGTCTCACACGATATTCTGTGTAAAATACAGATAACAATGATAACTGGCAAGAATCAAGTCAATATATAAAAAAGGGTGATAAGGATCTGTCGTTCAATATATAAACCAAGTGATAATAACTGTCGCCCAATTCCCTTATTGAGTTCTATTTCCAAAGTGGTCGAAAAACTGGTAAAATCGAGAGTCCCAAAACGTACTCTCGGGAATCAGTGTCGAGGTCGAGGACGAAGCAAGGTCGAGGAACAAATTATGCAATCTGTTTTGTTACTAAATTATTTCCTGTTAACATGGATAAAGGAAATAAAACCATAACCATATTTATCGAGCTGTCTAAGGTCTCGCACGATATTCCGCGCCAATATACAGTTAACTATGGTGTCCATGGCATGAAAACAACTGGTTCCGAAGCTACCTTGTGGATAGACCTCAAGTAACTGTTATAAATAGTAAAAAAACGAATTTACCGCGTGGTTTGTATAACCCGATATTTCGGCGATATTGCAACCACCGTTGTCCAGGATAGGCTCTATCACGACCGTACCCTGGCGACAACAACATCGCAAAAACGTCGGGTGCTACAAACTTTACACGGTGAATAAAAACCATTTGTGGCAAAATTATCCTAAGTATATTGTCACCAGGGTTGTGTCTTGGGACACTTGTTGTTCCTAATATATGTAAACGATCTATGTACCTATGTGATTGATCCCTGGATAAAATAACAGGCATATACTATGTGTCACCGACGATACTGTCATACTTGTTGAGGTTGACTCTTGGAAGGAAGCAATAAGCAAAGCTCAGAGAGGCGTGTTGTCAATTACAGCGGACGAACCCGTCAACCCAGAAAGGTATAAAGATATTAATCTTTCTTTCAACCTGAGATGAACGTAGAGACTTGAAAATAAAGTCAGTATCATCTAGCTACGTCATAATGCTCGTAAGAAGCCAACGCCTTACCGCGAGACACTGAAGTGCACCTAGCGAGCCAACCTTGTGTCCTTACTACCAGTTATGACCGGATTTCTCCGTCCTCCAGATTGGCTATGGGTCCGATGTCGCTTGCGCGGCCTCTACCTGTTCAGCGGCAATTTGGTATGAATTTATCGTTTACTATAGCGTCCTTTACCATTCTTTTCACGCTTGACGCGTGACCAAATGGTGGTTTCAAGAGAAACACTGAAACATCATGGATACAATGAATGGCAGGGAATACAGTCATCAGAAAAAGACACCTTGAAATGGCCTCAATGTTATCAAAAATTGGCTCGACCACCGAGTTCTGACAAAAACGAAAAACAATCTCAAGACGAACGTCGTCGCCGCTTACAAGAAGCTGCCTAATTTTCTGTCCGCAGTGCGAGCGGCGTTTTCGCTGCTTCACCATCTGGGGGCGCATCTCGACTCTGTGCACGGAATCAAGAAAGTGTGAAATGTGCCATTTTATACCAAAGAATTTTAGTCTCGCGCTGCTACCAAATAACGTAACATTTTAAATTGTGTGTGTTCATGTTGTGTGATTTAAAACTATATGGGTCAGTTTTACACATAAAACGCCATTACAAATTGAGGGCCGTTTTCTCTAAATGATACATCAACAAAAATCGTTTTCTATAGGATGGCCATTTTTATTCGTAAAACATTTCATAAGAATTTTAACAAATAATTGTAAGTAATTCAGATATCAATAAATCTAAACACTTCCGAGTTGCTATGGCTCGCCGTCAGCTGACTGTCTTAATTCTCCTCGACTTCAGCGGTGCCTTTAACTCGGTAGATTTTGACCTGCTCTTAGCCTGCTTGCATACCTAATTTAAACCTATCTCCTTCAGTCGCTGCCTGGTTTCATTCCTACTTACACGGACGCGAACAACGGGTATCGGTCAAAAACTTGCTCTCGAGTTGGTCGAAAATTATCGCCGGTGTGCCCCAAGATGGAATTTTATCACCTCTCCTTTTCTGCTTGTTTACTATCTCCATCTCTAAAAACTTGTCATGTAAATACCACCTATATGCAGATATCGTTATAAAAGCACGAGTTTTTATCAAAACAATACTTTTGCAGTGGATGTATTGTTTTGATAAAATCTTGCAAGGTGATTTCGATATTGACAGTTTGATTGTTGGTTGAGGGTGAATTGAGGAACCATTGACTAATTGGTTTCTCCGCTCTCATGCAAGGCAAATGACTTCAGTGTCTTGGTAGGGTCTCTTTATTATTATCTCCTAATATACCTGTCCATTAACATCTTCGCTAATATCATAAAAAATCTCGTAAGGCACAGAATCAAAGAGTATATATGGATTTTTTGTCGTTTTCTAGAAATATCTTTTCCCTGATATCTCCGGATCCGATAGAAGTTACATGCCACCATTAAAACCTCATTAAAAAGTCAGTTCACTCTCAAATAAAAATCGCAGCGTCATAAAACTGAACAAAGCGTTAAATCACAGTGTCGCACCGATTGCTGAATGAGTAGATTTTTGAAGAAATGTATAATAACCATAGTTATTATTTGGGTTGCAGCGATTATTAATCCACCGATTACGATTCCGTTTCCGATACTTCGAATTATAATCGTGCAAGCATCTTCGACCTGCGATCTCCAGGTGGGGAGGGAAGGGGAAGGAGGCTGGAGTACGCCGTCCCACTCGTAATGGTGCTCATAAACGAGCGACATTTTCACTGCAATATGTGGCTATAATACAGTTGCCGGCAATATTGCTAGCAATACCAGCTATACTACGCAATACACGACAATAATTTTAGTATATCCCGGGCATATAGCCGAAGAATTTTTATGTGTCGCCGGCGGGTTGCTGGACGATCACTTCGCAATCGAAAATACTGCAATATTGCCTGGCCACATTTATTGTTGTTCCGTTTTGCGGCATAAGTGCGTCCCTTTCTGATGCGAGGCACGATGTACGGCAAACTTTAGATCTTCAATTTGCATTCATATCATCTGATAATATTTTTTTTTGATATATACTATATTATTATCTATTCTGATATGTTATTATTATGACAATTGCGTGAAATAATTGATATAATTTATTAGTGTATTGAAATGTTTATATAGACCATTACCACAATTGTTTTAGGAATATTTTTAATAGTGAATTCATATCGAGAAGATCTTTTGATTTATATTCATATTATCAAAAACATTTACGCTTAGATATCTAAAGCATGACGCTTATTGAATTAAGGTCGAATCTACATTCTCGTCTTTTTTTTCATTTTTAATTTCCATTTAAAACAATATAGGCGGCTGCGACAATTATTTCGACTGTTTAGCCCGCGTACGAGACAAAATTATGGGCCATACTTTTGCAGAAATATGCTCGAGAATGGCCAAGATATATATTTTCCAGCCATATGCTGCATTCAAATGTTGCAGTGATAGCCGGGCTATAATAGTTGACAATATTGCGGCCCATATAGCAGGGCATTTTTTAAGAAATTTCCACTGGGGGGGGGGGGGGGGGGCGCCGCGGTTCCAGGCCGGAAAAAAATCCTCCGCGCTGTACCCCCCTTCCCCATTGGACGGACGTAAGGCGTACGCGGCAGGCAGTATTGCCAAACGGAAAAATAGAAAACGCAGTACCTACCAGTGCTTTAAAAACGCGGATTTTCAGAGAAAAAGTGGAATTTCATGTGTTTTAACTAGGCTTGCTTATTTCCTGGTGTGGGGGGAGGGGTGCAAATCAATTTTCAAGACTTTTCTAATGTCAATGTCAAACAAATCTGTAACGATTTTTAACGACAAATTCAAAAATTAGTTGGGGATCTCAAACAAATCTGACGATTAATCTGTGACAAAATTAAAAATAACTTCTTAAGTTTTGAATAATAGATATTAACTATTGAGGCAGTTGGCTTATTTACAGCAATATTTAAATCAACGCGCTGTAAATGCACTGCACGGAAAAATCGGAAAAGCGGTGTATCTGGCAACAGTGGCGGCAGCCGGCAGCACTGTGCCCGCCCGTTCTGTATGTATATTTAGTAGGTATAATAAAAAATAAATAAAGACATCGTATATTTTATACAAATACAAGTTCTTTAAAAAAATTCAACGTTTTTACGTTTTTACATTGTGGTCAAACAGCTTTCACTGGGGGGGTAAAACTCGCCACTGGGGGGGCATTTGCCCACCCATTTGTACCTTAAAAAGGGCTGCCATATAGCCGTAAAAGTAGGTATAGCCCGATTAGGAGCGCCATAAGACCAGAGTGTTTCTGGAACTTACGTTCACAACGCGTCAGACATAGGACGTCGGTACATACGCAGAGAAAAGACACGCGGTCATTATTATGGGTTTAAAACTTTAAAGCATAATAACTTTCGTAATAAATAGTTTTCCACATATCTTCTCAATCGTCACTCTGTACGATAACGTGGTTAACACGATGGTAAGTTCCATAATACTGCGAGTTTTTTATTTGAGAGCAATTTGTAATGGCGTTTTGGGTCCCATCAAACTTGCAGAAGGCAAATTTGCAGAGGGCAATCTTGCAGACGGCATTCTTGCAGGCGGCAGTTTTGCAGAAGGCAATCTTGCAGAAGGCAGTTTTGCAAATGTCAAACTGACGTTTCGAGAACCTAACCTAACCTAACAGAAAAACTTAAAACATTTTTTTGTAATGTTTAGTTTGATGTACTAAATCATCCACTACAAGGATGCCGGTAATTAATGTCACTTCGATTTTAGGGAAAGAAAAACCTAACCTAACCTAACCTAACAGAAAAACAATAATGTTTAGTTTGATGTACTGAAGTTTGCCGCCTGCAAGGTTGCCGCCTGCAAGGTTGCCTCCTGCAAATCTGCCCTCAACAAATGTGGAGCTGTCAAAAGTGACATTTGTGCAAGTTTGCCGCATGCAAAACTGGCGCCCCCGGCGTTGGGTATCAAGGATTGTCTTTAGCGAACTTTTACCCCGGGACGTTTCAAAGTTCGCCGATTGATCTTTTGCGAGTGTGTCGTCGAATCTATAGTCGATCTACTCGGGCTTAAGTAATGCTCGAGTAACTGATTTAATTCTATAGTCGAGCCAGCAACGCTCAAGGAGTGGATGAAGCCAAGTACCTATCCCATGGACAACGCTTGAGCGATGCTTGGAGATGTCCAATTTACGTTGTATTTTTGCGTATTGTATTGCCTTATGTCAGGCTTAAATAATGTTCGAGTAATTGATTAATTTATATAGTCGAGCCAGCAATGCTTAGGAGTGGATAAAGCCAAATATCCCATGGACAATGCTTGAGCGACGGTTGGAAATGTCCAATTTACGGTGTTCATTTTTATATTGTATTTTTGCGTATTGCCTCATATCATATTTTTATCGACCTTCCGCCTTGATTTTTAAATTTGTTTTTTTTTAAATATTTAACTGCCTGATTACGATCGAAACGTCAACATGTCCAAACAAAATGGCGGCTGGTGACGCAGCATATTTTATTATGAGTAAAAATGCAGAATTTAGCTAATACGTTGAAAGAAAGCACACTGGCAAAAGAATAAAAACAATTCGAATACAGCAAAAGCTTTCAAACATGAAAGGTAAAAGGTACGGTAATTTATTTAGGAGCATTTTACGAAAGAGACATATTTATCGTTTTGTGGCTAGGTAATACTTGTTCGTATATTACCTACCAGAAGAAACGGAAAGAATCCCGGTTCCTTAAGCATTGCTCAGTTGACTCTATAAAACACAATCGATGCTTAAGCATTAGCTAGTGCTAAAACAATGTTTGGTTAATGCCGGCTCCACACGTTGGCGAATGTTGGCCAATCTTGCTAAGGTGGAAGCGAGTCGGCACCATTATGACGTCAGAAAAGTGTATGGGAAAGAGCGAGCGCTGCGGCCGCCGCGCCTATGTCCCTTCGCTGCTCGAGAGGACCGTTCAAGCGACTTCGAACTCGTACGAGAGACCGGAGTAATCTGGTCGCAATTGGAAGTTAGGGTGTGAGTGTAAGCCCGCTGGGTAATACACCTAGTTAAGGCGTTGGCCTCTTACGGGCCTTGTGGCGGAACTTGACGGTGGACTGTTTTGTCCAAGTCTTCTGCGTTCACTTCACGGGAGAGAGAACGATTAATCGTTAAAACTTCCTGAGGTGACGGGTTCGCCCGTTGTAGTTGACAACTCTATATATAGGCGCGGCGGCCAACGCTGGCGAATGTGTGGAGCCGACATACGGAATATTCGAGCATTTGACTATAGATTCGGGTGTAACCTAATTCTGTGTAGGTAAGCTAATTGTCAATTATGAGAGCATTTGCACCAAATGAAAGATACAAAGTTGGGGATATTTTGTCACGAGAGTTGTTGTATTAGTCATCCGTTGAAGTTAAGAATATCCATGAAAACCTAGGTGTTGGCAAACACCAAACTGACACGCAGTATGTTCTTATTAGTCAAGTTTTTCTAGTCAAATATTAGTAATACGAATTAGGCAACTCAAAGGCATCAGCATATTTTACAGCTGTAAAGTGTGTAGTTAATAAAATATGTGTACTTAATATATACGCGTCTTTTTGACGTGACAACGTCTTATAATTCGATGGAGCCGGCTGCACGCACGAAAAAACATGACTCATGCGGCGTTACCTCGCTCTGAGGCGTTCCATTTAACGCTTGAAGTGAAGAAAAAAAAATTTACATAATTGTATTTATGCGTACAAATAAATGTAACTTGATCAATTCAATTGTGATTTTCATTTACCTCCTCTATATCCATACAAAATATCTATCAAACAAATAAAATTAAAATTTTCTTTTCAAAAATGCAACCATTCCATCAGTATTTTCTTATGACGTTGTCACGTTCAACTATCGTCAGTAAACCGACTTTACAGACAACCGATTTTTTGTCGTACAATAAAATTGTAAGTATAATTGGAATATTTAATTTTTATTTTTCAGAAAACTTACAGCGTAATAAACTTATTATTTAAACGTATTATGCAAACCTGCGGCAAATTAAAAGTTTTCATAATTTCAAATTCAAAAAGTTCAAAATTCTTTATTTATCAATAATATTACATTAATTTTAAAAATTCAAAGCCATCCTAACTAGGCCTCGCCTGTACTAAGGTAGGCTTAATTAAACTAGACATATTGGATCCAATTGCGTTTCTTTGTAAACTTAAATTGGAACTTAGTTCAACCGAACAAGACAGAGCGATACGTTAGAACGGAATATGAAATGAACTATCGTCGATTTTCCCGCACCAAAACTACATTTCGAACTTATAGACGCCCGAATAAGACATTTCGTGCAATGTAAGATTTTAGCTGCTATATCTTTGGTGCGTAGTTTTAATGCGGTAAAGTGACCAGCATTTGTGAGGGACCACCCCTCACTAGACTCTAAGTTGTGCGGTGTGAGGTGGTGGTATCAACTTACGAGTTATCTCCGTATTGAAAGGCGGTTTTAAATGAAGTATAAGGTGTTTATTGATTGAAGGTTGGATATTGCCAGTTATAACGCTTGCCGAATAGTTAACGTTGACACGACTGCAGTTACGAGGATATATGGATAAGGATCTTATGTGTGCTCCTAGTATCTTGTACTGGGCATGGCTCGAGTCTGTGGGATTACAGACTGATGCTTCGTGACTAGGGAGGATAAGGAAAGGAATCCAAGGAGCCGGATTCGTTGAACGACCTCGTGAGAGGGGTGCCGAATATGCCGTCGCAACCTTGGGGGAAGGTGATCACTTGGGGAATGATACTTTGGTTGCTTTTTCGCCGGTTTATATAGGCCGATAAATGATGCAATCCGAAATATTCCGAGTAAAAGTATTGTTTCATCGTGCTGATTCATCGCTGCACGAGTCAAAATAATAGCTGAATTGTGTCAGTGGATTTCACTGGAAATCGATGCATTTGTTGATCGCATGTAATGGACTTAAGGGCCATTACACATTTATTTCACATTCCGCTATGACGTACTGTCTCGTTCTCGCTATGTAAACTGTCTCGTTCACATGAACTAATTTCCGAATTTAGTTCAAGAGAAATGCAATGGAGCCCAATATTTTATGCGCCCCTTTTTTTATTAAAGCTGGTATCCTTACCATGTCGTCCATGTACATATATCAGTGCCTTTTATACGCCAAAGAGAATGTTTTAAATTGCGAGCTTCACTCCACACTCCACTCGGATAGCCATAATACGCGAAATAAAAACAACGTGTTATTGCCTAAAGTACGCTTGACTAAATATCAAAAAACATTTTTATATATTAGTTTTAAATTGTTCAATGCTTTGCCATCATCAACGAAAAGACTTGAGATGGCAGCATATACAATCTGCTTGAAAAATCAGTTAGTCAAACATGCCCTTTACAAACTGGACGACTTTTATGATAATTGTCCGTGCGTCCACAATTGCTTGATTATAAATAACCATATTATGACTATACTTTCGCACTAAGTTTTAGATTTTATTGAGATTGTTTTTAATTACGCATGTTTCAGAATTTTTCTTTTTATGGTATTGATTATTATTTGGTTGATTATTGATTATTTTGTAAATTTGACTATTTTTAAGTAATCACCTCTGATTACAATTATTTTTTTTCCTTTTAATTAATCAAAGCGGTTTTATCATCCGGTAAATTATGATTGTAAAATTTGACATGTTCCTCAGTATTGTGAAATGCTTTTATGGAATGAATAAATGATGATGATGATGATTACTACAAAAGTATGGCCAATAATATTGTATCGTAAGCGAGCTACGCAATCGGGCAACAATGACCGACGAAATCATACGTGTAGCAGCGAGTTATATTCGAATAAATGTTTTGTAGGCGAAATACTTAAGATAGCTAAGCCTGAATGTTTTTGGCGATACGAATACAAATTTAAAGATCTTTTCCATATGAATTCACTAATAATAATACATTCACAATACAATTATCCAGAGTGAGTTTTTAATTAGTGACATCCTTGAAGTGGGTGAATCAGTACGACCAAATAAGCAACTTTTGATAACAAATTGGCAAAACAATATAATATGAAATAATTCTAAAATTCCATTTTTCCAAGAGATTAAAAAAAGTTTGAGAATCGATCAGCTGTTTAATTTGACCTTGCTAATAGATCGAGGTCGTTGAACTCGGTGGCATTGGATGGCGTTCAATAACACAATAGTCGCGAAGCTAGGCCACAGATGGCTCTGCACTGTTATTTCTGATCGATGTGTTTTGAATATTTGAGACATTTATCACCACTTATTGAACCATTTTTAAAATAGAATAGACATTACAAATAAAACACTGCCAAAAATGTACCTAATCGTTAAAAAAAGCACTAATATTAAAGAAATCAATAAAAAAACACAAATTGCCATCTAGCGGTTCGAAGGATTACTTTCAATAAGCTTACAATCACAATAGTCGCGTGAATAGCCGATAGATAGCAATAGTAAAATAGAATAAAAATCGGTTCTTTAACTATTAGGTATATTTTAGGCACTTTTTTATTTGTATTATTTATTGTTTTAAAAAAAGGTTTAATATGTCGTGGTGAATGTTTCAAATATTCCAAATATATCTGTTCAGAAATAACAGTGCAGCGCCATCTGTGGCGTGTTATTGAACGCCATTTAATGCCGCCGAGTTCAACGACCTCGATTCATTAGCAAGGTCAAATAAAACAACTGATCGATTCTCAAACTGTTTTAAATAATTTGGAATAAAATGTAATTTTGAAATAATTTTGTTACATTATTTTATTCAACAATTTGTAGTCAAAATGTGCTTATTTGCTCGTACTGATTGACCCATTTCAAGGATTAGAAACAAATGATTAGAAACAAAGAAAAAACATATGTTGTAATAATTCCTTGTCGCGGGGTCCCTAAAAGGCGTGGGGGCCTAGGTGCCTCGGGGTCCCTAAAAGGCGTGGGGGCAGAGGCACCGGTGCCTACTTGGCCAATTGGTTAATCCGGCACTGGGTACATGGCGCGCTCTAGGCGCGTAATCCTGCACGGAATCTGTTTCACTAAAACCGCGTTTCGGACGTACCAAGGGGCTCCCGTTATTTCCCCGCCACGGACTGCTGCGTACGGCTACGTTTCACACGTGGTCTCGACTGCATTAGATACCACGCGTGTGCACGTCCTAACGCGCTTGCGACGGTTTGAGCACAGTTTAAGAGAAAGGGGCGGAAGCGATACACAGCTTTGCTCGGGCAGCGCATCCGCGGCAAGCTAGGCATCTGACGTCACATAGCCACGCTGCCATACCTATCGTGCGCGTGGCTCGTTATGTGTTGATATGTATGGCAGCTCGTATTGAACAAAGCTAAAGCCACGTGTGAAACGTAACCGTGTGCAGCAGACTAATGGCGCTCCTAAACAGGCTATACTTTTACGGCAATATGTGGCCGCAATATTGTCAACTATAGCCCGGCTATCACTGCAACGTTTGAATGCAGCATATGGCTGGAAAATATATCTTGGCCATTCTCGGCCATATTTCTGCAAAAGTATGGCCCATAATTTGTCTCGTAAGCGGGCTAAACAATCGGGCAACAGTCGAAATAATTGTTGCAGCGGCCTATATTGTTTTAAATGGAAATTTAAAACGAAAAAATACGAGAATGTAGATGTCATATTTTAGATATCTAAGCATAAATGTTTTTGATAATATGAATATAAATTAAAAGATCTTCTCCATATGAAATAATTATTAAAAATATTCCCAAAACAATTATGTGGTAATGGTATATATAAACATTTCAATACACTAATAAATAATATCAATTCTTTCACGCAATTGTCATAATAATGACATATCAAAATAGATAATAATATAGTGTACATAAAAAAAAAAACATCAGATGATATACAAATTGAAGATCTAAAGTTTTCAGTACATCGTGCCTCGCATCAGAAAGGGACGCACTTTGGGCAAAACGAAACAACAATAAAGGTGGCCGGGCAATATTGCAGTATTTTCGATTGCGAAGTGATCGTCCAGCAACACGCCGGTCAGACATAAAAATGCTTCGGCCATACGAAAAATATGTGGCTAAATGGCCGGGATATATTAAATATATTTTACGTATATTGCTAATTATGGCTGGTATTGCTAGCAATATTGCCGGCAACTGTATTGCAGCGAAAATGTGGCCCGTTTAGGAGGCAGGCTTAAAAACCGTGTTCAGTGGAATATGAGAAGCGAGCCACGTCGAACGAGCGAGGTAAAAGTTTGTAGAGCAAATATCGCCATTTATTGACATTTGTGGGATATACCATTTATCCCAGAACAGCTCAATCCCTTCAGTCTGTTATCAGATACATAAGAAGCCGTCATATGTTGTATTAAAATAAATAATAATTCGATTTACCCCTAGAGCCCCAATTGGCAGATATCGGCCACAACACGATTAAGTATGACGGCCCCGTTTTAATTTAATTTGTTTTATTTTATTATGTTAATATGTTTTATTTTAATTATGGGTACAGCGGTTTGGCAGTAATTAATGTTTTGGTGAGACAGTGTCATAATTAATTTTTTAAACTAATTTTTACTAAAATTTTATGAGACATCTACTTGTCAATCGGCTGAGAGGCCGAGGCCTGAAGGGTTAAAATACAGCAATATAACGAGTTGCAGGAAAGTATCTACTTATATTTTAAAACTATTTATATTGCAGCACAGCAATGAGAGAACAGTAAGGCTAAATAATCTAAGGACCTGTCTCGGTAACGTCTCCTAAGAAGCGTATTGTACTCGGACTAGTGTTTCTGCTCCTTTACTGATTCTATTACGTAACATAAACGTTTGAATAATTGTGAGCTTGAAAGGAAAATAAAAACGGTTAGTCGTGCCTCCGTTAAATAATCATTATTTTGACTACGATTGAGACAGGTAGGTACCAACAATTTGTGGTTAAACTATACGAAATTTCGACAAAAAAACCTCGAAACGTACCCAGAAGTACATTTTGGGATACTGATAACGCCTTCTCTTGCTCAGCTTCAAATAGTTTTGTTCATTTTTAACGAAAAAGACTATGAATAACGAGAACTAATAACATAATGAAAGCAATTACATGACCTGAACCAAGAGGACAACAATTCGTCGGTCTGACATGAGGGAGTGTTGCCACATCAAAAAAAAAATCTGCGTATGTCGAATTAATGTCTACTCTCAATGGCCAGACTGTATAATTGATTCAGAACAATTTTCACGGCCAACTTTACTTCAGGCCCAAATGTAGATTTGGCGACGTCGCATTTGATTGCTAAAACTCTGGTCACAATTGGAAGGGCGTGAGTGTAAGCCCGCCGGACAACACTCCTGGCTATCTCGCGGTTAAGGCGTTGGCCTCTTACGGGTTTGTGGCGGAGCTAGACGGTGGACTGTTTTGTCCAAGTCTTCTGCGCTCACTCCAGGGAGATAGAACGACTAATCGTTAAAACTTCCTGAGGTGACGGGCTCGCCCGTTGTTGTCGACAACCCTATGTAGTTGCTAAAAGTAGACCTACGTGGCGAGAAAGTACGAACTTAAACTGGCAAGAATTAGGCCAATATATATATAGAAAATTTAGTCGTTAATCAGTTATATTTCCAAAGATGTCGAAAAACTGGTAGAAATCGAGGTTGAAGTTACAAAGAAGAACGATGTATACGCGCTGCTAGGATATCGGCATTAAAAAATACATAATATTACCATTTACTGAAATTTCTACGTATCAGGAATAAGTGAAAGGCGTACTTTATAAGGCAACAGTTTTATTATATATCATTATAATAAACTCATGCAGTTAAGTTTACTTAAAACTAAATTATCGATATACAATATATTGAAAAAAAACAAATTATAGGCAATCTGAATCGTTATAAAATAGACGCTTTGCACAAACAATAAAATAAAACGAACGAAAAACTGTCTCGTACTTTAAAAGTTTATTTTTAGATTACGAAAGGATTCCACTTTCACAATATTCTTTAGCCGGACATTTACGACCATTCATTCACATAGGTTTCGTCGCATTTTGAGCACACGCATCCAGTACCTCTAGAGATGGAGGATAAATTTTAATTATTTAACTAAATTTGTCTTTGTCTCGCCTTGTTGCTTTTATTCATCTTCTTGTAACTTCGAATATCAATACAAATGCTGTTATATAATGGTCACACTCTTTAGATTTGTTGCCAGGACTCACTTCAGTAGTTTATGCCCAATGGAGAGCGATTTTTTTGTTTTGAATAGTTTGATGTGAAACGCGTTTCATTTCGATTAGCAGAGGGTTGCTTACTAAAATCGCATGTAACAAAAACGTCAGTGATATCGCTTATGCTTTGCGACCGTAATTTGGTATCGTTGATTGGAGATGTCCATAATCGATCACGCACCGGACAGCGATATTCTCGGCAATGTATCATTGCTCTTGAAATATATCATAGCGAGGACGCCGTTGATCGGTTGCGACAAGATTCTGTGCGGTCAAGATTAATCTAGATTTTTAATTTACTAGTCTAGCCATACTAGGCGCCCTCTCGCGATCTTTGTCATAATAGACTTGCTCTAATACAAACCCTCTCGCGTTCTTTTTGGCAATCATTGTAAAGATAATGGACCTGAATACTCGTCATATTTTCCCATACAAAAGTAACTCGTTCTATTGACTAGGTGAGTATTATCCGTCGTTCCTACGATCTATGTCGGGCCTAACTCACGAAAAAACAGTCTTCTTCCGTATTATCACGTCCGTTTTTTTTTAATTAGCTATTCATATAGGTCGTTTGCAAAGCTGTTTCGTTACGAGAATTCTTGCATGTCATCTGTTGAAGGCGGGAGCAGTCACTTCTTTAAAAAATAACGACTATCGATCACGCTATTTTGCTTGAATCGGTTACGGCTTTTTCCGTGGCCTTTTCCGCGATTTTCTTTTGTTTTTGCTTACGAAAAAAAAAACTTTCTCCTTTGGCAACATCCGTCCGATCAAACACACACCAGCTTCAATAGTATCGATTTTAAAAAGTTTCACCAAGAAACGGATGTTTTTACAGCATTTCCCTATCCGGAAAGCCATTTACAAATCCGTCCCTTTTAAATTGGCTTCGGCTTTAGCGACTATTCGACTGCATTACTCGTTTATAGGCGTTTGCGAAGCCGGTTTCAATATATTTGATGAGATAGGCGTTCTTCTTGCTGGAGAACGAACTGTCGCATTCCAGCGAGCAATTTATTGAACTTTTGATGCTGTTTAGTTACGAGAATTGCTGCATGAATCATATGTTTGACAAGAGCTTTCATTTATCTCAAAAATAACAATTATTCAGCACTGTATTTAATTATAGTCAAATCAGCCGCCGACTGATTTACACGACGACGATAAACATTAGATACATCTTTTGAATTGAAGACTGGCGATTTTATGCGCTTCTATGACGATGGCGAGAACATGACCGCATAGCTTTATATTCAATTGACGTTTTAGCATTTTGTGGATCTTAAATGGAACTTCCTTATACAAAGCTCATCAGGTCCTTAAAATGACATCCAGCACAGTTACAACGGTAAAAATCTATGTTCTCCGTGACCATTTCCGCGATTTTCTTTTGTTTTCACTTACGATGATTCTTTCGCATCATCACGTCCGAAACTTTAAACTACTCTTACAAGGCGTTCGCGAAGCTGTTTTCAATATATCGGATGTGATAAACGAAGATATATGACGAGATTCTTCTTATCGGAGAATGAGCTGCCAAATCTCCACAGGCGATTTTTTTTAACTTTTTGTGAACTGAGCTTAAGTGCGATTTTAATGTGGATTGCTCGGCGAACGCGCGGTTACATTCACCTCATACGTATTTTCTCATCTTCCAATACACGGATTCAACGTGGCGTTTCATCTTCCAATACACGGATTCAATGTGGCGTTTCAAATCGGCCTATCACGTAAACGCTCTATCGCAAGCGATGCAGGGAAAGTTTCTCAGTTTCCTATAAAATTCCAGTAAAATGAGAAACTAAGCATAACGCGAAATACTATTTTTAATGAAAAGTGACAAGTTGATGCTGTTTCGTTACGAGAATTGCTGCATTAGTTATCGTCATCATCATTAATTTATCTAAAAAAGTAACGGCTGTCGATCACTATTTTGTTCGAGTCGGTTGATACAGCTCTGTAACGACCCTGTGTCTTACTCTGCAGCCATTTCCACGATGTTGTTTTTTATTTTTTTTATTACTTATACTCTTTACGGTGACGGCCCACCTTAATGTCTAAAGACAATTATCTTATAGGCGGCCGGCTTTTATAACACCAAGTACTGACCGCGCACCACGTTGCTTAGCTTCGGCGATCTGAAGGGAAGCAGTGTTTTGAACTACGGGCGTTGCAGTTGGAATAGATTTCGCTTGATAAAAATCACGAAAAAACATTTTCTTATTTCGTATTATAACGTCTGATCCTTTAAATTACTCATATAAGGCGATGCCGAGGCTGGTTTCAATATATCTGATGTGATAAACGAAGGTGTATGACGAGATTTTTCTTGTCTGAGAACGAGCTGTCGCATTCTCCACAAGCGAATTTCTTGAACTTTTTATGAACTGAGCTTAAGTGCGATTTTAATTTGGATTGCTCAGCGAACGCGCGGTTACATTCACCACATACATATTTTCTCATCTTCCAATGCACGGATTCTATGTGTCGCTTCAAATCGGCCTGTCGCGTAAACGCCCTTTCGCAATCGATGCACGGGAAGTTTCTAAGTTTTCTGTGAACAGCGTCTAGATGGCGTTTTAAGTCGGATCGGCGAGCGAACGCACCATTGCAATCACTGCACGGGAACTTATTCAGCTTGGAATTCTTCAAATCGGCCGTGAATTTCAAGTATTCCTGCTGGGAAAATGCGCTGTTTTCGCCGCTCATCGAATCCGCGTGTTTCTTCAGCGCGAACGCAAAATCGCACTCACGACACAGAAACTCCTTCGATTTATTGTGCGTTTTTTGGCCGCACTTCGCGCACGTGTGCGATTTACCGCGGCCGCCGCCGCTGCGGTTGCTGCCGCTAGGACCGCTTTCATCGGCTGGCATCGGCAAAACGCGACTTTCCATATGATTGAAATTGAGCGGAAGAATGGCCGCCGCGTCTTCCGCCTCGAGCTTCACGCCGTACACGCTCAAAATATGCTGATTCATCGTATATTTAACTGATAAAACGCGTAGAAAAACAAACAGGACCGAACATTTTGACAGCTCACGTCAAAGTGACTTTTGACGTTTCGGCGGGCGATCGGTGGTGATGTTGCCAGTCGGTAGAATTTGACGTTTAAGCAATCGGCGACAGCCGTTCTTGCCAGATTGAATAATGTACGTCCTCGAAACTCAAGCCTAACCGGGGGGCGCCAGTTTTGCATGTGGCAAACTTGCACAAATGTCACTTTTGACAGCTCCAAATTTGTTGAGGGCAGATTTGCAGGAGGCAACCTTGCAGGCGGCAACCTTGCAGGCGGCAAACTTCAGTACATCAAACTAAACATTATTAAGTTTTTTTGTTAGGTTAGGTTAGGTTTTTCTTTCCCTAAATTCGAAGTGACATTAATTACCGGCATCCTTGTAGTGGATGATTTAGTACATCAAACTAAACATTAAAAAAAAATGTTTTAAGTTTTTCCGTTAGGTTAGGTTAGGTTCTCGAAACGTCAGTTTGACATTTGCAAAACTGCCTTCTGCAAGATTGCCTTCTGCAAAACTGCCGCCTGCAAGAATGCCGTCTGCAAGATTGCCGTCTGCAAATTTGCCTTCTGCAAGTTTGATGGGACCCGCCTAACCGCGCACTGCGGTAAAATACCATGCGTTTTATTTTCGGAAAATCTGCAAACTAGGTATAGAATCCCACGTAGCGAGTGCACTGCGGCAAGTAATCCGCCCGGATTTAAATTCTGAGGATTGTAATAGATTTTCTACGGTGGGCCGCCGGTTTTTTTCTCCATAGGTACCATATATATGGTAAATATTTACGAGATTTGATTAAACAACGAAAGTAAAAGAAAACCATCGCTGTGTGCGTACCACAAAAAAGCGTTTTTTGCCCGTGTGGCGCAAAAATCGTACCGCTACGCACCGCAGTGCGCACCTGGCCTAAAACATTTATGCCCCTCTACGCGTTGGCCAGCATATGTGCCATTGCCTATGTCTCTCTTGCTCTTTCCCATACATTTGATACGCGTGAGTGGTGCCGTCTCGCTTCCACCTTATAGATGTGGCATACCATTAGGCGACCGGCAATGTTGCCAGTCAGAAGAATTTGACGTTTAAGCAATCGGCGATAGCAAACTTGAGAAATTACGTGCTCGAAGCGTAACAGCGCATTCTAAATTAGGAAAAAATACCTTTTCCCACGTGATTTAATAATAAACTACGGACAAGCGAGTCCTTAGCAATGCTTATCGAGGGGAATTGTAAAGATTTACCAAGAATGTCGTCATATCTGACAGTAAAGCTGATGTTTGAAGGGTTATGGGGAAATGATGAATGTCAAGGACAGCTGACTCACATTTGGCAAGATGTGTTCTAAACCTTCTGTTCTAAACCGCTGTTCTAAAAATAGATGTGTACTAAACCGCTGTTCTAAACCTTCCACAGCCGGTCATCAGTCCAGAATCCATCGCTCATCCCCCAGAAGTGTAATAATAATATTATGATGGGCCCGACTCCGATCGATGAATTCCATGGCAGCTCCGTTTGTATCTTGTTTATTTTTATTGAAAATGAGATACCTTTTTCTGAGGTATAAATTTTAGTAAAATAAATGTATTTTTGTCTTTATAAACTCGAATGTATTTGATTTTAGAAACACAAAATATATATTCTTCTCACTCGAACAAACCCTTGCTAAAAGGTCATATTTTAAGTTAGTAAGTTTTAAAAATGGAACTGCAAATAATTGACATTGATTGTTATTTCCCGTAAACCTTAATTTTTTAACCTTTGATAATATGAGGTATACCTTTACTAGATTAGTATGGAAATCAAGATGCTATTAGCCATTCGGTCAAAATTCTGCTAAAACTCTGACAGGGACTCTCTTCTCTTCTCCGTCGTTCCCTCATTACTGAGGTTCTGGGCCACTATACAACAGTTTGCCTACGAGGCTCCTCCACTTCCACCTTTCTGCTGCATGGCAGGTCGCATATTGTATTGACCCTTTTGTAACTTCTTTGATGAAGTTGTTCCATCTGGTCGGTGATCTGCCTCTGCTTCTTCTTCCCTCCACTTGACGCCCGGAAAGCATTTTCTCCAGATTTTCTGGATTTCTCCAGGCAACATGACCGAAGAACTGGAGGACCCTTCTCATGCATACGATGGAGAGCATCACTTGGATGCCGAGTTCTTCCAGGACAGATTTGCTGGTGCAGCGGGTTGTCCATGGGATTCCTAGCATTTTACGCCAACACCACATCTCCAGTGCATCGATTTTGGTGCGTATCCGACCCTTCAGGGTTCATGTCTCCGATGCATAGAGAAAGATCGAGAAAACCAGAGCCCGAACCAGCCTGACCTTAGTCTGCTTACTTATACCCCGATTCTTCCACAGCCTTTCTAGCTTGCTCATGGTCAATCTTGTCATCTGGCTTCTGCGTGAGACCTCCTTTTCGCAGTTTCCGTCGTTGCATATCATGGAGCTCAGATAGACAAAGTCTTTCACAGCTTGAAGGTCACTCAGCTCGTTGGTGTGTCGCATGGTTCCAGCCCGGTCCATAAACATGAGTTTGGTCTTGCTGCAGTTCATGTGCAGTCCATACTACTTGCTTTCCTTCTCACCGCTGCGTAATAGGGTCGCCAACTCATTTTCATCGGCACCTATGATGGTCGTGTCGTCGGCGAATCTTAGGTTATTGATCCTGAGACCTCCAATGCGAATTCCACCCTCCCATTCGTCAAAAAAACATCAAAACGCATTTATCTCAGAATTACTCAATTCGAGTTATCAAGTTATTATTATAAAGCGTCAATAGCGTCTAGGTTAGGCATGCTATAATAATTGTGAAGCATTTTGTAAGTTTCTATTAGATCTCCTCGCTGTTTGCGTTCCTCTAATATTGTCGAGCGGAGTTCTTTCAGTCCTACTTTGTATGGTTTGTTCCTCAGCGATAGCACCAACTCCTTTGCTCTTCTCTGAGCTCTTTCCAGATGCTCTATCTATATCCTTCTGAATGCATCTGTCTTAATTTTTTTTAAATTCTCAAACATACACAAGTCAATTAATTGAACTATGCCTGTTGCAATGATGACACAACACTGTCACCTTTTCATTGCATGCAACCTAACGAATCATAAACACCGAATATCTGTCATAGAGTAAGTTGGCGACATCTATGAAAATCGGGCATGAAGTTATGCAGTCATCTGATGTTTCAGTTTGGTATAAAAAATAATACTGGAAATTTAACAGAGAATAATTAAAGGCCTTTTAAAGGCTTATTATTTATGGAATAACCAGGTATTTTATCAAACCTCAGCAAAGTTTTCATGTTATTTTAGTTAAGTATTTGTTAATTACCTAATTTGATGTTATATGTGTAATAAAATGATGCTTTATGTTATGATGTTATATGTTCTGAAGGGTGCTAAGCTGTTAATCTTTAAGTAAATGCTGACGCTGAATATTGATTTCTTCTAAAGATATAGGCCAAGAGGCAGTGACAAAAAATTGCAAGAGTTTTATGTATTGAGTGCATATGTATTGCAGCTCGTATTGAACAAAGGTAAGCCTCGTGTGAAACGTTGCCGTGCGCAGCAGTCTGTGGCGAACTCAACCCTTCATTGTTTTAATCCCTGGGAGGCCAAAAACACCAATCGGTGGTTGCGGTGGTTAACTCCATATATATTATATAAATATATGATATACATGACTAACAAGATTAATTATTAGGTAACAAAAGATAAGTGATAAAAAATGATATTATTAGTATTGTTAGATATTGTTAGATAGATAGATAGATTTTTATTCGAAGTACTCAGAGTACTTTCCGAACGTCTTATGTTTCTAGACATTTATGCCTTGCTTGTAGGCTTTACCATTGATTACTACACTATATAATCAATGGCTTTACGTAATAGTAATAATAATAATAACACTTTACAAATGGTTTTCATAGCTATGTTACACAAAAACGACTCGACCAGACCAATGTATCGCTTAAAAAATCTTCAATTTTATAATAGCCTTTAGAGCACAAAGTATCTTTAACAATTTTTCTAAATTTAGTGTCTGGTAAAAGGGTTAGTTCCTCAGGCAAAGTGTTATAAAAGCGAACACCGTCTCCGATGAAAGATTTACTCACTTTTGCTAACCTAGAGCCCGTAATGGCTAGTTTATTTTTGAACCTGGTGTTCCTATTGTGAATGTCACCAACCTACAGAACCTGTGCAAGTTTTTACGAACATACATTATGTTATCGAATATATACTGACTATAAATCGTCAGAATATTGATCTCTTTAAATTTCTCTTTTAGCGATGCTCGGGAGTTTAAACAATTAATGGATCGTATGGCTCTTTTCTGCAAAATATCGTTTGCATATCGGCTGCGCGGCCCCAGAGCAAAATCCCATACGACATTATACTATGGAAGTAGCTGAAATAGACAGTTCTGGCAGTAGCTTCATCAGTTAGTTGCCTTATTTGACGTACCGCAAATGCTGCCGAGCTAAGTCTTCCAACTAATAATTCAATATGAGGACCCCATTGAAGTTTATTGTCTATTGTAATTCCTATAAATTTTGTAGAATTTACAAACTTTAGTATTTCACCGTCCATAACAATATTAATGTCAGAGTCACTAACGTTAGGTGAGATAAATTTAACGCACTTAGTTTTATTAGAATTGAAAAGCAAATTATTGGCGGTAAACCATCCTAAAACTTTTGTCAGTGTGTTTTCATATTCATCATAATTATTGGTTTTCCTAGGAACGTTGAATATGAGCGGTGTCGTCAGCGAATAAAACTATATTACCTAATTTCTGTTATATAGAAAATTGACCAAAAATGTGCAGCGCAGTTTTTGCACTCGGAGGCTGGCTTCCGAAAGTTAATAGGTCTTCCAAAATGCAACTTGAAATAATACAACTTTACATTTATATGGTTTATTTGGAAAATTTCAGCTAATTTTCTCATACACAAAGTGAAATATACTTTATATTTATTATTAATAATAATGTTATAAGGTAGGGTTTTATATCACATTACCCTATGCCTTTTATTTGTTATGCTATTTTCGGGCCGTTGCAACATTTTTTTCAAATTTAGTAAACAATTTTCTCTATTTGGTGATGAAAACTTTGTAGTTTCTTTATTTTTAATTTAGTCTATTTTCAGCTTAAAAAGGCTGATTT
This sequence comes from Micropterix aruncella, assembly GCA_944548615.1. Classification (NCBI taxonomy): domain Eukaryota; kingdom Metazoa; phylum Arthropoda; class Insecta; order Lepidoptera; family Micropterigidae; genus Micropterix; species Micropterix aruncella. The sequence goes on from OX155979.1 coordinate 13,444,581, forward strand.
AACACAAATATTCATATTAAATATATTGCAAAGTAATGCGACAGATACAAAAGGACAACGCTATGAGGGATAGCTAGTGAAGGAGGGATTTTGAACGCCCCAGATCTCAGTCGAGTCAGTAGATGTCTAAACTAAACACTAGTTATATCTGGTAGTACACGAGAGTTCTTCAATAGAGGCTTTAACTAACTGACATCAAAATGCAAAACTGTATAAATTAAATATACGAGGTTTGACCAAAAAATACAGTGAATGAATTTTGATAGTGCAACTGCTGACGCTATATACATTTGAAGTAATACGTCCGATAACCGGATTGTTTGAGATGGTCAGTGTTAAGTTTGAACACCTTGTGACCTGTCAGTCGCCTGTAAGAGGCAGAAGAGTGAGGGTTGGCATTGTTTTTTTTTTTCAGTTAAAATCAGTCATGGCGATAATGCAGTGACTCTGAAGATAGTCAGTGTTGTTTAAACAAGTTGTGACTTGTCAGTCCTTCTAGAGCAAGAAGAGTGAACGTAAATTAAAATCAGTCATGACGATAATGCAGTGATTCTGAAAATAGTCAGTGCCAAGTTTGAACAAGTTGTGACTTGTCAGATGCCTTTTAGTCAGAAGTGCCATGAAAGTGCCAAAGAAGCTCACGAGATGTTAAAATCAGTGTAGCGTGATAATGTTGCGACTCTGAAGACTGTTCACAAAAGGTATGAGCGATTTAAAAGCGGAAATTAGTCTATTGAAGACTAGAAACGGTCGAGACATTCTATGACCTCAAAAACAGATGCAAACGTGAAAAAGTGGAAAAAGTTATTCTTTCAAAGAGGCGATTAACTATTCGGTAGCTTACCGAAGATCTGAACATCTCAAATGGGTTTGTGCAAAGCATTTTACAGATTCAAATGAGAGTGAGTGTCAAAATTCGTTCCCAGACTTTTGATTGGCGAACAGAAGGAAAAACTTGCATTGAAGCAGAAGCAGACTTCATGGCCAATAACTGAAATTGAAAGTCGGGTCTATGGATATGATCCCAAGCAAATGGAACAAAGGAAACGTTATACGGCCCTGAACCTTGCTGTGGCGTACCAAAAAGCCTTGCAAACCTAATTCACAAAACATGTTTAGAACAATCCGTCAACCACTGGAACAACTCGCCAGGGTTGAATCAATCCAAAGCGCTAATTAAGGCCTATGACCCTAAGCATACTGGTGAGGGCGCTCACGGGGCATTGTGGCCTCAACAAACATTGTGGCCTCAAGCTCCGAGACACAAAAATGTGCAGGTTCTGCCGAGGGGCAGAGGAAACTCCCCTGCACCTCATGTGCGAGTGTGGCCCGCTGATGCGTAAAAGATACATCCACTTGGGTGGTCATTACCAGAGTAAAACAGGAGGAGGTAAAACAATCTGGCGCCAAAATCCTGTTACGGTTCTTGAATGACACGAGGCTTAGCGCAGAACTATAGTAGGTGGCGAACACAATAGATCAGCAATGGTCGCAGTGTTACAAGGCTCATAAAGACCTTAGAAAAGTCCCACACAACAAACAATAATATGATCCCAAGACAAAAATGCATATATCCCAATGGAAAACGAGTGACTCTCCTCACCCTATGAAAGGTCATAAGTCAAAGTCGAACTTAAAGGTCATGTATTTTAATTAGAATGCAATCTGTATTTTTAATCACACCTCTTATATAATATTCATACAACATTACAACATTTTGGTCATTACATACAAATTTCTTATTTAGAAAAACAAATTCACATATAAGGATCTAATAATTGCAGGAATCTTTCATACAGAATTGAAACAAAGTACAGGCTTTAAAACCCAATAAGATATTCGAAGATGACATACAAACAAACAGTGAAGTATCATCAGAACGATTCCATTTACACACTTTGGTATGGAACCCTAAACATAATGACATTAGTGGATACAATGGTAAATAAATGTCTAGAGCAGGGGTGGCAAACTGAAGCTCTTTAGCATGAATACTGTAACTCTTATGCGATTTGAAGTCGCCACATGAAGCAAGCGCAACTGACAAGGGACCAAGTGTTACTAACTTCATTCTATATTAAAACAATGGTCATTTAAAAGAAAAACTATGGCAAATTTATTTTACTAACTAAAAATGTAGTTAAAAAATGGAAACTATAGTTGTAATATATTCCAAACGTATGAGAAAAGAATAAAAATGAATTATTATGAACAGCCATACACACTGTTTTTGAGACTACATCTCGCCTTCGGCATTGTAAAATGGAACATGGAAATGTTGCCATTGTTATTTTTGCCTTTCCACAGAATTAATTTATAGAAAACACCTTTAATTTCATCAGGTCAACATATTCTAATTTCGCCTCTACATACTTGCATTTAGTTTATTACCCTCTTAACTCGAAAGCCCGGGAATACTCGGGATATTAATTTTAACACAAACTCTATCTCGGAAGGTGGCTCTTATTTGTAGAATTAACTGTTCCATGGGAATCAAATATCCCAAAAGACCACGAGTACAAATTAAATAAATACCATAATCTTGCAAATGCCGTAACCCGGAACGGCTTCACTGTTCACCTTCACGCGGTGGAAGTTGGCGCTCGTGGCCTGCCAGCCAAATCTCTATTTCACCTCTTTAAAGATCTTGGCCTTTCCAGAAAAATAATCAACTCTTTCTTAGAAAAATTATCTAAAACTGCGATTTGCGCATCTCAAATTCTATGGCTTCGAAGGGGGAGTGAATGGGTGGCAAGGTGAACGCTCACATGTGGCAAGACAGCTGTCCTAAACCTACCACAGCCGGTTCGTAAGTCCGGAATCCACTGCTCACCCCCCAGAAGTGTAATAAAATAGTATTATGATGGGCCCGACTCCGGTCGGTGAATTCCATGGCAGCTCCGTTTGTATTTATTTATTAAAAGCCTGAGAATACCCGTATATCTTGACGATATTCTGTTTAGAAATTGAAACCCCGGAGAAATTTGTTGCATCTAGTTAGTTACAAATGTGGCCACAAGAGAGCAGAAGAATGCTACTTTGGTCGGTTTCACACTGAGCCCGATTGCGTTTCTTCGTGAACTAACATAAAAATTTAGTTCAATCGAACGAGACAGAGCAATACGTTCTTCTTCTTCTTCTTTTTTGTTTGATGGCTCCACCCAAAGAGGGTGATTTCTGCCAAGTGTGCCGTTGAAATAGCAGGAAACTTTTTTGTGTTAGTGGACGTCACTGAAACAATTAAGACATCACTCCGTCGGGAACACAAAATCGAATAATAATAGATATAGTGAAATACATATATACGTTTAACACACAAACACTCTATGGAGGGACATTTATTAATTATTATTAAAGGGACATACTGTTGAGTTTGATAAATTTACAGATGATTTTGTAGACATTGGGGGTGTTGAGAGATAATAAAAAGTCTATACTAATAGGGAGCTGAATTTTGAGATTTAAGAGGTCCGAAATGAAGTTAGGATAGTTATTAACAATGGGACAATTAAAGAAGAGATGGTTCAGAGTGCAAAACGCATGACCGCAGTCGCACTGAGGAGAAGGGAGTACATGTATTCGGTTGAGGTGAGCGGGAGTGCAGCAATGACCGATGCGCATCCTGCAGAGGGTGGAGATTTCCTTACGGGTGAAAGGTAGGCGGTGGAACCAGGGTTTGGTCTTTATTTCTGTTTGGATTCGAGAGTATCTCTTACCTTTGACCAATGAGGACTCTTGCCACCTCCGAGCCCATTTGTTAGTGAGCTTTTTATCTATAACAGGGAAGAGGTCCGAGAGTGGTAGGCGGCACTCGGCAGCACCACCGAAAGTTCTGGCGGTGTTCGCAAGCTCGACCGCCCTCTCGTTACCTCTTATCCCCGCGTGACCAGGTATCCAGCAGAGAATCACACGAAAACCAGCCGTCTCCAAACTACAATATCTCTGTCGAATTTCGTTCTCAATGTGGGATGGCTCGTTGTTGAGAGAAGGGAATCCAAGTTTTTGGATAAGGCTTAACGAGTCGGTGAAGATTATAGTAAATTTTAAATCAGACGACTCGATAAGTTGTAGCGCCTTCAGTATGGCAATACTCTCTGCCGTGTAGATCGAGACTATGCTTGGAAGTCGTATGAGAATGTGGTTATCGCTGTTCATATGGAAGACTGCGGCGCCAACATAGCAGCCATCGTCTGCTTTAGAGCCGTCTGTGAATATATAATTCCACCCTGGCCAATTCCTATCAATGAGCTCGTTGAAGAGAGGACCATTATCAGGCTGATATTCACCGGGTTTCTTTTTCATTAGAACGGATTGAACGCAATACGTTAGAACGGGATATGGAATAAACTGTCACCTGTAACTATTTATATAAGCAATAAGAGGTGCCAACAAGGGTTTGACAGTATCCTCCAAACCCCCAATACAGTTTGTGCGGGATGGCTCTAAAGGCAAAAAACATTTAACTACAAAACCTTTCTCAATAATCGAGAAAGCTACAGATTGGATTCTGGAGGTTGATTCGGTCTCTAAGCAGTATAAATTCCCTGAAAGTCTCGGATGCACAGCCCTCCGTCCAGATATAACTCTTTACTCTCTATCTCGGAAGGTGGCTCTTATTGTATTTGCCTTGGACTCGCCCGCATGGGCACAAAATTTACATCCTATGACCCCAAATTGGTCTATAAGGGCTCTAATATCTCCCTTATAGACCCAAACAATCATTTCAAATTCCTCGGCAGAAAAATCACCCATCAGGGAAAAGACGTCTCGGGCGATCATGTTATAGAGCATTTCAAAAGTTGCCTGGCGAAAATAGATGCCTTGCTAATTTCTGGCCCTCGTAAGGCCTGGATCTATGACAATTATCTAACGTCACATTTGTCATGGCCCTTTCTTATTTACGATTTTACCAAAATCCAACTGTCCCGTCTAGATGCACTGGTGACAGCTAGTTTAAAATCCTGGCTGTCCTTAGCCAAACCAGCTGACCCCTCGACTCTCTTCAGGTCCAAACAAAATTTTGGGCTAGCGCTTAAACTGCCCTCTCTGCTCTACGCCAACTCCAGAATAACCAAAAATTCGATTCTGTGCAATTCCAAAGATCCGGCAATATCGAAGCACGTAATAAGTGGCTGTAGTGATTCAAATGAACTACAAGCCCGCGTAGACTTCCACAAAAGGTTCCTTACTGGAATCAGCCAGAATGGCACTGGTCTGGGGTATGGCAGTACAACCACGAGCGACGTGGACTTGAAGAAGTCTCTTTTGCGGGGAGATTACGACAGCAAGAGTATGGCTCATGCTATTGGCCTTCAATGCCAGAATGATTGGACAACAATTGGTGACTTTTGCATTCCGCCTCCAATGCACTGGAAGGTAATGCTCTATGACTGGACGCCAGAGATGCTGAAATTTTATTTGAATGCCTTTCAGCATACACTTCCAGACCCCAGTAACCTCGCTCGTTGGAGCTTTGCCGAGGATAGTTCTTGTCCCCTCTGTAGCAATACCCCTTGCACAGCTAGGCACATTCTAGCTGGCTGCAAGGTGGCCTTAGATCAAGGACGGTACACTTACCGCCATGACAAAGTTCTCGCTGTTATTCGCGAGGTAATTAGTCTCTCAGTGGCTCGTGCCAACAAGGGTTTGACAGTATCCTCCAAACCCCCAATACAGTTTGTGCGGGATGGCTCTAAAGGCAAAAAACATTTAACTACAAAACCTTTCTCAATAATCGAGAAAGCTACAGATTGGATTCTGGAGGTTGATTCGGTCTCTAAGCAGTATAAATTCCCTGAAAGTCTCGGATGCACAGCCCTCCGTCCAGATATAACTCTTTACTCTCTATCTCGGAAGGTGGCTCTTATCGTAGAATTAACTGTTCCATGGGAATCAAATATCCCAAAAGACCACGAGTACAAATTAAATAAATACCATGATCTTGCAAATGCCGTAACCCGGAACGGCTTCACTGTTCACCTTCACGCGGTGGAAGTTGGCGCTCGTGGCCTGCCAGCTAAATCTCTATTTCACCTCTTTAAAGATCATGGCCTTTCCAGAAAAATAATCAACTCTTTCTTAGAAAAATTATCTAAAACTGCGATTTGCGCATCTCAAATTCTATGGCTTCGAAGGGGGAGTGAATGGGTGGCAAGGTGAACGCTCACATGTGGCAAGACAGCTGTCCTAAACCTACCACAGCCGGTTCGTAAGTCCGGAATCCACTGATCACCCCCCAGAAGTGTAAAAAAATAGTATTATGATGGGCCCGACTCCGGTCGGTGAATTCCATGGCAGCTCCGTTTGTATTTATTTATTTATTAACTGTTCCATGGGAATCAAATATCCCAAAAGACCACGAGTACAAATTAAATAAATACCATGATCTTGCAAATGCCGTAACCCGGAACGGCTTCACTGTTCACCTTCACGCGGTGGAAGTTGGCGCTCGTGGCCTGCCAGCTAAATCTCTATTTCACCTCTTTAAAGATCTTGGCCTTTCCAGAAAAATAATCAACTCTTTCTTAGAAAAATTATCTAAAACTGCGATTTGCGCATCTCAAATTCTATGGCTTCGAAGGGGGAGTGAATGGGTGGCAAGGTGAACGCTCACATGTGGCAAGACAGCTGTCCTAAACCTACCACAGCCGGTTCGTAAGTCCGGAATCCACTGCTCACCCCCCAGAAGTGTAATAAAATAGTATTATGATGGGCCCGACTCCGGTCGGTGAATTCCATGGCAGCTCCGTTTGTATTTATTTATTATTAAAAGCCTGAGAATACCCGTATATCCTGACGATATTCTGTAATGCTACTTTGGTCGGTTTCACACTGAGCCCGATTGCGTTTCTTCGTGAACTAACATAAAAATTTAGTTCAATCGAATGAGACAGAGCAATACGTTAGAACGGGATATGGAATAAACTGTCATCGATTATCCGCACCAAAACTACCTGTCGAATTTATAGACGCCCGAATAAGTTCGAAATCAATTCGTGCGGTGATAGATTTAGCTGCTTTATCTTCAGTAGGGTCGTTTTAATCGGTAAAAGTGACAACCGTTCATTTCACATTCCGCTCTGTTAATTTCCGCCCACTGTTACAAAATAATCGTTAAGTTAAGGGGTTGAGATGCTCAAAGAAACGCATTGCGAAAGCCAGTTTTGTGCAAGTTTCTTTGCCGAGTAAATCCACTAATGTAAAAGTCGAGTTTTATCACCTGATAAAGAATAACTGAAAAACCTGGCGGCATACCTAGAGAATACTCACAGCACAACATTGTGCCGCGGCACACTAGTTGAAAATCAGTGATCTAAAAATATGTCTGCTGCAAATCTGCCGCTTGCAAATCTGATGCTGTCAAAAGGATGTGACGCAGGATGCAGGCAAACAAAGAACGCGGTTCCGGAAGCGTCTAAAAAACTTGCCCGCAACCTCACCAGATTAAAAAGGGACAAAATCCATAAAGTCATAGGTACTATGACAGGCCACTGTCCCCTAAACAAACACCTGTTTACCATAGGTGTGACAGACAGCCCTCTATGCAGAGGATGCATGGAGGAAGAAGAAACGCCACAGCATGTGCTCATGGAATGCAGGAGCGTGGCAGAGCAACGGGCAAAAATACTACAATCTCCAGCATCTGTCCCGGAGGCCTGTAGCAACCTAAACAGGCTGCTAACCTTCTGGGACAGCCTGGGTTGGCTGGAGTAACATAAACACAAATAGAAACATGAGCCACGCACAACGGTACAATCAAGAGGCCAAGTGCGAGAATAAAGCTCAGATAAACTAACTAACTAAGGGCGTTTGTGGAAATCTATCACCTGCAAATATAATGCCTCATACGTCTGGTTTCTTTTCTCTGTTACACTGAAGTCCCCAGGATTTCTGAAAAATGCATAAAACTATGCAATAAAATCTATATGTAACTATAATACTTCTCTACAATTTCCGCCGCAAGGGTTTTAACCGCCAGAACAATTTTTATCCCCGTCTTGAAAGGAGGATAGGAGAAAACATTCCCACCGAACAATAACGACCGGGCACATGACTGAAAAGCTATTTTCATGACTGATTTGTTACTATGGCGGTCAGTCTCAAATCATTGTGGGGAAAAAAGTTACAGCTAAAACAAAAATCTACATCATTGTATCTAGAAAATTGTTTATTATAATAAAACATCGTTATTACGTGTGAGTGTCAGAATAACATAGTAATTGTTTATATTAAAACTGATAATGCATCCTGATTGTTTCTTTTGGCGGTTCCTCTCAACATCTGCAAACAAATGCTGCAAACACATACTTCGCTAACATAGAAAAAAAATTGCAAAAGGAAGTAGAAAAAATGCAAACAGAAGAAACTTAACTTTACTTGAATCATACCTACATACGGACACCTAAAATTAAATTTAAACTGACTAATATAACAGAATATAACGCACTTATTTTGATCGAGCAACTCAAGACAGACTCTGCTTGGAGGCCCGATAATATCTCTGCAAGGACACTAAAGATGGTGCAACATGAAATAGTTCACCCTATTATGCATATTATAAATCTCAGTAAAGACAACTACACCTTACCTAATCACTTTAAAAGGGCTGACGTAGTGCCGATCCTTAAAACGGGAGATAAGACAGATTTGACAAACTACTGACCGATATTGTTACTAAGCATAGCAAGATACTAGAGCGACATTTTAAACTGCAACTGAGATTATTTAGAAAAAAATGCCCTTTTGTCAAAAGGGCAATTTGGCTTCAGATCGGGCATAGAAACGCAAGATGCTATTTTGTAAGTTACTAGACCTTTAAGCTGTGAAAGACTTTGTCTATCTGGGCTCCAGATATGCAACGACGGAAACTGTGAAAAGGAGGTCTCACGCAGAAGCCAGATGGCAAGATCGGCCATGAGCAAGCTAGAAAGGCTGTGGAAGAATCGGGGTATAAGCAAGCGGACTAAGGTCAGGCTGGTTCGAGCTCTGGTTTTCTCGATCTTTCTCTATGCATCGAGACATGGACCCTGAAGGCTCGGATACGCACCACGATGCACTGGAGATGTGGTGTTGGCGTAAAATGCTAGGAATTCCATGGACAGCACGCCGCACCAACAAATCTGTCTTGGAAGAACTCGGCATCCAAGTGAAGCTCTCCACCGTATGCATGAGAAGGTTCTGCAGTTCTTCGGTCATGTTGCCAGGAGAAACCCAGAGAATCTGGAGAAAATGCTTTCCGGGGGTCAAGTGGAGGGAAGAAGAAGCAGAGCCAGATGGAACAACCTCATCAAAGAAGTTACAAAAGGGTCAATACAGTCTGCGACCCGTCATGCAGAAGACAGGTCGAAGTGAAGGAGCCTCGTAGGCAAACTGTTGTCTAGTGGCCACGATCTTCAGTAATGAGGGAACGACGGAGAAGAAGAAGATTTATATCTAATAAAGTCACGGCGATGCAAAAAATGGCAGCATGACGCAAACATGGCTCCGCATATGGTGATAAGCAATGATTTTTTATACAGTGACACATGTTTTTTATAAGTTGTAACTTTTTTCGTATCATGATTCGAGACTGACCGCCGGGAGTTAATGGGCCCTCGCTGAATGAGCCATGAAGACCCATTCTGTTCAGGGTTGGTCACACTTACGGGTCAACACCCATCCGGCGGCCTCCACGCATGAAGTGCGAGCCTGGGTAGGACTCTGGCCTTATGGTCAGTTTCTCCTGGGAATCAACCTTCTGGCGCTCCTGGACGGTCTGCGCACTGTGCGGCGTAAGCCAATCGACTGTGCACTCTGACTAACAGTTGGGGGAGTCTGGAAGCAGTACTGTTTCCTATAGAGCGGTGATGGTTGCGGACCTTACAGCGACTGCTCTTGAAACTAACATCGGCTATGCGATCCTGGGTGAACAGCCGGGCAAAGGACGCTGTGGTCCACGATAGATTCGGTAAACACCGTTTCACCGCTTCGTAAGGGAGAGGACGGCGCAAGCGACCTCGAACTCTTAACCAATCGAGAGACTGGAGTAATCTGGTCACAATTGGAAGTAAGGGCTAGAGTGTAAGCCCGCCGGGTAACACTCCTGGCTATCTCGCGGTTAAGGCGTTGGCCTCTTACGGGCTTGTGGCGTAGCTAGATGGTGGACTGTTTTGTCCAAGTCTTCTGCGCTCACTCCAGGAAGATAGAACGACTATCGTAACAAATGACATATATAGTAACAAATGACAAATCATGAAAAAAGCATTCCAACGGCATATGTGTGATCGTTATTGACCAGTGGGGATGCGTCCCATACATTTTTGCCCATCCTCCCTTTCTGGTTTCACGCAAGACTCCGTCTTTTTAAATTTATAATTTTCAATAATAACGATGGTATCATTCATATAAATGTGCTTTCTTCAAAATGAAAAATGACAACTTGGCTTTTTTCTGAATGTTTGCCAACCCCTACCTAGTCTAGAAAGACGACCATGCGGGCGGGCCGTTAACGGCAGGCCCCTCAATATATAATTTTACACAACATATAACATCGAAAAGCGCACGAGTCCTGCTCTCTACATGATGACAGTAGCGTGTGGCAGGGCTGCTGCGCCCGTTTTGGTGACAGCTGTGCCGGTGACGTCGACGTAAGTCAGATTCGGCATTGATGTCGCAAGTTGCGTGATAGAACGATCCGTCACGCGCGTGTACCCCACACACACCAGTTTCTGAAAAGAAAAAAGACTGTAACAAAAACCGCATATTTTGTTGTTTTGTTTTCGCGCCTGGTTGCAGGTTATGTTTCGCCGAACCTGTTTTCCCTGTTTTTCCCGTGTTTTTTTATGTTTCCTGGTGGTTTTTCACGGTTTCCGTGCATTTCTTCCATACTTTGACAGCTAAAACATAAATTTGCGAAATTCGGGAGAACTTCGCGCTTGACAGCTGGTGAAGAGCCGAGCTCTCACGTGATTGGTCGAGGCCGCGGCTTTGTTTTTTTATTATTTAACGACGTTCAAGCCGTTTTTGACGTAACCTTCGGCGGCTTTCGCTCGACATCGTTCGATTTCGATTGACGATGTCGCCGGAGCGGTCGCACGAGTTTGGTCGAAGAGATTGGCAACCGTCGTAAAAGGAGAGAATGTCAGAGATTGACCGCCTGGCGGTTAAATTTTTTATGTGAAGTGTGCGTGACTTTTCTGGTGAGCATTTAATTTCCTTTTGGGGTGCTTTTCATATAGGATCCTCGCGATTTTAACAGATTCTTTTTCTATTGATCGCAGTTTGGCGGCACCTCTGTACTTCTGTTTTTATTCGTATTTTAACTGCTGCTTAATTAAGTGACGAGATCGTCGCGGAATGTGACGGGACTTGCCTCCACGTCAAGGAATATGCCTTCATATCCGGAATTTGCGACTTTTATTTGGCTGGAGCACATGTGACACGCAGATAAGGCGGGAGCTGAACAAAGGGGTGCCTGCGGGGCGATTAAATGCGAATATTTCACATAACCTTGTGTTTTTTTGTGTGCTTTAGTCTTTTGTGTGTGAGGAAAAAGGTTTTCTGGGGGCCAAATCCAGTGCCGATCTATATATAGCCCACTCTCTGAGATCGTTTTTTTTAGGTTAACATTTCTTTTTTTGCCTTTTTCAAAATTTCTTTTTGGTATATTTTATTTTGAAATTAGTTTCCATCTTTATCTTTAAAAGAAAGGTGGCGTCCTTATAAATTCCTTCTTTTGGGTTTTGGTGGATTTTGTTTCCTCCAAACACGGTAGATTAGAAATTTAAGGTTATAAGACATTGAAACATACTACAAAATAATTATAATAAGCAGGTAGTATAATTTAATTTAATTTGTAATTCTAAATAAAGATTAGAAATTTATGCGGTTTTGAGGCTGCTAAATCTGTGTACTTTGCTTATTTCCATTCTAAATGACATATGGCCTAATATTCTGGGTAATGGCAGGAAATTCGATGACAATTCTTATCCTTCAAAATAGAACAGAACGCAGTTTGTTTAGAGCGTTTTTCATCGAGTCGGGAATCGTGACGTACTCGTGTACTCGTGCAACATTCACCAAAATATTACGTTCGCTCGTATGTCGGAGGCCCCGGCGAATAGTGATTTGCCGCAAATGCGACAAATCACTATTCGATAGCAGGCAAATGTATTGATTCAATTGTTTGTTTGTTTAAAAAGTTTGTTTGTTTGAAAGCACACACATAAGAGTACAATGTGGTGGGCCTATTGCCAAGTGGCAAAATCTTACGGCCATACCGCCAAGGTTATTGTAACTAAAGGTTTATGTGGGCAAATTGATTCATAAGTAATAAATGAATACACTTACATAATAGATAAAATATAAAACAGTGATTAGTAGCGTTTGCCAACTCGATATTGAAGGTAGGAGTGGAATATAAGGACAAGCAAAGAAGACGGGAGGGGAAGGGGGTATTTATGAGTTGAGTAAATGACTCTTTAACGATTTTTTAAACCCGCTCAGGTTTTCAAGTTGTCTTATAGGTAAAGGCACGGAATTCCGTGTGAATTGTCTTTTTTTAACAATTTTTTTTGACTCTCTGTACTCTAAAAGGGCCAACCATTAAGCTTACCTGAAGTGGTGACTTATTGGGAGTGTTGTTCTGCTGGTTGTGGTGGTCCGGAATCAGGATCATGCCATGAGGACCTGTGCAATTAGAAAGCATAATCAATTGAACGTTTGGGGAATTGAATGTTAAAATATAATCAACATACATACTATTTAAAAATATATTAATAATATGTGCAACTAAGTTTTATTAACCCTTGGAGTAAATGGGTATTTTCATGGATGCATCTGTCTCTTTTGCAGGATTTTCGGCAACATCGACCTTAAAGTACTATAACTACGAAACTACTACACCAATGATAAAAAGAACAACTGCACAATGATTGCATTGAAATTTCGAATATAGAATATTGAAATATCATTTTGTAAAACAATTAGATAATTATGAATAAATATGAGAACGTCAAAGAAGTGAAAAAAACGCGGAACCAGATCTGGTCGTATCAAACTCAACGGATAATTGTTTCACAACCAGATTTGGTCGTATCATACTCAACGGGTTAAACTATAATTTCTAACATTTGATGCATGGTTAGTCTGTCATGACTCGAGAACCATTCCTTTATTTTATTTTTGAATACCCTAAATGTCACATTCAAATTATTTCAGTGGTTTTTATTGCCTGATAAACAATGGAGGAAATTGTCTTTTGTGATCAGTTGTCTTAACTTGATTTCACTCGCTCAAGCGAATAAAACGGCATTTCTTAAAGCCATTCTATCTAGCAGTAGCATGCCTTCAGTGTGCTTTATTGAATCTACGACACAAGCGGTAAATTTCAAACTGAAGATTGAAGAGTAAAGAGGACCTTTTTTGTTTACTATAAAAAGCATAAAAAAATACAAAAAGGTGTCATGCTTGCCCCAGTCACCAACCCTGGGCACGCCACTGCTCGTAGGCATAGGCCTGTGTGATAGTAGAACCCAATATAAACAAATTTGCTTATATACTCACCAACACGAAGGTACTCTGAGCTGGATATCCTGCCGAGACGCAGCAGACCAAAATCGGAGACCAGCGATTGAGGATCAGTCGGTTCTTGGGTCAGACCTACTCCGATCGCCCCGACAGTAGCCGGTGCCATACAAGCGACTACTTGTACATTTCCAAATCTAAAAACGAAAGAGAAAATGCTTTAAATCGGTGTTGCCATACCTAAAAAAAATAAATCGTATTTCCCTAGTGGTGTTCCTAAACGGGCCGCATTTTCGCTGCAATATCGTTGCCCGGCAACATTGCTGGCAATACAAGTATAACCGTAAAGTTATTATCTACCGTTTTTTGAAGAAACACGGCAGAATCACCAAAAACCAAAAAAATAATTTTCTATATAGGCGCCACCTGTCTCCTATAGGAAGAGACGGAAAATATTTAAAAAATATATACCAAAAAGAACTTTTAAAAAAAGAAAAAAAAGAAGTTAACCTCAAAAAAAACCATCTCAGAGATAAATATTAATGGGCATTGGGTTTGGCCCACAGAAATTCCTTTTCCTGCAGACGCACAAAATAAAAAAACAGCCGTGTATGTGAAAAGTTCGCGTTTAATCCATATAAAATCGGCACACGGCAACCCTCCCGTCGTATCGATGTAATTTTACGGCGAGCAGTCAGCCAACATGTCACCGCTCAAGAATTGAGGGTTATTTTTATTTCCTTTTCCACGTGAAGACAAAAATCCCGGTGCAATTAAAAGGTTAGGTGAAATCCTCACATTTGGTGACGATTTACGTCACATTAGCAGCAATATTGTACAAAAAAAAAACAGAGGTGCCCACAAACTGCGATCAATAGAAAAATCCGTTAAAATCGCGAGGATCTTATATGAAGCAAATTAAATGCTTACCAGATAAGTCACACAAACTTCACATAAACAAATTTTACCGCCAGGCGATTAATCTACGGCCTTTTCTCCTTTACGGCGTTTGCCAATCTCCCGACCGAACCTGTGCAACCGTCTCGGAGCCATCTTCAATTGCAATAGAACGATCTTGAGCGGAAGTCGCCGAAGATTACGTCAAAAACGTAATCTTCAACGACGTAATCTACGTAAACTACGTTTTTTGAAATCATCAAAAATTTTATTGGTTTTTATGAGCTATTATCTAAATATTTTTGTATGTAAATAAGCAGAACGAAATATTACCATTGCTAGAGAATCTAATAAAGATGACGATAGCATTTACAATTTCTAAATAGGGTACCGTATTTTTCCATAAGACAAGTACTAAGACATGTACTATAAATGCCGAGTTTTTTTCACTTTTTCGACTTTCTCATATTTATTCATAATTATATAATTGTTTTACAAAATGAGATTTCAATATTCTATATACGAAATTTCAATGCGATCATTGCACAGTTATTCTTTTTATGATTGCTATAGTAGTTCCATAGTTATAGTACTTTTTGTCGAGCGCTGCGATATTGCAAGAAATTCCAATAAATTGCCGCGGTCTGCCATGAAATTATGCCGCTACTCGAGGGGTTAAATGTTTATATACATCATTAATAGATAATTGTATTGTGAATTTATTATTAATAGTGAATTCATATAGAAGATCTTTCAATTGGTATTCATATCGTCAAAAACATTTCTCGTCTTTTTCTGTCGCTTTACATGTTCATTTAACCCGTTGAGTATGATACGACCAAATCTGGTTGTGAAACAATTATCCGTTGAGTATGATACGACCAGATCTGGTTCCGCTCGGCGCGCGCGCTTTCGAACTCTTTTTTACCATCGAAAGCATTTTGTCTCTTTCATGCGTATGGCAGATCGGTACAGAATTAAATTCTCTCTGTTAGCATTCGCAGCAGCAACTGCGCAGTCCATGTAACATATTATTACGGACCGCTGCAAATTGAACGTCCGCCTTCCCGAAACGTCAAAATCCGCGGAGCGTGTGTTTCGTTTTCGGATACGTTTTTCGTGTACTTTTCGGTGTTTATTTCAACGAATCGTAAGTAAAACCATTTCTACAACATCATATAGTCCCCCTAAACTGATTAGATGTACCATTTATCATGTATATAAAGTATTTCGGGTCTTTGAATGTCGCGTCGCAAAGGCCAAAGTCGGCCATTGTTTTTTCACTTCTTTGACGTTCTCATATTTATTCATAATTATCTAATTGTTTTACAAAATGATATTTCAATATTCTATATTCGAAATTTCAATGCAATCATTGTGCAGTTGTTCTTTTTATGATTGGTGTAGTAGTTTCGTAGTTATAGTACTTTAAGTCGAGCGCCGTCGATGTCGCCGAAAATCTTGCAAAAGAGACAAATGCATCCATGAAAATACCCATTTACTCCAAGGGTTAAAACAATATAAGCCGTCGGCCATTTTTGCCCGATTGTGTAGCCCGTTTACCGTTTAGCCCGAGTCAAAATTATGGGATATACTTTGAAGAAATATTACCGATGACGACCGAGATACATATTTTCCAGCCATATGTTGTAATAAAATATTGCAGTTATAGCCGGCCGGGCTATAGTTGACAATATTGCAGCCACATATTGCCATAAAAGTATAGCCCGTTTAGGAGCACTATAAGTTTTCTTTCAAAGTTAAAATTGATTCCTGGTTGAGACATTTGAGCCCGCATAATATTTTCGCATTTCAATTTATCATAATATTTCACTTATTCACGTGCCAACAAGGGTTCGACATTACCCTCCAAACGAGCAATACAGTTTGTGCGGGATGGCTCTAAAAGCAAAAAACATTTCACTGCAAAACCTTTCTCAATAATCGAGAAAGCTTCAGATTGGATTATGGAGGTCGATTCGGTGTCTATGTAAGCAGTATACATTCCCTGAAAGTCTCGGATGCACAGCTCTGCATCCAGATATAACGCTTTACTCTCTATCTCGGAAGATGCCCTTATCGTAGAATTAACTGTTCCATGTGAATCAAATATCCCAAAAGACCACCAGCACAAATTAAATAAATACCATGATCTCGCAAATGCCGTCACACGGAACGGCTTCACTGTTCACCTTCACGCAGTGGACATTTGCGCTTGTGACCTGCCAGCTAAATCTCTGTTTCATCTTGTTAAAGATCTTGGTCTCTCCAGGAAAGTAATCAACTCCTTTCTAGAAAAATTATCTAAAACCGCAATTTCCGCATCTCAAATTCTATGGCTTCGAAGGGGGAGTGAATGGGTGGTAAGGTGCACGCTCACATGTGGCAAGACGGCAGTCCTAAACCTACCACAGCCGGTCGTTAGGCCGGAATCCACCGTTCACCCCCCCAGAAGTGTAATAATTGTATATGATGGGCCCGATTTCGGTCGGTGAATTCCATGGCGCTACGGTACATCAACTTCTATACCGCTCAACCGATTGCCATGAAAATTGATACACATAGACTCTTAGACACTTAGATGCATATCATCAATGACATCAATGACCAGCTATTTTCGATTGCAAACGTCTGCGTGATATTTTTTAGTAAACAGATTTTAACCCTTGGAGTAAATGGGTATTTTCATGGATGCATCTGTCTCTTATGCAGGATTTTCGGCGACATCGACCTTAAAGTACTATAACTCCGAAACTACTACACCAATCATAAAAAGAACAACTGCACAATGATTGCATTGAAATTTCGAATATAGAATATTGAAATATCATTTTGTAAAACAATTAGATAATTATGAATAAATATGAGAACGTCAAAGAAGTGAAAAAAACGCGGAACCAGATCTGGTCGTATCATACTCAACGGATAATTGTTTCACAACCAGATTTGGTCGTATCATACTCAACGGGTTAAAAAATGTGCAAAATGTGACTATAAGGTTTTCTATATTGATCCTATCTAGATGAACCTATCTCGATTGAACCTATCTCGATTGAACCTATCTAGATGATCACATAACATTTATACATATTATATTTCATTTAATTTAGTTCAAGGACATAATTTTATCTCAAGTATATTCTTTATAATAACTATATATCATACCTAAAATTAAATATAAATATATTTATATACATACATAATATATTTTTATCTATTTTGTCTCTCCCTTTCACCTCACTTCCCATCCTGATTCCCCCCATTCTCAAGCGGAAACAATATAAAATTATATTGCGTTCATTTTGTATACTTTATATTCGGAATCACATTAATGGATTTTTGTCACTTTTAAATAGGTTTTTATTGCATTGTATGTAGTTCTGTTTGGTTCCAGAATAAAATAAAATAAAATAAAATTAATAAAATATTCAATTATTTCCTATTGTGATTATTAGTTAGTTATTATAAGTTATAACTTATTTGTAATAGTTGTAATATAAATGTTTATTTAACTTTCCCAATGTATGTACATAGAAAACTAAAGAGCCTGCTACCTTAGAACAAGTCCTGGCACTTAGTTGGCCGGTAGGTTCGCCTGTAGTAGATATCATCTAGAGCTGTCAACTACACCGGGCTAACCCGTCACCTCAGGAAGTTTTAACGAAATTTATTGTTCAGTCTCCCGTAAGGTGAGCGCAGAGCAGAAGACTTACGACGAAAAACAATTCACAGTTTAGCTACGCCACCTGCCTATCGGAGGCCAATGCCTTACGGCGAGACACCCCCTGACTACCAGTTTGGACGGATATCTCCATTTGGAATTAACCTTCAGGATACCTACTACCTCCTGACTGGTTACAGAATCAAGGTCGTTTGCGCAGACCTCTCCCTTATGAAGCGGTGATGCGGTGTCAACCGAATCTATCGCGGACCACGGCATCCTTTGCCTGGCTTACTCACCTGGGATTAACGATTGCAATCCAGCAGCATTTTCAATCCAGCTGGATTTTTGCTGGACCAACATTATTCCAGCTGGATCCAGCGCGGATCCAGCAATTTATTGATTTTCAAAGAAATTAAACTGTTTTTTTTAAACACTTAAGAAACGTTTTAATTAAACATTTTAATAAAATTACAAATTACAATAATCAAAATTATAAAATAAACTCACGGACAGACGGAGTAAAAGCTATAACAAAAATAAGTATTGTCTTCACTTAAAAGATTAATTAAAACAAAATTTATCTTATTTTTTTTTCTGGAAGTATGATCTCAAGAAACATGGTGAACAAATGATGTTGTCTCCCAACCGGCTTCTTAATGAACTGCATATATATCCAGCTGCAGAGAAGGCCCTTTCTGCCTCTACGCTTGTTGGTTTCAGGGTGATCAGATAATCGTAAATTAAAGTTAGGTTTTCACCTCTTACTCCCTCACTTTCATAAGCAGTCATTTCCTTTTTATATATCTTATCGTAATCATTCTCAGTTCTCGTTTCTTTCGGTTTCATGAAGTTTTCTTTCTCACGTTTTAGTCCTCGGCCTAGCGATCAACACAGTAGCCGAGCCGCGGGGATGGTGCGGCTTGGTGCGGTGTGGAGAGGGGTGTGTAGCACAGAGCGGCAACGTCGCTCCCGCCGAGCTGTAAGAGCATCTAGCAAAGCGCCAACGCCGGCAAGCTAGACTTTGCGCCATTATTTGGAAAGCTAATTACTTGCGGATCCGCAGCGCTGGATCCAGCACCCGGTGCTGGATCCAGCAGGCCGAAAAATGCGCTGGATCCAGCTGGATTGCTGGATGAGGGATCCAGCTGGATTGCTGGATGAGGGATCCAGCAATTGCAATCGCTACCTGGGATTGGGTAGCCGAATGGTCGTTCCAAGAGCAGTTGCCTTAAGGTTAACAACCACCCCCCTCTATAGGAAACATTGCTGTTCCCAGACTCCCCTGGCTGTTAGTCGGAGTGCACAATCGATTGGCTGACGCCACACGGTGCGCAAATCGTCCAGAAGCGCCCGAAGGTTGACTCCTAGGGGAGACTGGCCTGCAGGCCAGCATCCTACCCTGGCTCTCACTTCTGCGTGGAGGCCGCCGGATGTGTGTTGACCAGGCTAGTATAACGATATGTAATCGTTCTTTCAATCGATGAGCGTAGAAGACTTAGAGACAAGACAATACTGTCTAGCTCGCCTGTGACTGTGCGCTCTGACTAACATTCGGGGGAGTCTGGAAGCAGTACTGTTTCCTATAGAGCGGGGGTGGTTGCGGACCTTACGGCGACTGCTCTTGAAACGACCATCGGCTATTCGATCCTCGTGAACAGCCGGGCAAAGGACGCTGTGGTCCGCGATAGATTCGGTAAACACCGTCTCACCGCTTCGTAAGGAAGAGGACCGCGCAAGCAACCTCAAACTCGTAACCAATCGAGAGACTGGAGTAATCTGGTCACAATTGGAAGTAAGGGCGTGAGTGTAGGCCCGCCGGGTAACACTCCTGGCTATCTCGTGGTTAAGGCGTTGGCCTCTTACGGGCTTGTGACGTAGCTAGATGGTAGACTGTTTTGTCCTCAAGTCTTCTGCGCTCACTCCAGGGAGATAGAACGGCTAATCGTTAAAACTTCCTGAGGTGTCGGGTTCGCCCGCTGTAGTCGACAACACAAGTTGTCTAGCTCGCCAGCAGCCCGTTAGAGACCAACGCCTTATGGTGAGACACCGGTAAAGGTAACCAGCGGGCAGCCTCGCCCCCTAACTAGCAGTTTTGGTAGGATATCTTCGTCTGGAGTTAACCTTCAATTTGAATTTATCGCGGACCCTGGCGTTCTTTGCCTGTAGTACCACAGGAGTGACCCAAGGTCATTTCAAGAATTACATGACAACAGGTACACCCACCCCCGCTGCTTAGGAGATAGTATATTTCTATAGTCTCCAGACGCCTTCAGCAATTGGTCAGAATGCACAACCGATTGACGTCGCCGAACGGTGCGCAATCCGTCCAGTAGCATCGGGATGCAATCCCGCCAGGAGAAACCGGTCCACCAGCCGTTAGGCCTGAGACGCTAGAGTCTTACCGGGGGTAGCCTTCCGCACGAGGAGGCTTCTGAATAGGAGCTGAATCTAGGGTTGAGCCGATCAGAGAACACCGTATATCTTGTGGCCCTGCACAAAACCATTTGCTACCCATTCATCAGTTCAACAACTAGGGTTGTCGGCTACAGCGGGCGAGCCCGTCACCCCAGGAAGTTTTAACGATTAGTCTCCCTGGAATGAGCGCAGATGACTTGCACAAAACAGTCCACCGTCTAGCTCCGCCACAAACCCGTAAGAGGCCAATGCCTTAACCGCGAGATAGCCAGAAGTGTTACCCGGTGGGCCTACACTCACGCCCATACATCCAATTGTGACCAGTTTACTCCAGTCTCTCGATTGGTTACAAGTTCGAGGTCGCTTGCGCGGTCCTCTCCCTTACGAAGCGGTGAAACGGTGTTTACCGAATCTATCGCGGACCACAGCGTCCTTTGTCCGGCTGTTCACTCAGGATCGGATAGCCGATAGTCGTTTCAAGAGCAGTCACCGTAAGGTCCGCAACCACCCCCGCTCTATAGGAAACAGTACTGCATCCAGACTCCCCCGACTGTTAGTCAGAGTGCACAGTCAATTGGCTTACGCCGCACGGTGCGCAGACCGTCCAGGAGCGCCAGAAGGTTGATTCCCAGGGAAAACTAACCATAAGGCCAGAGTCTTACCCAGGCTCGCACTTCATGCGTGGAGGCCGTCGGATAGGTGTTGACCCGTGAGTGTGACCAACCCTGAACAGAATGGGTCTTCGTGGCCAACTCAGCAAGGGCCCATTAACTCCCTCATCAGTTCAACAGTTTTGAGTAAAAGTTTAAGTTTTGCCAATTGCAAGTACTTACGGGAAGGCAGGTGGTCTATCGGGCGGAAGTATTGGATCCGGCCGGTCATTCTCGGCTCGATTATTGACTCTGGGTCGCGTAGCAGCACTGAGTAGTTCCGCAATGCTGGGTCGTTCTCCAATTCTGGCTCGTTCCGCGTCCCTATTGTATTCATCCTCCTGAGGTCGTTCACCTACGTTAGCGCCTACAAAATAATAATCTATATAATAAAAATGAGTCGGGTTTTATGTATGTTACCTAATAACTCACGAGCGGCTGGCCCGATTTGAACGATTCTTTTTTTGTTTTGTTCGTAATCATTTCGGTGTTGCTATAGGATATAAAAAAATTGGAAAATCTCTCGGAAAAGTGAGAAAAATGAGAAAAACCAAAAATTATTTTAGTACCGAGCTTGATCATAGATGGCGTTGTTTGACAAGAATAAAAATACGAAAATTCGAAAATCAAGATGGCGGCACGGTGCAAAAACTGACAGTTGACA
This sequence comes from Micropterix aruncella, assembly GCA_944548615.1. Taxonomy (NCBI): domain Eukaryota; kingdom Metazoa; phylum Arthropoda; class Insecta; order Lepidoptera; family Micropterigidae; genus Micropterix; species Micropterix aruncella. Next base: position 13,466,374 of record OX155979.1, read on the forward strand.
GTAAGTTGAATTTTACGAACTTTTCATAGCGTTTTCGTGATTCTGAAGGTAACTCAACTGAATTAACTGAATTTGTGTAATTCGCGAATGTTTTTGCAGGTTTTACAATCATTTTTCACAGTTATACTCTTGCACAGACGATCCAATCTCAGCAAGGTGACCGCTCGAGCAGGACGACAAAGAGAGGTTCGACCAACTGAAAGCGATGAGCATCGCCAAGAATTGAATGAAGCGGCACGGATCCGTAATGTTGCAGTGCGAAGACGATTGAATATGAGACAAAACACATACAGAGAGGCATTCTATTATAATCTGGATTATGAATGCATGGAAATTGGAAAAATGGACCATTTGTGCCAATGTTGCAATGCCTTTAAGTACCGCCACGAACCACTCGGTTTGTGTTGCGCAGGAGGTAAAATGAGATTAACGCCATTAGTTCCACCACCAGAGAAATTAGGATCGTTGGTGTCTGGAAATGCACCAGATTCTAGGCATTTTCTGCCGTACATACAATATTACAATAACTGTTTCCAAATGACTTCATTTGGTGCAACACATATTATTCGCGACAATTTTATGCCCAAATCTGAAAAAAAAGAGAAGAAATCAATGGAGAGTCAAACAAAATCGTACTGTTTACACACTTTTCTCTTCCATTTCGAACACAACGAGCACAACGAATCTACAAGTGCCAATTGATGAAACTGCTCTTTTGGAAGATAAAAAATAAACAATCTTTAAATTTGTAATAATGTCAAACAACTGTCAATGAAAATTACCTAAGTTAACGTTATCTGCTGCCAAACGAACAAATTCGTGGCGAGACGAAGTTCGTCGGGTTCCGCTAGTAATGAATAATGTTAAAAATAAACTGGACTTATTCCACAAAAACTGTAATGCAAGCACCGGCTCAGGCGCATCAGCTTAACCCTTGGAGTAAATGGGTATTTTCATGGATGCATTTGTCTCTTTTGCAAGATTTTCGGCGACATCGACGGCGCTCGACTTAAAGTACTATAACTACGAAACTACTACACCAATCATAAAAAGAACAACTGCACAATGATTGCATTGAAATTTCGAATATAGAATATTGAAATATCATTTTGTAAAACAATTAGATAATTATGAATAAATATGAGAACGTCAAAGAAGTGAAAAAAAACGCGCGACCAGATTTGGTCGACTCGTACTCAACGGATAATTGTTTCGCGACCAGATTTGGTTGACTCATACTCAACGGGTTAAGCTGCCTGCCTGTTAAATATACGGGGTGTTATTACTGCACGGGCTTTTTTCTGTGGGTGAAGCAGTACATCGTGGTAAGCAACTTTTGATAAACAATTTTGAAAAAAAATCTTTAGAAAAAAAATATTTTTCGTTTTTTTAATTTTTTATTTGGAATTTTTGAAGAAGTTGACTGTCAAATAAAGGTTTGAATAGTTTGAGCGCGCTGCGCCATCTAGCGGTAGGTAATAAGTCGTAAATAAACAATATCAGCGACATTTTACCAACCGCTAGATAGCGCATCATGATAACAGCTTTTCATACTATTTAATCATAAAACTAAAAACACTAATTTTCAAAAAAAAAAAAAAGTATTTTTCAGTTTTTTTAATAAAAAGTTGCTTACTTTGTTGTACTGATTCATCCACAGAAAAAAGGGCCCATGGGGTAATACCACCCCGTATAATAATAACACCCCGTATAATTAAAAGAGGGGGGGGGGAGTCAAAACGAATACATTTCCATCATCTTTAAAAAAAATTTAGAGCGTTGACAATAGTGAGTTAGAAACCACTCTAGTACTTTGGTTAGCCGTGAAAGTATAAGTTAATAGTAAAAACACATTTTTTTAAAACAGGCATTTATTAAAATGCTCTGTCCCGAGCCAACGGTGCAGCACCCATGCCAGCGTTTACCTTGATGGAATCCAAATCGAACAGGTCCCACAATTCAAGTATTTAGGATCGTTGGTTACGGAAAAAAAAGTGGCATCGACGGCCGATGTCCATAGCCGGATCTGTCAGGCAACAGCAACATTCGCCTCGCTCAAGTGGTGCATGTGGAAGTGAACGAATATTACTATCAAAACCAAAGTACGACTATACCGAACGTTGGTTCTTCCCATTCTTCTTTATGGATCGGAAACGTGGACGATACTACAATCGGACCTCAAAAAGTTCGAAGTCTTCCAAATACGATGCTCGAGGCAGATTCTCGGTGTCTCACTCCGCGACCGAATTCGAAACGAGACCATTAGAGAAAGATGCGATCTAGTAACAACGATCGAAGAAGAAGTACAGAAACGTCGACTACGATGGTTCAGCCATGTTTGCCGAATGAACGACAATCGCTTGCCACGTAAACTTCTTCGGCGAGACCGTCCGACAGAATGGAGAATTCAGCGATCGGCACCGAAGAAAACCTGGCTAAATAACCCCTCCTGTCGCGAAGTAAAAACTCACCTATCACTTTTGCGTGCGACATATTCGGGCAAAAAATCGACGCGAGTCAACGGCCTTGAGAAAAACGATCATAACTTATAAACCACTAAACGGATTTAAAAAAGATAAAGAGAAAAATGATCGCATTGAAATTTGACATATAAAACATTATAACCTTATCTCGTAAAACAATTAAGATAATAATGAATAAATATTACAAAATTGGCAAACTGAAAAAACTCGCCTATAAAATCATTTCGATTTTTTTGTCACAAAATACGTAAAATATGCAAAAATTGTAAATACAGTTATGTTCTTTATTAAATGCTTTACCAAAACGATATTTTTTTTTACTTATTTGCATACAAAAATATTTATTTATTCAGCCAAGAAAAATTTTATGTATTCTCGTAAAAAAAAAAAAATTTAATTTGTGACTACTTATGGTATTTTTTTATATGAAATTCTTTCAAAATAACTTTATTACTACATCACACTTCTTAGAAATCACACCAGAACTTTGAGCTTTGTCTGATATTATAGAAAAATCTAAAGTTTTGAGAGTTTCCGCGTCCGAACTTAATAATAAACTTTGAATGCTCATAATATAAAATTCGTTAGATTTTTTCAATTATATTGTCTTATCATAGACTTATTATATGTCTAATAACTAATTACTATACTCCAAAGAGTCACATTTCATCGAAAAACTATGGAAAATCGCACTTTATTCTCTCATAGTAATTATCAAAACAAGTTTCTTTGCGTGATTCATTTTACAAAACAAGATATAATTTTCAAAATACGCCTAATTATGTGATAACTTAGGATGTAAATGAAGCAATACTTATTTTGTTAGTAAATTAAAGCGACATTACGTCATATTTCGCAATATATCGGGATATTTCATAAACATTACAAAATAATAACAACCATTTTTTCGCGAGCCGTTTGTTGTCGCCGAAGTGTTTTCTTTAAAAATTCGTGAAAAACAGCAAATGGACTATCTCAATTGACTAATCCTCATGCCTAAACTACTTAAAAATGCAAATTACTCACTGTTCTCCAGTAAATGGCACAAAACACTGCACAAAACACTGTTTTTATCAACCATTTCGCGGAACTATACGCGGCCGCGGCGGTGGCCGATTGACAGTGCCGTTTTGACGTCTATGCTCACTTTTTAAACCGCCGTTCGATATTGCCACACAGAAATCTTGAATTAAAGATATTTTGGCCATATCGTTGCGCCGTCAGAAAGCATATAGTACGACGTTTCGAATCGTAAATTGCATTTTTCGCAGCGGCGAGCGCTTTGTCCGGTAGCGGACGTTACGGTGTTTAGGCGGCCAACATAAATGTCCCCAATCGGATGTTACGGAGTGAGCGGGTTAACCAGTTTTCTAATACTGTACTAACCTCACAGTTAAATTTCGATTTATTTTTTACAAGCAATTTTATTTTATTTTATCTTGCAATGTTCGATGAAATGTGACTCTTTGGAGTATAGTAATTAGTTATTAGACATATAATAAGTCTATGATAAGACAATATAATTGAAAAAATCTAACGAATTTTATATTATGAGCATTCAAAGTTTATTATTAAGTTCGGACGCGGAAACTCTCAAAACTTTAGATTTTTCTATAATATCAGACAAAGCTCAAAGTTCTGGTGTGATTTCTAAGAAGTGTGATGTAGTAATAAAGTTATTTTGAAAGAATTTCATATAAAAAAATACCATAAGTAGTCACAAATTAAAAATATTTTTTTTTTTTTTTACGAGAATACATAAAATTTTTCTTGGCTGAATAAATAAATATTTTTGTATGCAAATAAGTAAAAAAAAAATATCGTTTTGGTAAAGCATTTAATAAAGAACATAACTGTATTTACAATTTTTGCATATTTTACGTATTTTGTGACAAAAAAATCGAAATGATTTTATAGGCGAGTTTTTTCAGTTTGCCAATTTTGTAATATTTATTCATTATTATCTGAATTGTTTTACGAGATAAGGTTATAATGTTTTATATGTCAAATTTCAATGCGATCATTTTTCTCTTTATCTTTTTTTAATCCGTTTAGTGGTTTATAAGTTATGATCGTTTTTCTCAAGGCCGTTGACTCGCGTCGATTTTTTGCCCGAATATGTCGCGCGCAAAAGTGATAGGTGAGTTTTTACTTCGCGACAGGAGGGGTTAATCGACTCCCAACACTTGAGTAATCGGTAATCGACGGTAGAACAAATGAAAGTAAATAATAAATTGAAATTAAAGTAGGTTAAAGTAAATAAAATAAAATAAAAGTAAACCTTGAGGGTCTGGCGCAGCCGCGGGTGGAGGGGGGTGAGGCACGGCTTCTAAGTGGCCATTGGCATGCCTCCTCGCCAGCCAGGGTCCACCTAATCAACCATTAAAAACAATGCTAAACTGATAAGGGTCCACATATTACGTAATCACCGTGGGGGAGGTTGAAGCTGAGGCTTACAGCCGTATTCACAGTGGATATTTAAGTGCACATTAAGGGAACACTCACTCGAGTGACACTCAAGTATCGCCCTCAAAATTACTATTCATAGTCGTTACTTAAGGGCTCCCTTCAGTGAGTATGCACTTAAGGGACCCTCAAGCAAATGGATTCATTTCTAATTCGAAACTAATACATTCCTATTACACAGTCTATAGAGATTTCGTTGTCTTTAAACAAAATGAGTGTGCTCTATGGTTGAAAAAAACCCGTCGTTGCATCAGCTGTTGTCACTGACGTTTGCTCGACGTCGGCGTATTTTTATTGTCGGTTTCTCGATCGATTTCCTCGATGCGCTCTTTCGTCTTTTGACGTGACAACGTCTTATAATTCGATGGAGCCGGCTGCACGCACGAAAAAACATGACTCATACGGCGTTACCTCGCTCTGAGGCGTTCCATTTATTATATTTATTATTCAATATAAATGCTGCCATCTACCGGTTGCGACAAGAATTATTTACTAACCTCAGTCTAAAATAGTACGAATGAAAATCACTAGATTGATTTAAATTCTTGACATAATTTTATATGTATTCTTGATATACGGAATGTTATTAATGAACGGACAATTTTCTTGTGGGTACAACGAAGTGCAACGAAGTACTTTTATTAAAAAAAAAAAGGATGAAAAGCTATCATTACGATGCGCTAACTAGCGGTTGGTAAAATGTTGCTGATATTGTTTATTTACGACGTATTACCTACCGCTAGATGGCGCAGCGTGCTCAAACGCTTCTCAAACCGCTATTTAACAGTTTGAGATTTCAAACTTTAAAATTAAAAAAAAACAATAAACTTTAAACAATAAACAATTATACAATTATACTGCTATACATTTACATGTTGTAGTCAAATCGGTGAGTATAAAAGCATATATTTTTGGGTGTTTGTAATAAACAATATCAGAATCTTAAATGAAACTGCTTCAAATGCAACCATTCCATCAGTATTTTCTTATGACGTTGTCACATTCAACTATCGTCAGTAAACCGACTTTACAGACAACCGATTTTTTTCGTTTTGCTTTTTGCTAATTTGCTTCCTTTTGCGCCGAATTTCGAATTAGGCTCCTGGACGGTCTGCGCACCGTGCGGCGTAAGCCAATCGATTGTGCACTCTGACTAACAGTCGGGGGAGTCTGAAAGCAGTACTGTTTCCTATAGAGCGGGGGTGTTTGCGGACCTTACGGAGACTGCTCTTGAAACAACCATCGGCTACCCGATCCTGGGTGAACAGCCGGGCAAAGGATGCCGTGGTCCGCGATAAATTCGGTATACACCATTTCACCGCTCCGTAAGGGAGAGGACCGCGCAAGCGACCACAAACTCGTAACCAATCGAGAGACCGGAGTAATCTGGTCGCAATTGGAAGCAAGGGCGTGAGTGCAAGCCCGCTGGGTAACACGCCTGGCTATCTCGCGGTTAAGTCGTTGGCCTCTAACGGGCATGTGGCGGAGCTTGACGGTGGACTGTTTTGTCCAAGTCTTCTGCGCTCACCCCAGGGAGATAGACCGACTATTCATTAAAAATTCCTGAGGTGACGGGTTCGCCCGTTGCCGCGAAGAAACGTCCCACAACAGTTAATCACCGCTATGACGGCCGTCATGCAACTGACGGCACAATAACACCCAGTAAGTTCACTCAAGAGCTACAAGGCAATGCGGGAGGGGAGTGCGACGGATGTGGGGCGAGGAGTAAGTCATGTCGCGACCTTAGGCCCATAGTTACGGCGCTGTGGGCTTTGATGCGCTGTGGGCGCAGTTTGTGTCTGCTCTTACGGGTGTGTTTATTACTTTTTTGTGCAGATTTACGAGTCGACGCCATATGGTATTCTCAGAACAAATAGCATAATAGCATCTGTGTCGCCGAGGCACCGTATATGTGGCCAGGACGATGCTTCAAGAAGAAGACGAGTATTCATATTACGATTTGTGGTAGCCCTTAAGATTCCTGATGTCACTTGCTTCGATTTCAATTTTGTTTTAAGAGAAGCTACTGTCTGGTATACTGTGCTAAATAATGGCACCTCTTTCTTACGAAACCAAAGCTTAACATCGGAGCACCTGGGTAACCGAGGGCAATTCTCAAAATGAATCGAGTCTTTCCTCCTGAGATTGGGGGACATTACAACGTTGTCATATCCAATATGATGGTCGACATTCGATAGCAGACATGGCACCAGAAGAAAAAAAGGAAGACTTACTAATTTGAATTCTGGTGCGAGTCAATGGCATTTGCGCAGTGGACGACGTCGGTGTCTGCGTGGATGAAGATGTTCGTTTCTTGTTCATCCAATCTTCCTCACCGCTTGCCATTTTTAAGTCCTGCAAATAATCATTTTTCTATAATTTCAGACTTGACACACTCAACGCTTTCGATGTGTCATGTACAACAGGCGAACCCGTCACCCCAGGAGGTTATAACGATAAATAATCAAACTGGAATGTGAGTAGAGGCTTATATAGAGTAGTCAACTACAACGGCCGAACCCAACTACACGATTAGTCGTTCTATCTCCCGTGAAGTCAGCGCAAAAGACTTGGACAAAACAGTCCACCGTCAAGCTCCGCCCGTAAGAGGCCAACGCCTTATTCGCGAGATAACCGGGTATGTTACCCAGCGGGCTTACACTCACGTCCTTACTTCCAATTGCGACCAGATTACTCCGGTCTCTCGATTGGTTACGAGTTCGAGGTCGCTTGCGCAGTCCTCTCCCTTACAAAGCGGTGAAACGGTGTAAACCGAATCTATCGCGGACCACGGCATCCTTTGCCCGGCTGTTCACACAGGATCGGATGGCTGATGGTCGTATCAAGAGCAGTCGCCGTAAGGTCCGCAACCACCCCCGCTCTGTAGGAAACAGTACAGCTTCCAGACTCCCCCGACTGTTAGTCGGAGTGTACAGTCGATTGGCTTACGCCGCACGGTGCGCAGACTGTCCAGGAGCGCCAGACGGTTGATTCCTAGGGGAAACTAGACCCAAGGCCAGAGTCCTGCCCGGGCTCGCACTTCATGCGTAGAGGCCGCCGGATGGGTGTTGACCCGCGAGTGTGACCAACCCTGAACAGAATGGGTCTTCGTGGCCAACTCAGCAAGGGCCCATTAGTTCCCATTAGCTTAAGGTCAACACAATCTACTAATCAGAATTACGCGCCCAATCATTAACCTCTTTGCATGCGTTTGGAGGACAAACGCAAATGCGGTGGCTGAAATTATCTATTAAAACTGCAGTAATTTGTAATAATTATTTACATTAGAATAATATCTAATATTTTCTCAATGAAGAAACGAGGTTATAAGAAATAATCAGTAGTAGTAATAATAATAGTAGCTTAATAATATAGAAATATTACTAGTAGCTTTTGTTTTATAAAATCGAAGACTATCGCGGTTGTTTAGCCTACGTTGGACAAACGAAACGGCCCATAGCCACGCGACTGACAGAACACATCAAAGATGTTAAAAACGTTGAGCGAGAAAAATTGGCGATCTGAGAATATATATTGGATAGCGGAAGTAATCACTGGATGCAGTTTCAAAATCCCATTGTGCTACCCAAAGAACAATTCTACTTTCCTCGCATGATCCGGGAAGCCATTGAAATAAGAAGAACCCCGAACTTCAATAGAGACGACGGTTACAAACTCTCTTCTACGCGGAACCCTCTTTTTAAAATGTTCCCGCCGCCGAACGCCGAACGCAAGGACGTAAGACAGGATACAGTGAGTGTTGTGTGCAAGACGGATTTTCGAAATTCGCGCGCTCCGAGCCCGGCCCCCCACCACCGTTATAACCTACGCAGTGGCAGCAGCGGTATGAGGCCTACCCACAAAACAACGGTTTGACAGCTCTTCAGTCTACCCTGGACAACGGCGGCTGCAACGTCACCGAAACATCGGGTGCTACAAATTTCATGCCGTAAATTTAGCTTTTGTTTTGTTTGTTCTATAAATTCCATTTCATGGGAGACATAACGACACAAGGTAGTTATAACTCCCTGGGGCGACAGATTCGCCCACTGTGACACCCGTCATATGTACTCGTGGCTTTTGGGGATATTTAATTCCCATGGAACTTCAGGGATTCTGGATGGAGGGCTGTGCATCTGAGATTTTCAAGAAAATAATACTGTTTCGAGGACGAATCGACCTCCGAAATCCAGTCTGAAGCTATCTCAATTATTTTACAAGGGCTATACCATCAGACCCTTGTTCGCACGAGCAACTGAGTCGCGAATAACAGCACAAGGACTTTGTCGTCGAGGTAAGTGTACTGTCCTTTATCTAAGGCCACCTTGGAGCCAGCTAGGAATTGTCTAGCTGTGCAAGGGGAATCGCTACAAAAAGGATCCAAACTATCCTCTAAATAGCTTTGAGCTAGGTTTATGTGGTCTGGAAGTGTATGCTGAAAGGCAATTATATAAAATTTTGAAGGCAAAGTATAATATAGTGTTTTTTATTAGGACTTTAGGGCCTTTTCCACACCTATTACCATAGGTTTAACCACTTGATATGGATATGATTAAATTGTCTTATATTGTTATGTCGATATGGTTAAATTGTCTTGATCTGAATCGAATAATATTAAATTTATGTATTTCATCAAATATGAATTTACTGTCTCATCTTGCATGTTATATGTTATTAAAACAGCTTATACTGGAACTAACCGGTTCTTAAAGATTATAAGCATTGTTAAAGATTATTATATCGAAGAAGAAGTACAAAAACGTCGACTACGATGGTTCGGCCATGTTTGCCGAATGAACGATAAACTTCTTTGGCAAGACCGTCCGACAGAATGGAGAATTCAGCGATCGGCACCGAAGAAAACCTGGCTAAATAACATCAAAGACCTTAAAAATCAACGATTATCGGCTAGGGATGCTCGAGACTGAAAAATCATCAAGAATGGAAGCGAATGGTGAATGGAGTAGAGATCCAGCCGCACCGACAGCAGCGCATTGGCTGCGAGGGCGACCCCCTCCCCAATCGCCGCCAACGAATAAATAATAATAATAATAAGCGTCAACACACAACAGTAATACGGGACCGAAACGAGATGCTAACAATCCGAAAGCATGTGGTTACTTGGAGGGTTATGTCTGATGCAGTGCCGCCAACCGCACATCACTAAGACGCGCCTGTGCTGCAAAATATCATCTTATACAGGGGGGGCCGAGGAAAGTTAAATGTCTCAAGTCGTAGAAGGAAGGTCATCTCTGGCAAGCGAAGGAGTGTCGAATTACGTGAATGGTCGAAATGATGACAGGAGAGCGAATATGGGCTAAGGTCGACTAACAGTACGTGTTTTAGATAATAAACAATGTTCATAGTATGTAACAACTTGTTAGATTAATTAAGTATAGTGTAATGATAAGTAGGAAGATACCTTACGTTCATTTAGCAAACAGTGTATCTCAAATTCTATGGCTTCGAAGGGGGAGTGAATGGGTGGTAAGGTGAACGCTCACATGTGGCAAGACAGCTGTCCTAAACCTACCACAGCCGGTCGTTAGTCCGGAATCCACCGTTCACCTCCCAGAAGTGTAATGATTATATGTGATGGGCCCGATTTCGGTTGGTGAATTCCATGGCAGCTCCGTTTGTATTTTATTTTATTTATATATATTTAAGATATGACCTCAGCAACAGGAAAATAAAATAAGTAAATAAGTTTAACGTACGATATGAGAAGATTGTGAAGGCGTTATCCCTAATTAGGTCAACGGGCAGGATGCAGCTAGGATATATTTTTGAATTTAGTGTGTAACGAAGAGCGGCTCGGTGTTCGCGTTGATCAGATTGCGTGGGTCAAGGGAAGGACACAGTTAAAGGACACTTCACCAAACCTGCGTTTTATTCTGTCAAGGACAGCGCAGAGCGACACTCAAGGGATTCAAGAAACAAACTGTCGTTCATTTCTCGACGAAACTGTGG